>CAMPDV010000233.1:0-455727 GCA_946699065.1 Loxodes magnus
AAATACTTATTACTTCTCACGAGCATACTCCTTAAATCAGAAATTCTATCTTCTTTTCTTACTTTACATTGTCACTTTTCAAAATACTTAATACTTCTCAAAACATACTACTTAAATCTGAAATTCGATCTTCTTTTCTTACTTTACTTCTTCACTTTTCTAAATACTTATTACTTCTCAAAACATACTACTTAAAACTGAAATTCTATCTTCTTCTCTTACTTTACTTCTTCACTTTTCAAAATACTTATTACTTCTAAAAGCATACTCCTTAAATCAGAAATTCTATCTTCTTTTCTTACTTTACATTTTCACTTTAAAAATACTTAATACTTCTCAAAGCATACTCCTTAAAACTAAAAACTCTATCTTCTTCTCTTACTTTACTTCTAATTTTTCAAAATACTTAATTACTTCTCAAAACATACTACTTAAAACTGAAATTCTATCTTCTTTTCTTACTTAACTTCTTCACTTTTCTAAATACTTATTTCTTCTCAAAACATACTACTTAAATCTGAAATTCTATCTTCTTTTCTTACTCTACTTCTTCACTTTTCTAAATACTTATTACTTCTCACGAGCATACTCCTTAAATCAGAAATTCTATCTTCTTTTCTTACTTTACATTGTAACTTTTCAAAATACTTAATACTTCTTTAAACATACTACTTAAATCTGAAATTCGATCTTCTTTTCTTACTTTACTTCTTCACTTTTCTAAATACTTATTACTTCTCAAAACATACTACTTAAAACTGAAATTCTATCTTCTTCTCTTACTTTACTTCTTCACTTTTCAAAATACTTATTACTTCTAAAAGCATACTCCTTAAATCAGAAATTCTATCTTCTTTTCTTACTTTACATTGTCACTTTTCAAAATACTTAATACTTCTCAAAGCATACTCCTTAAAACTAAAAACTCTATCTTCTTCTCTTACTTTACTTCTAATTTTTCAAAATACTTAATTACTTCTCAAAACATACTACTTAAAACTGAAATTCTATCTTCTTTTCTTACTTAACTTCTTCACTTTTCTAAATACTTAATACTTCTCAAAAGATACTACTTAAAACTGAAATTCTATCTTCTTCTCTTACTTCACTTCTTCACTTTTCTAAATACTTATTACTTCTCAAAACATACTACTTAAAACTGAAATTCTATCTTCTTTTCTTACTTAACTTCTTCACTTTTCTAAATACTTATTTCTTCTCAAAGCATACTCCTTATATCTGAAATTCTATCTTCTTTTCTTACTTTACTTCTTCACTTTTCTAAATAATTTATTCTCAAAACATACTCCTTAAATCAGAAATTCTATCTTCTTCTCTTACTTTACTTCTTCACTTTTCTAAATACTTATTACTTCTCAAAACATACTACTTAAAACTGAAATTCTATCTTCTTCTCTTACTTTACTTCTTCACTTTTCTAAATACTTATTACTTCTCAAAACATACTACTTAAAACTGAAATTCTATCTTCTTTTCTTACTCTACTTCTTCACTTCTTTAAATACTTATTACTTCTAAAAGCATACTCCTTAAAACTGAAATTCTATCTTCTTTTTTACTTTACATTGTCACTTTTCTAAATACTTAATACTTCTCAAAACATACTACTTAAAACTGAAATTCTATCTTCTTTTCTTACTTTACTTCTTCACTTTTCTAAATACTTATTTCTTCTCAAAACATACTACTTAAATCTGAAATTCTATCTTCTTTTCTTACTCTACTTCTTCACTTTTCTAAATACTTATTACTTCTCACGAGCATACTCCTTAAATCAGAAATTCTATCTTCTTTTCTTACTTTACATTGTAACTTTTCAAAATACTTAATACTTCTCAAAACATACTACTTAAATCTGAAATTCTATCTTCTTCTCTTACTTTACTTCTTCACTTTAAAAATACTTATTACTTCTCAAAGCATACTCCTTAAAACTTTAATTCTATATTATTTTCTTACTTTACTTCTTCACTTTTCAAAATACTTATTACTTCTAAAAGCATACTCCTTAAATAAGAAATTCTATCTTCTTTTCTTACTTTACATTGTCACTTTTCAAAATACTTAATACTTCTCAAAGCATACTCCTTAAAACTGAAACTCTATCTTCTTTACTTACTTTACTTCTTCACTTTTTTAGATATTTATATCTTTTTTATATTTAAAAACATATTCCTTAAAACTTAAATTCTATATTCTTTTCTTACTTTACTTCTTCACTTTAAAAATACTTAATACTTCTCAAAACAACTCCTTGAAACTGAAACTCTATCTTCTTTACTTACTTTACTTCTTCACTTTTTTAGATATTTATATCTTTTTTATATTTAAAAACATATTCCTTAAAACTTAAATTCTATATTCTTTTCTTACTTTACTTCTTCACTTTAAAAATACTTAATACTTCTCAAAACAACTCCTTGAAACTGAAACTCTATCTTCTTTACTTACTTTACTTCTTCACTTTTTTAGATATTTATATCTTTTTTATATTTAAAAACATATTCCTTAAAACTTAAATTCTATATTCTTTTCTTACTTTACTTCTTCACTTTAAAAATACTTATTACTTCTCAAAACATACTACTTGAAACTGAAACTCTATCTTCTTTACTTACTTTACTTCTTCACTTTAAAAATACTTATTACTTCTCAAAGCATACTCCTTAAATCAGAAATTCTATATTCTTTTCTTACTTTACTTCTTCACTTTAAAAATACTTATTACTTCTCAAAGCATACTCTTGAAACTGAAACTCTATCTTCTTTTCTTACTTTACTTCTTCACTTTAAAAATATTTTAAATTTCTTTAATCAAATGGCATACTCCTTAAAACTGAAAGACTTTCTTCTTTTCTTACTTTACTTCTTCACTTTTCTAAATACTTACTTCTTTATATTTAAAAACATATTCCATAAAACTGAAATTCTATCTTCTTTCTTACTTTATTTCTTCACTTTTTTAGATATTTATATCTTTTTTATATTTAAAAACATATTCCTTAAAACTTAAATTCTATATTCTTTTCTTACTTTACTTCTTCACTTTAAAAATACTTAATACTTCTCAAAACAACTCCTTGAAACTGAAACTCTATCTTCTTTACTTACTTTATTTCTTCACTTTTTTAGATATTTATATCTTTTTTATATTTAAAAACATATTCCTTAAAACTTAAATTCTATATTCTTTTCTTACTTTACTTCTTCACTTTAAAAATACTTATTACTTCTCAAAGCATACTCTTGAAACTGAAACTCTATCTTCTTTTCTTACTTTACTTCTTCACTTTAAAAATACTTATTACTTCTCAAAGCATACTCTTGAAACTGAAACTCTATCTTCTTTTCTTACTTTACTTCTTCACTTTAAAAATACTTATTACTTCTCAAAGCATACTCCTTTAAACTGAAACTTTATCTTCTTTTCTTACTTTACTTCTTCACTTCTTTAGATATTTATTACTTTTCAAAGCATACTCCTTAAAACTGAAACTCTATCTTCTTTTCTTACTTTACTTCTTCACTTTAAAAATACTTATTACTTCTCAAAGCATACTCCTTGAAACGAAACTCTATCTTCTTTTCTTACTTTACTTCTTCACTTTAGAAATACTTATTACTTCTCAAAGCATACTCCTTAAAACTGAAACTCTATCTTCTTTTCTTACTTTACTTCTTCACTTCTTTAGATATTTATTACTTTTTTATATTTAAAAACATATTCCTTAAAACTTTAATTCTATATTATTTTCTTACTTTACTTTTTCAATTTTCAAAATACTTACTTCTTTTATCTCAAAGCTTACTCCTAAAAACTTAAATTCTATATTTTTTTTTACTTTACTTCTTCAATTTTCTAAATACTTATTTCTTCTCAAAACTTAATACTTAAAACTGAAACTCTATCTTCTTTTCTTACTTTACTTCTTCACTTTAAAAATACTTATTACTTCTCAAAGCATACTCCTTAAAACTGAAATTCTATCTTCTTTTCTTACTTTACTTCTTCACTTTTCTAAATACTTATTACTTCTAAAAGCATACTACATAAAACTGAAATTCTATCTTTTTTTCTTACTTTACTTCTTCAATTTTCTAAATACTTATTTCTTCTCAAAACATAATACTTAAAACTGAAACTCTATCTTCTTTTCTTACTTTACTTCTTCACTTTAAAAATACTTATTACTTCTCAAAGCATACTACTTGAAACTGAAACTCTATCTTCTTTACTTACTTTATTTCTTCACTTTTTTAGATATTTATATCTTTTTTATATTTAAAAACATATTCCTTAAAACTTAAATTCTATATTCTTTTCTTACTTTACTTCTTCACTTTAAAAATACTTAATACTTCTCAAAACAACTCCTTGAAACTGAAACTCTATCTTCTTTACTTACTTTACTTCTTCACTTTTTTAGATATTTATATCTTTTTTATATTTAAAAACATATTCCTTAAAACTTAAATTCTATATTCTTTTCTTACTTTACTTCTTCACTTTAAAAATACTTATTACTTCTCAAAACATACTACTTGAAACTGAAACTCTATCTTCTTTACTTACTTTACTTCTTCACTTTAAAAATACTTATTACTTCTCAAAGCATACTCCTTAAATCAGAAATTCTATATTCTTTTCTTACTTTACTTCTTCACTTTAAAAATACTTATTACTTCTCAAAGCATACTCTTGAAACTGAAACTCTATCTTCTTTTCTTACTTTACTTCTTCACTTTAAAAATATTTTAAATTTCTTTAATCAAATGGCATACTCCTTAAAACTGAAAGACTTTCTTCTTTTCTTACTTTACTTCTTCACTTTTCTAAATACTTACTTCTTTATATTTTTAAAACATATTCCATAAAACTGAAATTCTATCTTCTTTCTTACTTTATTTCTTCACTTTTTTAGATATTTATATCTTTTTTATATTTAAAAACATATTCCTTAAAACTTAAATTCTATATTCTTTTCTTACTTTACTTCTTCACTTTAAAAATACTTATTACTTCTCAAAGCATACTCTTGAAACTGAACTCTATCTTCTTTTCTTACTTTACTTCTTCACTTTAAAAATACTTATTACTTCTCAAAGCATACTCCTTTAAACTGAAACTTTATCTTCTTTTCTTACTTTACTTCTTCACTTCTTTAGATATTTATTACTTTTCAAAGCATACTCCTTAAAACTGAAACTCTATCTTCTTTTCTTACTTTACTTCTTCACTTTAAAAATACTTATTACTTCTCAAAGCATACTCCTTGAAACGAAACTCTATCTTCTTTTCTTACTTTACTTCTTCACTTTAGAAATACTTATTACTTCTCAAAGCATACTCCTTAAAACTGAAACTCTATCTTCTTTTCTTACTTTACTTCTTCACTTCTTTAGATATTTATTACTTTTTTATATTTAAAAACATATTCCTTAAAACTTTAATTCTATATTATTTTCTTACTTTACTTTTTCAATTTTCAAAATACTTACTTCTTTTATCTCAAAGCTTACTCCTAAAAACTTAAATTCTATCTTTTTTTTTACTTTACTTCTTCAATTTTCTAAATACTTATTTCTTCTCAAAACTTAATACTTAAAACTGAAACTCTATCTTCTTTTCTTACTTTACTTCTTCACTTTAAAAATACTTACTTCTTTATATTTAAAAACATATTCCATAAAACTGAAATTCTATCTTCTTTACTTACTTTACTTCTTCACTTTTTTAGATATTTATATCTTTTTTATATTTAAAAACATATTCCTTAAAACTTAAATTCTATATTCTTTTCTTACTTTACTTCTTCACTTTAAAAATACTTATTACTTCTCAAAGCATACTCCTTAAAACTGAAATTCTATCTTCTTTTCTTACTTTACTTCTTCACTTTTCTAAATACTTATTACTTCTAAAAGCATACTACATAAAACTGAAATTCTATCTTCTTTTCTTACTTACTTCTTCAATTTTCTAAAACTTATTTCTTCTCAAAACATAATACTTAAAACTGAAACTCTATCTTCTTTTCTTACTTTACTTCTTCACTTTAAAAATACTTATTACTTCTCAAAGCATACTCCTTGAAACTGAAACTCTATCTTCTTTACTTACTTTACTTCTTCACTTTTTTAGATATTTATATCTTTTTTATATTTAAAAACATATTCCTTAAAACTTAAATTCTATATTCTTTTCTTACTTTACTTCTTCACTTTAAAAATACTTAATACTTCTCAAAACAACTCCTTGAAACTGAAACTCTATCTTCTTTACTTACTTTACTTCTTCACTTTTTTAGATATTTATATCTTTTTTATATTTAAAAACATATTCCTTAAAACTTAAATTCTATATTCTTTTCTTACTTTACTTCTTCACTTTAAAAATACTTAATACTTCTCAAAACAACTCCTTGAAACTGAAACTCTATCTTCTTTACTTACTTTACTTCTTCACTTTTTTAGATATTTATATCTTTTTTATATTTAAAAACATATTCCTTAAAACTTAAATTCTATATTCTTTTCTTACTTTACTTCTTCACTTTAAAAATACTTAATACTTCTCAAAACAACTCCTTGAAACTGAAACTCTATCTTCTTTACTTACTTTACTTCTTCACTTTTTTAGATATTTATATCTTTTTTATATTTAAAAACATATTCCTTAAAACTTAAATTCTATATTCTTTTCTTACTTTACTTCTTCACTTTAAAAATACTTATTACTTCTCAAAACATACTACTTGAAACTGAAACTCTATCTTCTTTACTTACTTTACTTCTTCACTTTAAAAATACTTATTACTTCTCAAAGCATACTCCTTAAATCAGAAATTCTATATTCTTTTCTTACTTTACTTCTTCACTTTAAAAATACTTATTACTTCTCAAAGCATACTCTTGAAACTGAAACTCTATCTTCTTTTCTTACTTTACTTCTTCACTTTAAAAATATTTTAAATTTCTTTAATCAAATGGCATACTCCTTAAAACTGAAAGACTTTCTTCTTTTCTTACTTTACTTCTTTACTTTTCTAAATACTTACTTCTTTATATTTAAAAACATATTCCATAAAACTGAAATTCTATCTTCTTTCTTACTTTATTTCTTCACTTTTTTAGATATTTATATCTTTTTTATATTTAAAAACATATTCCTTAAAACTTAAATTCTATATTCTTTTCTTACTTTACTTCTTCTCTTTAAAAATACTTATTACTTCTCAAAGCATACTCTTGAAACTGAAACTCTATCTTCTTTTCTTACTTTACTTCTTCACTTTAGGAATACTTATTACTTCTCAAAGCATACTCCTTTAAACTGAAACTTTATCTTCTTTTCTTACTTTACTTCTTCACTTCTTTAGATATTTATTACTTTTTTATATTTAAAAACATATTCCTTAAAACTTTAATTCTATATTATTTTCTTACTTTACTTTTTAAATTTTCAAAATACTTACTTCTTTTATCTCAAAGCTTACTCCTAAAAACTTAAATTCTATCTTTTTTTTTACTTTACTTCTTCAATTTTCTAAATACTTATTTCTTCTCAAAACTTAATACTTAAAACTGAAACTCTATCTTCTTTTCTTACTTTACTTCTTCACTTTAAAAATACTTATTACTTCTCAAAGCATACTCCTTGAAACTGAAACTCTATCTTCTTTACTTACTTTACTTCTTCACTTTTTTAGATATTTATATCTTTTTTATATTTAAAAACATATTCCTTAAAACTTAAATTCTATATTCTTTTCTTACTTTACTTCTTCACTTTAAAAATACTTATTACTTCTCAAAACAACTCCTTGAAACTGAAACTCTATCTTCTTTACTTACTTTACTTCTTCACTTTTCTAAATACTTATTTCTTCTCAAAACATAATACTTAAAACTGAAACTCTATCTTCTTTTCTTACTTTACTTCTTCACTTTAAAAATACTTATTACTTCTCAAAGCATACTCCTTGAAACTGAAACTCTATCTTCTTTACTTACTTTACTTCTTCACTTTTTTAGATATTTATATCTTTTTTATATTTAAAAACATATTCCTTAAAACTTAAATTCTATATTCTTTTCTTACTTTACTTCTTCACTTTAAAAATACTTAATACTTCTCAAAACAACTCCTTGAAACTGAAACTCTATCTTCTTTACTTACTTTACTTCTTCACTTTTTTAGATATTTATATCTTTTTTATATTTAAAAACATATTCCTTAAAACTTAAATTCTATATTCTTTTCTTACTTTACTTCTTCACTTTAAAAATACTTATTACTTCTCAAAACATACTACTTGAAACTGAAACTCTATCTTCTTTACTTACTTTACTTCTTCACTTTAAAAATACTTATTACTTCTCAAAGCATACTCCTTAAATCAGAAATTCTATATTCTTTTCTTACTTTACTTCTTCACTTTAAAAATACTTATTACTTCTCAAAGCATACTCTTGAAACTGAAACTCTATCTTCTTTTCTTACTTTACTTCTTCACTTTAAAAATATTTTAAATTTCTTTAATCAAATGGCATACTCCTTAAAACTGAAAGACTTTCTTCTTTTCTTACTTTACTTCTTCACTTTTCTAAATACTTACTTCTTTATATTTAAAAACATATTCCATAAAACTGAAATTCTATCTTCTTTCTTACTTTATTTCTTCACTTTTTTAGATATTTATATCTTTTTTATATTTAAAAACATATTCCTTAAAACTTAAATTCTATATTCTTTTCTTACTTTACTTCTTCACTTTAAAAATACTTATTACTTCTCAAAGCATACTCCTTTAAACTGAAACTTTATCTTCTTTTCTTACTTTACTTCTTCACTTCTTTAGATATTTATTACTTTTCAAAGCATACTCCTTAAAACTGAAACTCTATCTTCTTTTCTTACTTTACTTCTTCACTTTAAAAATACTTAATACTTCTCAAAACAACTCCTTGAAACTCTATCTTCTTCCTTAAAACTTAAATTCTATATTCTTTTCTTACTTTACTTCTTCACTTTAAAAATACTTATTACTTCTCAAACTGAAACTCTATCTTCTTTACTTACTTTACTTCTTCACTTTTTTAGATATTTATATCTTTTTTATATTTAAAAACATATTCCTTAAAACTTAAATTCTATATTCTTTTCTTACTTTACTTCTTCACTTTAAAAATACTTATTACTTCTCAAAGCATACTCCTTGAAACTGAAACTCTATCTTCTTTACTTACTTTACTTCTTCACTTTTTTAGATATTTATATCTTTTTTATATTTAAAAACATATTCCTTAAAACTTAAATTCTATATTCTTTTCTTACTTTACTTCTTCACTTTAAAAATACTTATTACTTCTCAAAGCATACTCCTTGAAACTGAAACTCTATCTTCTTTACTTACTTTACTTCTTCACTTTTTTAGATATTTATATCTTTTTTATATTTAAAAACATATTCCTTAAAACTTAAATTCTATATTCTTTTCTTACTTTACTTCTTCACTTTAAAAATACTTATTACTTCTACTCCTTGAAACTGAAACTCTATCTTCTTTACTTACTTTACTTCTTCACTTTTTTAGATATTTATATCTTTTTTATATTTAAAAACATATTCCTTAAAACTTAAATTCTATATTCTTTTCTTACTTTACTTCTTCACTTTAAAAATACTTATTACTTCTCAAAGCATACTCCTTGAAACTGAAACTCTATCTTCTTTACTTACTTTACTTCTTCACTTTTTTAGATATTTATATCTTTTTTATATTTAAAAACATATTCCTTAAAACTTAAATTCTATATTCTTTTCTTACTTTACTTCTTCACTTTAAAAATACTTATTACTTCTCAAAGCATACTCCTTGAAACTGAAACTCTATCTTCTTTACTTACTTTACTTCTTCACTTTAAAAATACTTATTACTTTTCAAAGCATACTCCTTGAAACGAAACTCTATATTCTTTTCTTACTTTACTTCTTCACTTTAAAAATACTTATTACTTCTCAAAGCATACTCCTTAAAACTGAAACTCTATCTTCTTTTCTTACTTTACTTCTTCACTTTAGGAATACTTATTACTTCTCAAAGCATACTCCTTAAAACTGAAACTCTATCTTCTTTTCTTTCTTTACTTCTTCACTTTTTTAGATATTTATATCTTTTTTATATTTAAAAACATATTCCTTAAAACTTAAATTCTATATTCTTTTCTTACTTTACTTCTTCACTTTAAAAATACTTATTACTTCTCAAAGCATACTCCTTGAAACTGAAACTCTATCTTCTTTACTTACTTTACTTCTTCACTTTTTTAGATATTTATATCTTTTTTATATTTAAAAACATATTCCTTAAAACTTAAATTCTATATTCTTTTCTTACTTTACTTCTTCACTTTAAAAATACTTAATACTTCTCAAAACAACTCCTTGAAACTGAAACTCTATCTTCTTTACTTACTTTACTTCTTCACTTTTTTAGATATTTATATCTTTTTTATATTTAAAAACATATTCCTTAAAACTTAAATTCTATATTCTTTTCTTACTTTACTTCTTCACTTTAAAAATACTTAATACTTCTCAAAACAACTCCTTGAAACTGAAACTCTATCTTCTTTACTTACTTTACTTCTTCACTTTTTTAGATATTTATATCTTTTTTATATTTAAAAACATATTCCTTAAAACTTAAATTCTATATTCTTTTCTTACTTTACTTCTTCACTTTAAAAATACTTATTACTTCTCAAAGCATACTCCTTGAAACTGAAACTCTATCTTCTTTACTTACTTTACTTCTTCACTTTAAAAATACTTATTACTTTTCAAAGCATACTCCTTGAAACGAAACTCTATATTCTTTTCTTACTTTACTTCTTCACTTTAAAAATACTTATTACTTCTCAAAGCATACTCCTTAAAACTGAAACTCTATCTTCTTTTCTTACTTTACTTCTTCACTTTAGGAATACTTATTACTTCTCAAAGCATACTCCTTAAAACTGAAACTCTATCTTCTTTTCTTTCTTTACTTCTTCACTTTTTTAGATATTTATATCTTTTTTATATTTAAAAACATATTCCTTAAAACTTAAATTCTATATTCTTTTCTTACTTTACTTCTTCACTTTAAAAATACTTATTACTTCTCAAAACAACTCCTTGAAACTGAAACTCTATCTTCTTTACTTACTTTACTTCTTCACTTTTTTAGATATTTATATCTTTTTTATATTTAAAAACATATTCCTTAAAACTTAAATTCTATATTCTTTTCTTACTTTACTTCTTCACTTTAAAAATACTTATTACTTCTCAAAGCATACTCCTTGAAACTGAAACTCTATCTTCTTTACTTACTTTACTTCTTCACTTTTTTAGATATTTATATCTTTTTTATATTTAAAAACATATTCCTTAAAACTTAAATTCTATATTCTTTTCTTACTTTACTTCTTCACTTTAAAAATACTTATTACTTCTCAAAGCATACTCCTTGAAACTGAAACTCTATCTTCTTTACTTACTTTACTTCTTCACTTTAAAAATACTTATTACTTTTCAAAGCATACTCCTTGAAACGAAACTCTATATTCTTTTCTTACTTTACTTCTTCACTTTAAAAATACTTATTACTTCTCAAAGCATACTCCTTAAAACTGAAACTCTATCTTCTTTTCTTACTTTACTTCTTCACTTTAGGAATACTTATTACTTCTCAAAGCATACTCCTTAAAACTGAAACTCTATCTTCTTTTCTTTCTTTACTTCTTCACTTTTTTAGATATTTATATCTTTTTTATATTTAAAAACATATTCCTTAAAACTTAAATTCTATCTTCTTTTCTTACTTACTTCTTCAATTTTCTAAAACTTATTACTTCTCAAAACAACTCCTTGAAACTGAAACTCTATCTTCTTTACTTACTTTACTTCTTCACTTTTTTAGATATTTATATCTTTTTTATATTTAAAAACATATTCCTTAAAACTTAAATTCTATATTCTTTTCTTACTTTACTTCTTCACTTTAAAAATACTTATTACTTCTCAAAGCATACTCCTTGAAACTGAAACTCTATCTTCTTTACTTACTTTACTTCTTCACTTTTTTAGATATTTATATCTTTTTTATATTTAAAAACATATTCCTTAAAACTTAAATTCTATATTCTTTTCTTACTTTACTTCTTCACTTTAAAAATACTTATTACTTCTCAAAGCATACTCCTTGAAACTGAAACTCTATCTTCTTTACTTACTTTACTTCTTCACTTTAAAAATACTTATTACTTTTCAAAGCATACTCCTTGAAACGAAACTCTATCTTCTTTTCTTACTTTACTTCTTCACTTCTTTAGATATTTATTACTTTTCAAAGCATACTCCTTAAAACTGAAACTCTATCTTCTTTTCTTACTTTACTTCTTCACTTTAAAAATACTTATTACTTCTCAAAGCATACTCCTTGAAACTGAAACTCTATCTTCTTTACTTACTTTACTTCTTCACTTTTTTAGATATTTATATCTTTTTTATATTTAAAAACATATTCCTTAAAACTTAAATTCTATATTCTTTTCTTACTTTACTTCTTCACTTTAAAAATACTTATTACTTCTCAAAGCATACTCCTTGAAACTGAAACTCTATCTTCTTTACTTACTTTACTTCTTCACTTTTTTAGATATTTATATCTTTTTTATATTTAAAAACATATTCCTTAAAACTTAAATTCTATATTCTTTTCTTACTTTACTTCTTCACTTTAAAAATACTTATTACTTCTCAAAGCATACTCCTTGAAACTGAAACTCTATCTTCTTTACTTACTTTACTTCTTCACTTTTTTAGATATTTATATCTTTTTTATATTTAAAAACATATTCCTTAAAACTTAAATTCTATATTCTTTTCTTACTTTACTTCTTCACTTTAAAAATACTTATTACTTCTCAAAGCATACTCCTTGAAACTGAAACTCTATCTTCTTTACTTACTTTACTTCTTCACTTTAAAAATACTTATTACTTTTCAAAGCATACTCCTTGAAACGAAACTCTATCTTCTTTTCTTACTTTACTTCTTCACTTCTTTAGATATTTATTACTTTTCAAAGCATACTCCTTAAAACTGAAACTCTATCTTCTTTTCTTACTTTACTTCTTCACTTTAAAAATACTTATTACTTCTCAAAGCATACTCCTTGAAACTGAAACTCTATCTTCTTTACTTACTTTACTTCTTCACTTTTTTAGATATTTATATCTTTTTTATATTTAAAAACATATTCCTTAAAACTTAAATTCTATATTCTTTTCTTACTTTACTTCTTCACTTTAAAAATACTTATTACTTCTCAAAGCATACTCTTGAAACTGAACTCTATCTTCTTTTCTTACTTTACTTCTTCACTTTAAAAATACTTATTACTTCTCAAAGCATACTCCTTTAAACTGAAACTTTATCTTCTTTTCTTACTTTACTTCTTCACTTCTTTAGATATTTATTACTTTTCAAAGCATACTCCTTAAAACTGAAACTCTATCTTCTTTTCTTACTTTACTTCTTCACTTTAAAAATACTTAATACTTCTCAAAACAACTCCTTGAAACTGAAACTCTATCTTCTTTACTTACTTTACTTCTTCACTTTTTTAGATATTTATATCTTTTTTATATTTAAAAACATATTCCTTAAAACTTAAATTCTATATTCTTTTCTTACTTTACTTCTTCACTTTAAAAATACTTAATACTTCTCAAAACAACTCCTTGAAACTGAAACTCTATCTTCTTTACTTACTTTACTTCTTCACTTTTTTAGATATTTATATCTTTTTTATATTTAAAAACATATTCCTTAAAACTTAAATTCTATATTCTTTTCTTACTTTACTTCTTCACTTTAAAAATACTTATTACTTCTCAAAGCATACTCCTTGAAACTGAAACTCTATCTTCTTTACTTACTTTACTTCTTCACTTTTTTAGATATTTATATCTTTTTTATATTTAAAAACATATTCCTTAAAACTTAAATTCTATATTCTTTTCTTACTTTACTTCTTCACTTTAAAAATACTTATTACTTCTCAAAGCATACTCCTTGAAACTGAAACTCTATCTTCTTTACTTACTTTACTTCTTCACTTTTTTAGATATTTATATCTTTTTTATATTTAAAAACATATTCCTTAAAACTTAAATTCTATATTCTTTTCTTACTTTACTTCTTCACTTTAAAAATACTTATTACTTCTCAAAGCATACTCCTTGAAACTGAAACTCTATCTTCTTTACTTACTTTACTTCTTCACTTTTTTAGATATTTATATCTTTTTTATATTTAAAAACATATTCCTTAAAACTTAAATTCTATATTCTTTTCTTACTTTACTTCTTCACTTTAAAAATACTTATTACTTCTCAAAGCATACTCCTTGAAACTGAAACTCTATCTTCTTTACTTACTTTACTTCTTCACTTTTTTAGATATTTATATCTTTTTTATATTTAAAAACATATTCCTTAAAACTTAAATTCTATATTCTTTTCTTACTTTACTTCTTCACTTTAAAAATACTTATTACTTCTCAAAGCATACTCCTTGAAACTGAAACTCTATCTTCTTTACTTACTTTACTTCTTCACTTTAAAAATACTTATTACTTTTCAAAGCATACTCCTTGAAACGAAACTCTATCTTCTTTTCTTACTTTACTTCTTCACTTTAGAAATACTTATTACTTCTCAAAGCATACTCCTTAAAACTGAAACTCTATCTTCTTTTCTTACTTTACTTCTTCACTTTAAAAATACTTATTACTTCTCAAAGCATACTCCTTGAAACGAAACTCTATCTTCTTTACTTACTTTACTTCTTCACTTTTTTAGATATTTATATCTTTTTTATATTTAAAAACATATTCCTTAAAACTTAAATTCTATATTCTTTTCTTACTTTACTTCTTCACTTTAAAAATACTTAATACTTCTCAAAACAACTACTTGAAACTGAAACTCTATCTTCTTTACTTACTTTACTTCTTCACTTTTTTAGATATTTATATCTTTTTTATATTTAAAAACATATTCCTTAAAACTTAAATTCTATATTCTTTTCTTACTTTACTTCTTCACTTTAAAAATACTTATTACTTCTCAAAGCATACTCCTTGAAACTGAAACTCTATCTTCTTTACTTACTTTACTTCTTCACTTTTTTAGATATTTATATCTTTTTTATATTTAAAAACATATTCCTTAAAACTTAAATTCTATATTCTTTTCTTACTTTACTTCTTCACTTTAAAAATACTTATTACTTCTCAAAGCATACTCCTTGAAACTGAAACTCTATCTTCTTTACTTACTTTACTTCTTCACTTTTTTAGATATTTATATCTTTTTTATATTTAAAAACATATTCCTTAAAACTTAAATTCTATATTCTTTTCTTACTTTACTTCTTCACTTTAAAAATACTTATTACTTCTCAAAGCATACTCCTTGAAACTGAAACTCTATCTTCTTTACTTACTTTACTTCTTCACTTTTTTAGATATTTATATCTTTTTTATATTTAAAAACATATTCCTTAAAACTTAAATTCTATATTCTTTTCTTACTTTACTTCTTCACTTTAAAAATACTTATTACTTCTCAAAGCATACTCCTTGAAACTGAAACTCTATCTTCTTTACTTACTTTACTTCTTCACTTTTTTAGATATTTATATCTTTTTTATATTTAAAAACATATTCCTTAAAACTTAAATTCTATATTCTTTTCTTACTTTACTTCTTCACTTTAAAAATACTTATTACTTCTCAAAGCATACTCCTTGAAACTGAAACTCTATCTTCTTTACTTACTTTACTTCTTCACTTTTTTAGATATTTATATCTTTTTTATATTTAAAAACATATTCCTTAAAACTTAAATTCTATATTCTTTTCTTACTTTACTTCTTCACTTTAAAAATACTTATTACTTCTCAAAGCATACTCTTGAAACTGAACTCTATCTTCTTTTCTTACTTTACTTCTTCACTTTAAAAATACTTATTACTTCTCAAAGCATACTCCTTTAAACTGAAACTTTATCTTCTTTTCTTACTTTACTTCTTCACTTCTTTAGATATTTATTACTTTTCAAAGCATACTCCTTAAAACTGAAACTCTATCTTCTTTTCTTACTTTACTTCTTCACTTTAAAAATACTTAATACTTCTCAAAACAACTCCTTGAAACTGAAACTCTATCTTCTTTACTTACTTTACTTCTTCACTTTTTTAGATATTTATATCTTTTTTATATTTAAAAACATATTCCTTAAAACTTAAATTCTATATTCTTTTCTTACTTTACTTCTTCACTTTAAAAATACTTAATACTTCTCAAAACAACTCCTTGAAACTGAAACTCTATCTTCTTTACTTACTTTACTTCTTCACTTTTTTAGATATTTATATCTTTTTTATATTTAAAAACATATTCCTTAAAACTTAAATTCTATATTCTTTTCTTACTTTACTTCTTCACTTTAAAAATACTTATTACTTCTCAAAGCATACTCCTTGAAACTGAAACTCTATCTTCTTTACTTACTTTACTTCTTCACTTTTTTAGATATTTATATCTTTTTTATATTTAAAAACATATTCCTTAAAACTTAAATTCTATATTCTTTTCTTACTTTACTTCTTCACTTTAAAAATACTTATTACTTCTCAAAGCATACTCCTTGAAAATGAAACTCTATCTTCTTTACTTACTTTACTTCTTCACTTTTTTAGATATTTATATCTTTTTTATATTTAAAAACATATTCCTTAAAACTTAAATTCTATATTCTTTTCTTACTTTACTTCTTCACTTTAAAAATACTTATTACTTCTCAAAGCATACTCCTTGAAACTGAAACTCTATCTTCTTTACTTACTTTACTTCTTCACTTTTTTAGATATTTATATCTTTTTTATATTTAAAAACATATTCCTTAAAACTTAAATTCTATATTCTTTTCTTACTTTACTTCTTCACTTTAAAAATACTTATTACTTCTCAAAGCATACTCCTTGAAACTGAAACTCTATCTTCTTTACTTACTTTACTTCTTCACTTTAAAAATACTTATTACTTTTCAAAGCATACTCCTTGAAACGAAACTCTATCTTCTTTTCTTACTTTACTTCTTCACTTTAGAAATACTTATTACTTCTCAAAGCATACTCCTTAAAACTGAAACTCTATCTTCTTTTCTTACTTTACTTCTTCACTTTAAAAATACTTATTACTTCTCAAAGCATACTCCTTGAAACGAAACTCTATCTTCTTTACTTACTTTACTTCTTCACTTTTTTAGATATTTATATCTTTTTTATATTTAAAAACATATTCCTTAAAACTTAAATTCTATATTCTTTTCTTACTTTACTTCTTCACTTTAAAAATACTTAATACTTCTCAAAACAACTACTTGAAACTGAAACTCTATCTTCTTTACTTACTTTACTTCTTCACTTTTTTAGATATTTATATCTTTTTTATATTTAAAAACATATTCCTTAAAACTTAAATTCTATATTCTTTTCTTACTTTACTTCTTCACTTTAAAAATACTTATTACTTCTCAAAGCATACTCCTTGAAACTGAAACTCTATCTTCTTTACTTACTTTACTTCTTCACTTTTTTAGATATTTATATCTTTTTTATATTTAAAAACATATTCCTTAAAACTTAAATTCTATATTCTTTTCTTACTTTACTTCTTCACTTTAAAAATACTTATTACTTCTCAAAGCATACTCCTTGAAACTGAAACTCTATCTTCTTTACTTACTTTACTTCTTCACTTTTTTAGATATTTATATCTTTTTTATATTTAAAAACATATTCCTTAAAACTTAAATTCTATATTCTTTTCTTACTTTACTTCTTCACTTTAAAAATACTTATTACTTCTCAAAGCATACTCCTTGAAACTGAAACTCTATCTTCTTTACTTACTTTACTTCTTCACTTTTTTAGATATTTATATCTTTTTTATATTTAAAAACATATTCCTTAAAACTTAAATTCTATATTCTTTTCTTACTTTACTTCTTCACTTTAAAAATACTTATTACTTCTCAAAGCATACTCCTTGAAACTGAAACTCTATCTTCTTTACTTACTTTACTTCTTCACTTTTTTAGATATTTATATCTTTTTTATATTTAAAAACATATTCCTTAAAACTTAAATTCTATATTCTTTTCTTACTTTACTTCTTCACTTTAAAAATACTTATTACTTCTCAAAGCATACTCCTTGAAACTGAAACTCTATCTTCTTTACTTACTTTACTTCTTCACTTTTTTAGATATTTATATCTTTTTTATATTTAAAAACATATTCCTTAAAACTTAAATTCTATATTCTTTTCTTACTTTACTTCTTCACTTTAAAAATACTTATTACTTCTCAAAGCATACTCCTTGAAACTGAAACTCTATCTTCTTTACTTACTTTACTTCTTCACTTTTTTAGATATTTATATCTTTTTTATATTTAAAAACATATTCCTTAAAACTTAAATTCTATATTCTTTTCTTACTTTACTTCTTCACTTTAAAAATACTTATTACTTCTCAAAGCATACTCCTTGAAACTGAAACTCTATCTTCTTTACTTACTTTACTTCTTCACTTTAAAAATACTTATTAATTTTCAAAGCATACTCCTTGAAACGAAACTCTATCTTCTTTTCTTACTTTACTTCTTCACTTTAGAAATACTTATTACTTCTCAAAGCATACTCCTTAAAACTGAAACTCTATCTTCTTTTCTTACTTTACTTCTTCACTTTAAAAATACTTATTACTTCTCAAAGCATACTCCTTGAAACTGAAACTCTATCTTCTTTACTTACTTTACTTCTTCACTTTTTTAGATATTTATATCTTTTTTATATTTAAAAACATATTCCTTAAAACTTAAATTCTATATTCTTTTCTTACTTTACTTCTTCACTTTAAAAATACTTATTACTTCTCAAAGCATACTCCTTGAAACTGAAACTCTATCTTCTTTACTTACTTTACTTCTTCACTTTTTTAGATATTTATATCTTTTTTATATTTAAAAACATATTCCTTAAAACTTAAATTCTATATTCTTTTCTTACTTTACTTCTTCACTTTAAAAATACTTATTACTTCTCAAAGCATACTCCTTGAAACTGAAACTCTATCTTCTTTACTTACTTTACTTCTTCACTTTTTTAGATATTTATATCTTTTTTATATTTAAAAACATATTCCTTAAAACTTAAATTCTATATTCTTTTCTTACTTTACTTCTTCACTTTAAAAATACTTATTACTTCTCAAAGCATACTCCTTGAAACTGAAACTCTATCTTCTTTACTTACTTTACTTCTTCACTTTTTTAGATATTTATATCTTTTTTATATTTAAAAACATATTCCTTAAAACTTAAATTCTATATTCTTTTCTTACTTTACTTCTTCACTTTAAAAATACTTATTACTTCTCAAAGCATACTCCTTGAAACTGAAACTCTATCTTCTTTACTTACTTTACTTCTTCACTTTTTTAGATATTTATATCTTTTTTATATTTAAAAACATATTCCTTAAAACTTAAATTCTATATTCTTTTCTTACTTTACTTCTTCACTTTAAAAATACTTATTACTTCTCAAAGCATACTCCTTGAAACTGAAACTCTATCTTCTTTACTTACTTTACTTCTTCACTTTAAAAATACTTATTAATTTTCAAAGCATACTCCTTGAAACGAAACTCTATCTTCTTTTCTTACTTTACTTCTTCACTTTAGAAATACTTATTACTTCTCAAAGCATACTCCTTAAAACTGAAACTCTATCTTCTTTTCTTACTTTACTTCTTCACTTTAAAAATACTTATTACTTCTCAAAGCATACTCCTTGAAACTGAAACTCTATCTTCTTTACTTACTTTACTTCTTCACTTTTTTAGATATTTATATCTTTTTTATATTTAAAAACATATTCCTTAAAACTTAAATTCTATATTCTTTTCTTACTTTACTTCTTCACTTTAAAAATACTTATTACTTCTCAAAGCATACTCCTTGAAACTGAAACTCTATCTTCTTTACTTACTTTACTTCTTCACTTTTTTAGATATTTATATCTTTTTTATATTTAAAAACATATTCCTTAAAACTTAAATTCTATATTCTTTTCTTACTTTACTTCTTCACTTTAAAAATACTTATTACTTCTCAAAGCATACTCCTTGAAACTGAAACTCTATCTTCTTTACTTACTTTACTTCTTCACTTTAAAAATACTTATTACTTTTCAAAGCATACTCCTTGAAACGAAACTCTATCTTCTTTTCTTACTTTACTTCTTCACTTTAGAAATACTTATTACTTCTCAAAGCATACTCCTTAAAACTGAAACTCTATCTTCTTTTCTTACTTTACTTCTTCACTTTAGGAATACTTATTACTTCTCAAAGCATACTCCTTAAAACTGAAACTCTATCTTCTTTTCTTTCTTTACTTCTTCACTTTTTTAGATATTTATATCTTTTTTATATTTAAAAACATATTCCTTAAAACTTAAATTCTATATTCTTTTCTTACTTTACTTCTTCACTTTAAAAATACTTATTACTTCTCAAAATAACTCCTTGAAACTGAAACTCTATCTTCTTTACTTACTTTACTTCTTCACTTTTTTAGATATTTATATCTTTTTTATATTTAAAAACATATTCCTTAAAACTTAAATTCTATATTCTTTTCTTACTTTACTTCTTCACTTTAAAAATACTTATTACTTCTCAAAGCATACTCCTTGAAACTGAAACTCTATCTTCTTTACTTACTTTACTTCTTCACTTTTTTAGATATTTATATCTTTTTTATATTTAAAAACATATTCCTTAAAACTTAAATTCTATATTCTTTTCTTACTTTACTTCTTCACTTTAAAAATACTTATTACTTCTCAAAGCATACTCCTTGAAACTGAAACTCTATCTTCTTTACTTACTTTACTTCTTCACTTTTTTAGATATTTATATCTTTTTTATATTTAAAAACATATTCCTTAAAACTTAAATTCTATATTCTTTTCTTACTTTACTTCTTCACTTTAAAAATACTTATTACTTCTCAAAACAACTCCTTGAAACTGAAACTCTATCTTCTTTACTTACTTTACTTCTTCACTTTTTTAGATATTTATATCTTTTTTATATTTAAAAACATATTCCTTAAAACTTAAATTCTATATTCTTTTCTTACTTTACTTCTTCACTTTAAAAATACTTAATACTTCTCAAAACAACTCCTTGAAACTGAAACTCTATCTTCTTTACTTACTTTACTTCTTCACTTTTTTAGATATTTATATCTTTTTTATATTTAAAAACATATTCCTTAAAACTTAAATTCTATATTCTTTTCTTACTTTACTTCTTCACTTTAAAAATACTTATTACTTCTCAAAGCATACTCCTTGAAACTGAAACTCTATCTTCTTTACTTACTTTACTTCTTCACTTTTTTAGATATTTATATCTTTTTTATATTTAAAAACATATTCCTTAAAACTTAAATTCTATATTCTTTTCTTACTTTACTTCTTCACTTTAAAAATACTTATTACTTCTCAAAGCATACTCCTTGAAACTGAAACTCTATCTTCTTTACTTACTTTACTTCTTCACTTTTTTAGATATTTATATCTTTTTTATATTTAAAAACATATTCCTTAAAACTTAAATTCTATATTCTTTTCTTACTTTACTTCTTCACTTTAAAAATACTTATTACTTCTCAAAGCATACTCCTTGAAACTGAAACTCTATCTTCTTTACTTACTTTACTTCTTCACTTTTTTAGATATTTATATCTTTTTTATATTTAAAAACATATTCCTTAAAACTTAAATTCTATATTCTTTTCTTACTTTACTTCTTCACTTTAAAAATACTTATTACTTCTCAAAGCATACTCCTTGAAACTGAAACTCTATCTTCTTTACTTACTTTACTTCTTCACTTTTTTAGATATTTATATCTTTTTTATATTTAAAAACATATTCCTTAAAACTTAAATTCTATATTCTTTTCTTACTTTACTTCTTCACTTTAAAAATACTTATTACTTCTCAAAGCATACTCCTTGAAACTGAAACTCTATCTTCTTTACTTACTTTACTTCTTCACTTTTTTAGATATTTATATCTTTTTTATATTTAAAAACATATTCCTTAAAACTTAAATTCTATATTCTTTTCTTACTTTACTTCTTCACTTTAAAAATACTTATTACTTCTCAAAGCATACTCCTTGAAACTGAAACTCTATCTTCTTTACTTACTTTACTTCTTCACTTTAAAAATACTTATTACTTCTCAAAGCATACTCCTTGAAACTGAAACTCTATCTTCTTTACTTACTTTACTTCTTCACTTTTTTAGATATTTATATCTTTTTTATATTTAAAAACATATTCCTTAAAACTTAAATTCTATATTCTTTTCTTACTTTACTTCTTCACTTTAAAAATACTTATTACTTCTCAAAACAACTCCTTGAAACTGAAACTCTATCTTCTTTACTTACTTTACTTCTTCACTTTTTTAGATATTTATATCTTTTTTATATTTAAAAACATATTCCTTAAAACTTAAATTCTATATTCTTTTCTTACTTTACTTCTTCACTTTAAAAATACTTAATACTTCTCAAAACAACTCCTTGAAACTGAAACTCTATCTTCTTTACTTACTTTACTTCTTCACTTTTTTAGATATTTATATCTTTTTTATATTTAAAAACATATTCCTTAAAACTTAAATTCTATATTCTTTTCTTACTTTACTTCTTCACTTTAAAAATACTTATTACTTCTCAAAGCATACTCCTTGAAACTGAAACTCTATCTTCTTTACTTACTTTACTTCTTCACTTTTTTAGATATTTATATCTTTTTTATATTTAAAAACATATTCCTTAAAACTTAAATTCTATATTCTTTTCTTACTTTACTTCTTCACTTTAAAAATACTTATTACTTCTCAAAGCATACTCCTTGAAACGAAACTCTATCTTTTTTTCTTACTTTACTTCTTCACTTTAGAAATACTTATTACTTCTCAAAGCATACTCCTTGAAACTGAAACTCTATCTTCTTTACTTACTTTACTTCTTCACTTTTTTAGATATTTATATCTTTTTTATATTTAAAAACATATTCCTTAAAACTTAAATTCTATATTCTTTTCTTACTTTACTTCTTCACTTTAAAAATACTTAATACTTCTCAAAACAACTCCTTGAAACTGAAACTCTATCTTCTTTACTTACTTTACTTCTTCACTTTTTTAGATATTTATATCTTTTTTATATTTAAAAACATATTCCTTAAAACTTAAATTCTATATTCTTTTCTTACTTTACTTCTTCACTTTAAAAATACTTATTACTTCTCAAAGCATACTCCTTGAAACGAAACTCTATCTTTTTTTCTTACTTTACTTCTTCACTTTAGAAATACTTATTACTTCTCAAAGCATACTCCTTGAAACTGAAACTCTATCTTCTTTACTTACTTTACTTCTTCACTTTTTTAGATATTTATATCTTTTTTATATTTAAAAACATATTCCTTAAAACTTAAATTCTATATTCTTTTCTTACTTTACTTCTTCACTTTAAAAATACTTATTACTTCTCAAAGCATACTCCTTGAAACTGAAACTCTATCTTCTTTACTTACTTTACTTCTTCACTTTTTTAGATATTTATATCTTTTTTATATTTAAAAACATATTCCTTAAAACTTAAATTCTATATTCTTTTCTTACTTTACTTCTTCACTTTAAAAATACTTATTACTTCTCAAAGCATACTCCTTGAAACTGAAACTCTATCTTCTTTACTTACTTTACTTCTTCACTTTTTTAGATATTTATATCTTTTTTATATTTAAAAACATATTCCTTAAAACTTAAATTCTATATTCTTTTCTTACTTTACTTCTTCACTTTAAAAATACTTATTACTTCTCAAAGCATACTCCTTGAAACTGAAACTCTATCTTCTTTACTTACTTTACTTCTTCACTTTTTTAGATATTTATATCTTTTTTATATTTAAAAACATATTCCTTAAAACTTAAATTCTATATTCTTTTCTTACTTTACTTCTTCACTTTAAAAATACTTATTACTTCTCAAAGCATACTCCTTGAAACTGAAACTCTATCTTCTTTACTTACTTTACTTCTTCACTTTAAAAATACTTATTACTTCTCAAAGCATACTCCTTGAAACGAAACTCTATCTTCTTTTCTTACTTTACTTCTTCACTTTAGAAATACTTATTACTTCTCAAAGCATACTCCTTAAAACTGAAACTCTATCTTCTTTTCTTACTTTACTTCTTCACTTCTTTAGATATTTATTACTTTTTTATATTTAAAAACATATTCCTTAAAACTTTAATTCTATATTATTTTCTTACTTTACTTTTTCAGATTTCAAAATACTTACTTCTTTTATCTCAAAGCTTACTCCTAAAAACTTAAATTCTATATTCTTTTCTTACTTTACTTCTTCACTTTAAAAATACTTATTACTTCTCAAAGCATACTCCTTGAAACGAAACTCTATCTTCTTTTCTTACTTTACTTCTTCACTTTAGAAATACTTATTACTTCTCAAAGCATACTCCTTAAAACTGAAACTCTATCTTCTTTTCTTACTTTACTTCTTCACTTCTTTAGATATTTATTACTTTTTTATATTTAAAAACATATTCCTTAAAACTTTAATTCTATATTATTTTCTTACTTTACTTTTTCAATTTTCAAAATACTTACTTCTTTTATCTCAAAGCTTACTCCTAAAAACTTAAATTCTATATTCTTTTCTTACTTTACTTCTTCACTTTAAAAATACTTATTACTTCTCAAAGCATACTCCTTGAAACTGAAACTCTATCTTCTTTACTTACTTTACTTCTTCACTTTTTTAGATATTTATATCTTTTTTATATTTAAAAACATATTCCTTAAAACTTAAATTCTATATTCTTTTCTTACTTTACTTCTTCACTTTAAAAATACTTATTACTTCTCAAAGCATACTCCTTAAAACTGAAATTCTATCTTCTTTTCTTACTTTACTTCTTCACTTTTCTAAATACTTATTACTTCTCAAAGCATACTCCTTGAAACTGAAACTCTATCTTCTTTTCTTACTTTACTTCTTCACTTTTTTAGATATTTATAACTTCTTTATATTTAAAAGCATATTCCTTAAAACTGAAATTCTATATTCTTTTCTTGCTTTACTTCTTTACTTATGTAATATCGCAGATAATTTTATTTTTCAACACTTCATTTTTTTTCTTTATTTCACTATGATTTCGGTCTATTTTTTTTCTTGTTTTTTTTTATTATCTTTCATATTTTTAATAATAACGTTTCTTTTACTTCTTGTGTTGCTATTCTTCATTTTGCATAAAATTATATTTTATACTTTTCTTATAATCTATTTTTAAGCTCTATATATTTCGGACTGTAACTTCTTGCAGTTTACGATCCAAACACTGCCTTCATTGGATTCGTGGATATCCTGTTGCATTCTAAAAGCAGCTGCCAGGGAGCTTCATCTCTATTGGCAGCCAAGCTTCAAGCCCCTACCAGGAGTGGATAATTAAGAGGAAGGCGTTCCCTTGCAAAGGTTGACTTTCACCAGGGACTTTCTCACTTCAGGAAAGGAACTAGTTCCTAGCCATAAAACCAGAAATAATGATTCAAAATTCAATCTCTGCTCCTACCATCTTTTTAATTATCATTTCTTACTTTTCTTAGCATAATTTTATTTTATTTATTTTATCATTATTTTTTAAATATTTTTTCTTAGTAGATTAAATTTTTTTTTTTTATTCAAAATCTTTTTTCTTCTTTTATTAACTCTAAAAATCAAAATATTTCATTACCCAAAAATCAAAAAAATTATCACAACCCAATTCAAAAAAAATTAGCACAACCCAAAATCAAAAATTATATCCTTCATCTTTTTTAATCCCATTTTTTCTCAAAACCCTTTTATATTTTTAAACTTTTTTTTTGAAATTTTTTCCTTTATGACCTTTATCTATCATGATTTCCCCCAGTTTGTTCCGTTCGAAAAAAGTCTTGCAGTGTAAAAAGCTGAGCAAAAGAACAAAATTAAATTTTTCACGATTTAATGCTTTAAATACACTTAATCGCCTTTCATTTAGCTCTAAAAATCAAAAAAATTCAAAACCAATATCAAAAAAAATAAAACCAAAATCAAAAAAATAGTCGCAATTTTTTTTTATTCACATTTTTTTCAAAATCCTTTTATACTTTAAAATTTTTTCTCAAAAAAATTAATCCTTTCTGACCTTCTACTTATCCCGAAATCCCCCAACTTGTTCCGTCCCAACTCAGCCCTATAGTGTAAAACGCTGAGTCAAAAAATGCTTTCCCGTTTTTCACGATTCCAGGGCTTCTATCTAATGGAAATTTAATCTGCTGCACATTAAATGCAGTATTCTACATTTTTCCTATCGGAAAACTACATTGTGCAACTTAAAAATTATAACAAACGTAATAAAATTTTATAACAAATTAAAAAAAACTTCGCGCTGTCACGCAACTCAAAAAAATTTGTAAAACTATAAAATAAAATTAACAAAAATTTAACTCAGTACATCACTCAAAAATTTTTCTAACACTTGAAAATTAAAATTTTTTAAATCCAGTACATACCTCAAAAATTTTTCCAACGCCGGAAAAATGTATATATTTTTACTCTAGTACGTACTTAGAAAATTTTTCTACCACTTGAAAAATTAAAAAATTTTGACTCTAGTACGTAACTCAAAAATTTTCCTAACACTAGAAAATTTATATATTTTTACTTTAGTACATACTTCAAAAATTTTTCTAACACTTGAAAAAAATTTAAAATTTCACTAACACTTGACTTTAAAATTAAATTAAAAAAAAAATTAATAAATATAACTAAGTTCAATAAAAAGACTTAGGAAAAATTAAGAACTTTAAAATTTTAAACTTTAACTGTAATAATAATAAGAGTAAGAAAATACTTAATTAGAATAAAGACTTAGAAAATTTAATATTCGTAAATGTAAAAATTAAAATAGTTTAAATAGTTAAACTCGAAATAGATCACTTGGTGTATCTCTATCTGTCCTCCACACTCATTATTGTATTAGTCATTACACAGTTCTAAAATGATAAGCCATAGTCAGCATATACTTTGCTCCAGTCAGTCTATATAAATGTGGTGTGATAAATTTTAACTTACCTATTACTAGTTATTAGACTGTTCTCCATTCAATATCCTTCCTATATTCCATCTTCGAATGTTGTAATCTTCCGATTAGTTATTTCATGCTTGTCCATTGCTCGATAACAACCATTAGTTGTCCCTAGATAATGATAAACTACCCACTGTGTCCGTATGACCCAATAGTACACAGATACATTATCCATTATTGATATTTCATATTCTTATGGTCTTGTCATATGATCCAGATAAAATATACTTGTTGTTAGTTGAGAATATTACCGATAAGACATAAGAGGTGTGTCCCGATAAGACCTTGGTACAAGACAGAGTTCTTGAGTTCCATATACGAATTGTATTGTCAGAAGATCCAGATATGATGTAAGTGGAATCACTGGATATAGCCACAGCATATACATAATGTGTGTGACCACTCATGGTCTTACAGGTACCTGTCTTGACGTCCCATAGTCTCACCGTCTCATCTGCACTTCCCGATACGATGAACTCTGAATTACTGGATATAGCCACGGCATATACCTAATTTGTGTGACCACTCATTGTCTTACAGGTACCTGTCTTGACGTCCCATAGTCTCACCGTATAATCTGCACTTCCCGATACGATGAACTCTGAATCACTGGATATAGCCACAGCATATACATAACCTGTGTGACCACTCATGGTCTTACAGGTACCTGTCTTGACGTCCCATAGTCTCACCGTCTTATCATGACTTCCCGATACGATGAACTCTGAATCACTGGATATAGCCACAGCATATACATAACCTGTGTGACCACTCATGGTCTTACAGGTACCTGTGGCTATGTTGTAGAGTCTTAGAGTTTTGTCAAATGATCCAGAAAGGATTAAATTGGCATCTGAAGAGATGGCAACCGAAGTGACTGATGAGGAGTGTCCAGAGAAAATGTGAGGGAATTCAGAAGAGATTGAAGTTAAGTTAGCGTTGGAGAAGTCACAGTTGATGAATTTAGAGTTTCTTAGGTTAGCTGATGTTAGATTGGAGTTAGCTAAATTGCAGTTTGTGAAGGTGGTGTCCGATAGATCAGAGTTAGATAAGTCATTGTTCTGGAAGTTTTATTACGTGAAAATATAGTTCATGAAGTTCAACATTGTTAGAGCGTTAGAGGCTACTTAAGATAATTAAGGCTAGTTTTTGGCTAGATTTAATATCTTTATAAGATTTTACTCATTCGTTTCTGATTTTAACTACTCTAATTCAAACAAGTTTTCAATTTTGCTATTAATCATCATTACGTTTAACGGATTCTTCATGATTAAATTGACATCTATCGCATGATTTTACAACTCATTGAATATCTTCCATAATAGTTGTATGTCAATCTTCTTACTCTGCTATAAAAAATTTCTCAACTATTACTACTAAAGCTCCTATTCCCTTTATATCTTGAAATTTACTTCGTCTAACCTATCTCTCACCTGAACATACTTTTATTAATTGTTCATTAACTAACTTAATAACTGCTATACCTAGTTCACCAACTGCTTTATGCAAAGCTAGTAATGATCAATTGTCCTTTAACTCTTTGCATTTCTTGCTCTTAACTTGATGTTTTCCTCGAAAACATTTTAATCAAAACTCAAAAGATTTACTGCCTCAACTTATGCCTTTTAAATTTAACTTTATGCTGTCTCATTTAACTACTCAAAATTCTGAATAACAACCTTGTTATCACCTGCTTTTAAACTATTTTAAACATCAAGCAATTTAACCCTCTCTTGATTATATGAAACCAATAAAGCTTATAAATCTTTTTATATGCTAGAAACATTAACCATATGCTAACTTTCTAAGTCTTACATAACCTTATTCACTACTTGCAGCTTGGCTTTTTTTAAACTTTATAAATGAGTATTTAACTCATTCTCATGGGCTTATAATAACTCTAAATTACTTGATATTTGACTTTATTTTACAGTGTACATTAACTTTTCATCACTTTTAAACGAGACAGGATGCTCCTAAGTAACTTTTCCACAACCTTATATTAAACATTTGATTTACTTTGACTACAAATGCTATCTCTAAACGCATTCATAACACATCTAATGACCACAAGGTAGCATCATTGGAATCTTTACTTAATCTTCAAACTAACCCTTACAGTCTTAACATTACATTATTTCAGACATCCTAAAAACTTTTTATAATTTACCAAAATATACTGAAATTAATAGACTAGATTAAACTACTAAACTTAGAAATAAAACTTTTAAACACTTAAACATCATATAATTAAAATTTATTTTTTATTAATAAAAAATATATATTTAAAATATTATTTAAAATCCTTTATGTTAGAATTCAAATAATATTATAATTATTTATTCATACATACCAAAATTAATATATAAAAATAATCATATGATAATTCTCTATAAAAAAGTTAATAAAAGAAATATCAAAATAAAATCACTTAAGAAATTTGAAAAATGATAACAAATAACTTAGTACTAAAAGTTTAAACTAATATGTATTATTTAATAAAAAATTAGATTAAAAAAATTATAAATTAACTAGATAATAAATTCTTAAAATAATATAAAATACAAAGTTCATAATTACGTAATAATTGATATTTAAACAAAATTTAATTAAATATAAAAATTTAAACTACCATTGAAATATTTATTGACATATTTTAAACTAATAAGGAAAGCTTTAACAAAATAGAAATTTGATAGCTTTAAGGTATGAAAAATAATAAATAGTCTATACTGTATCTCATAAATACTATTAGAAAGATAAATAAAAACATATGTGCATTTTTACGAACAATTTAATTTTAATTAAAAAAAAGATATAACAAAAATTTTAAATTTAACTTTACTGAATAAATATAAATATAAATAAAAAATTATACTTTATTATAACAAAATATATACTTAAACAAGATGATCAAGCCGATGATTGTAATTAAAATATTTAAAAAAAGCAAATAAACTTTATGCAATTATATTTGTAATGAAAATGAAATATTTTCAATAAAACTTAATTGTTGATTCTATAAAGAAAATAAAATTAATACTTATAAAAATTAATTAATTTTAACTTAAAGAGTTTTGGACTGCAACTTCTTGCAATTTAACGACCCCAACACTCCCTTCATGGGATAACGGGGATATCCTGTTGCTTTCGAAAAGCAGCTGCCAGGGATCTCCATCGCTATGGGCAGCCAGGCTTCAAGCCCCTACCAGGAGTGGAAATCAAGAGGAAGGCGTTCCCTTGCAAAGATAGACTTTGGCCAGGGACTTTCTCAGCGACAGGAAAGGAACTTGTTCCTAGCCATAAAACCAGAAAATATGATTCAGAAGGTCAATCTCAGATCCCACCATCTTTTTAATTATTATACTTACTTATAAAAATTTAAAAATGGTTTTTTACATAATTAAAATTTCAATAAAATTTTTAATATAAAAAATAAAAAATAAAAAATAAATTTTTAAGATAACAAATAATATTTTATCTTTAAAAATTTTAAAAAACGTACTGAAAGAAATAATAAATTAATATTTTAAAATTAATATGAATAAAATAATTTTATAAATTCCAAAAAAAAATCATTAAAAAGGATTTTTATTTTTCAAAACATTTTTAATTAACTTGAAACACTTATTGTATAAATAAGTATAACTAAAAATAGAAATTCATTTCAGAAATTAAATTCTCATACCTGTAAACTTTACGGATATTAAAAAAATATTTATTACTTGGTAATTATTTTGAAAACATACTTCTAATAAATTACCATATAAATATTGAAGATATTTAAATCGAATTATATAATGGGATTGTGGATATCAGAATACTCTATTATCAATGAAATATATAATTCAGTAATTTTTGAATGAAAACTAAATGAAGGTAGCCTAAAGAAAAAAATCTCGGTCCTGTAGATTGAAAATTCTAAAAAAGTTATGGCAGTATACGATGTTATGTAAATAAGTACCTAGTATACCTGTGAAATCTATTCTTCACTGAAATACCTCAAGTACTAGTAATTGCATCTTGTAAAAAGTAAAACAAATAATACTTTTATAAATAAACAAAAAAAATTTTTAGACAAAAATTAAAATTACTGGATTGAGCATTTTGGTTATACAAAAAGTCAATAAATTAATTCCTATCATCTCCACCAAACTCTCTATTTACCTTTAAATTATTAGAAAGCCAAAGGTAGCTGTCTGTTTATTTATATATTTATGAGATATTAATTTCATATTCGAGGTATTGAACTTATTTAGTCAAAAAAAATTTTCAATAAAGGAATATCGATATAATAATTATTGATAATCATTTATAACTACATCAAGAATTGGGAGATGTATTGTAATAATATGACTCATAGTTATAAGATGCTGTTGCCTTCAACGACTGTGGAGGAGCTTCAATGACTGCTTCATCACTCACTGTAAGCCCATGGCCAATTAAAGCTGGTGTAAAAGAAAATGTAGTTATTACTGGTAATGCTAAGGCATCTTTCACTATCACTAAGGGATTACTCGATGTAATTTTCGCTGGTACAACTATCTTTGAGGATAAACTCGCTTTTTCAGGATCATGCTCTAGTGGAACAACTTGCAGTGTTACTTCAGTACTTCCCATGCCATCAATGATTCCACCAGGAACTTATGATTTGAAACTCCACTTGAAAGACAGTGCTGACAAGGAACATGTATGTCTTCTTTTCAAGGCTAAAATTTGATGAAGAACTTTAAATTATTTTATCTTTTATTACCTACCTTTTTAACCTTTTTTCATATAACTCTTATTCTTCCTACCTAAATCTATTAAAATGACAAAAATTATCTATAATTAAGGGTTATCTTAATAAAACGTAATAAATGACAATGATGATGATTAATGAAATGGAAGGATAAATTTAGATAGATAGTAAAGCATTAAATAAATATTTGTTTAATATCTTATTAACTCTTCATTTATATCAACAGAGTCAAGTAATGTGGCTTCTAGAGATATTAGATGTGATAAAGACATCTCTAATAGATTAAAATGTTCTAAAGCAAAACTTTTAATTTTATAAAGCGTTAAAAAAGTTAACTTTATTCATAAAATGTTTAAATTTAGTAATTTTCTACCTTTTAGTCATTTATTTTATAATAATTAAGAAAATCCTAGATTTTATATTTATTTTTTTATTGTATCAAAGTTAAGAAACCACAACTTAAGTTTTATTTTAAGGCAAAAATATATTTAATAGCTTTCTAAAATAAAGGATGGTGAAGTATAACTAAGTAGTTCTATTTTTTTTTTTCAGATTTTCTTTGCTACCAAATTATTTAAATGATTGCTAGATTTTTATTTTAAAAATCTTAGATAGAATAGCTAAAGATACTTGTTATAATAATTACTAGTCAAGAAAAGTTATTAAAACATTTTATTCTATTTTACAATTTTTTAATGATCTTGTGACTTTGCATTTAAAGGTAAAGACTTCAGAACATTAAAGATATTGAAAAATAATAAGAAAATACAATATGAAGTTATTAAAGCAAGATAATATTAGAATAAACTGGATTCTCACTAATATTCATATTAGATATTTAAATTAAAGATTCCATTAAGTTGCTATATTTACTTGCTATCACTAACTAATTTTTTCAAAGTGTCTCCAAAAGTTTCCTAGACATATTAAATCTTTAAACATGCTATTTACATAACTTCTAACTTAATTTAATTGATCATTTTATTACCTCTAATGACATTTATGCTTCAGAAACAGGTTTTATAAGTTAGGATAATTCTTAATAGAAAAGAAATAATTTTAATTAATTTGAGATTAGTAAAAATACCAAGGAATTGAACATTTTGAAATATAGCTAATTAAGGTCTAAAATAAGAAATTTCTTCTTTATAAACTTTTTTAATTATACTTACACTAATTTATTAAACTAAGAACTTATTAATCTAATCTATAAAATTATAGGAAGCTGAATAACCTATGATTAAGGAAAAGTTAATACAAAAATATTCTAGAGGATTTTTATTAGCTAAGGCACTGCATAAATATTTTCATACTTTAATAAGCATGGTTACAAAGTAAATCAGATCTAATTAAAAACCATTTAGAAGTTTAAAATTAATATATTTTTTTTTAATTCTAGCGCTTATATAAAGCTTGCGAGAAATTAAGTTTTACATACTCAAATAAATAAAATTTTGAATTAAAAAAGTATTATTATTTATTTTTATTATTTTTGAATAAATAATGATGTATTTATAAAAATTTAAATAAGATAGACTAAAGTAGAACAATTATAAATTTTTGTATTACATTGATTAAAATAATAATTAAGAAAAAATAAACTTTAGAACTAATAATTTATTTTAAATTATCAGTATTATGCTGCTAAGTTAATATAATAATCCTAGCAAAATTTTTATTTAGATTTAATATTATTTTGGAATAAAAGGCTATGCATATAGTACTTTTAAATCAAATTATTTTATTTTGTAAGGATTCTAAAATTTGAGAGAACTTTGTTAAGAAAAAATGCCAATTAAATTGGATAAATTTTAGGAAAATTAAGATTATTAATGGCAAAATATGTAATTTTGGGTTCTTTAAACTATGCAATTCAATTTAATCCAGAAAAAATTAAAAGTTAATTTAAGTTAATTAGTCCAACTCATATTTATAATACAAATAATGAATCTGGGAATGTTCTTTTAAATATCAAGTTATAGAGAAAAAGTTTATACTCTATTAAATTTGAAGTCAACTGGCTGATATAATATTGCTATATGAGAATAGGAACTACTGATAACTTTTCTGAATGAAAGACTAAAAGAAATTATTTATTCTCCTAGCCAAATGTTGTGGTCTCTTACTAGATATGATTTCATAATTAATAAAATCAAAACTTTTATGTATTTAAAATAAATAAAAATATAATATAATATAATAACAGAGCAATTAGATATAAATTAAGGAATTTTAAATTTCTAAATTAATGAGGAAAAATAAGGAAAAACATTTGAAAAAATAGATTTTGAAAATAAAGATTTTTACCCGCATTATTTTTAAATTTTAAAGGCGATGAGATAAAATTGATATAATCCCTAAAATTCTAACATTAGAAGCTTATACATTAATTTTAATAAATTTTAATTTAAATTCAACTAAAGTTATAAGATAAATTTAAAATAATATTTGAATCATATTATGTACTCATTCTCTTAAATATAATACAAATAAAATAGAAATGAAAGATAAAAACTTAAAATTCTTTATAAAGAAATAATAATATTAAACAGTGGATTATTCTCTTATTATATTTATATTAATTAAATTATTATTTTAATAATTTTACTTTTAAATAGTTATTGAATTACCTAATTAAAAATAATCCTAAAAAATTATTTTTTTTATTTTAACAGTGATAATTATAAAAAAATGAATCTGGGCTTTTGATCCAGCAAATAAGAAATTGAGGAGGGAAAAAAGTTCTACAAATAATTTTTCGTCCTTTAAAGTAAAAGAAAAATATTTAAGTTGGAGAATTAGTAATTTTGTATGTTAATTTAAAGAGAAAATTTTTCATTATTAAAAGAAATTAACTAAAGACAAGAGGAGATATCTATTAAAAGCATCAAAGAAAGAATTATGAAACAGGGAAGATATTTTTAAACTTAATGGTATAATCAGGTTTAAGGCAAGAACCAAATAAAATTAATAAAAAAAGAAATTTAATCTAGGTAATTAAAACTTACTGAATAAATGCAATAATAAATAAATTTCTAAGGCAAGAAAAAGAAATTATAATTAAATTGTACATGGAAGAAATTGAAAATAGCAGAAAATGAATTAATGAAACTTATGGAATAAAAGAAAAACAAAAAGTTTCAAATATTAAAAAGCATCAAAAGAAATGCTTTTACCACAATTCATCCTATCATTTTTTCAGTAACTATAAAATGTTTTGTAATGAAAGGAAGAAAAAGACCAAGAATTGTGTAGATCAATATTAAAAATATAATGAAATAATGAAATAAAATATAGAGGAAGTTTGAATCTCACTGTGCATCCTACTATGATTAAATGGAAAACGAGTAAAAACCTATTTAGAAGCAGGTTAGATATAAAACAAGGAAAGTAAAAGAATTTTAAAGCATTACTTTATTTGATATCTTATGAATATAAATATTACTTATTTTCACATTAATTTAAAGAATTCATTAAAAAATTAAAATTATTAGAATCCTTATATTTATTATGATGCAGCAGCATTATATATTATAGAAATTATTAACTATTATTAATGGTTTTAGGATAGAAATATAAAAAAAACATTAACTCAACAACAAAAGAGAAATTAAAATCAGTTTAAATTAAGCCAATAACTAAGAACCTGCTTATTCAATCATGTAAGTTGTTGAATAATAAGTTATTAGTGTGTAAGTTTAATTTGAGCGAATTTTACTTTTCGATAGGCAACATTTACACTATGACTACCTGGTCTCAATAGAGAAGATGATACTAATATAAATAATTGGAGGGATAGAAATAATAAAAATAATGGATTTTTCATTAATAAATTTGATAATAGTTTTTAGATTTTATTTATTTAAAAATAAAAAAGAGAATATTATAATATTTCTTAATAATTGAAAAGATGGTGGAAGCTGAGAATGACCTTCGTGACAACACTTTCTGGTTTTATGGCTAGGAACAAGTTCCTTTCATGTCGCTGAGAAAGTCCCTGGTCAGAGTCATTTTCTGAAGGGAACACTGTCTTTGAGATTATCCGCTCTTGGTAGGGGCTTGAAGCCTGGCTGCTCATAGCGATGGAGCTCCCTAGCAACTGTACCTGTAGCACAACAGGATTTCCCCGTTATTCCATAAAAAGAGAGCGTCAAGTCGTGCAATCGGAAAGGAGTTTCCGGTCCAAAAACTTTTTTAGTTGAAATTTATTATAATATTTCTTCCTTATGTTAATGAATTTGATATTAATAATTAAAAATAATAAATTAAGTTTATGAATATTTTATTATTTATTTAATTTAAAAAATATTATATTTATAAATATTATACATTTATAACATTTGATTTTATCATTTCATTTAAAATTTTTATTTGAAGATTATCTTTAAAAGTTTATTAATTAAAAAATGGTTATAAAAATAAAAGTTTTAATATTAAAATTTATAAATTTATTTTAGTTTTACTGTTTAGCAAATATTCTTTATTAAAATACATTTTAATTACAAAATTTTATTCTTAAGATATTTAATAATTAATTTAAAGCTAACTACTTGAATTTATTTATAAAAATAGCTAGTTTATTAGAATAATATCAAAATATTTTTACATACTTTAGCTTTGTTAAACCTTTAATTTATTTAAATAGTTTTTCTAAAATAAATTTTCAACTTAATCCAAAATAACTTTTTCAACTTAAATATTTGGAGTTCTTTAATATGAATAGTTCAAAGCTTTTTTATTCTTTAAACTTTCTTTTTTAAATTTTATTAATTCGCATTTTTACTCTTAACACTAAAAAATGAAAAATAGTTAGGAAGAATAATAACTAAAATTTATATAAAAAAAATATTAAAAAATAAGGTAACTTAAGGAAAATAGTTACTCAGATAAATTTGGGATCGGAATTATAAGATTTGAGCTTTATCCAAACTTTTATTGTCTTGATATAAGTTTAAGTAAGCATAATGAAGCTGAAAAAATATAATATTATGCTAGATTTATGTAAAAAAAGTGCCGAGCTCTAAATTTACAATCTTATAGATAATTAGTTTCATCAAAAATAAGTTAACAATTTAGCAAGATTATAAAATGAAAATAGCAATATTTTTTAAATAAATAACAATCAGATAATCTTAGTAAGTGGTTCTTAAGTTGAAAATAATTCAAATTAAATCATAACTTTAGATTTTGCTTAAATTAAGCAAATTAAAAACTTAAAGTAGAGTAGAAAGTTTCCATCTCTTGCTTATAATAATAAATATATTTTATATATCATAACTGGTTGAGATAACTAAGTTTAAAGATATATAAATTCATGTGAAAGCTATAACATTCTTAATGGAAACTAATCAGTATTAAATTAACATCCTTATAAATTGATTTATAATGGAGCTTGCTATGCTTAAGAGTTAATCTTTACGTTTGGAGGAAGATATAATTATGGTTTATTAGATAAGATATGCTTTTATGATTTAGTAATAAATAAATGATTAGAGCTTAAGAAAGGAATGATTGAATAAGCAGATAATGCTTGCTCAGTTTTTGCATAGGATATTAAATAAATATATGTATTCGGTAGTAATAGCGACCTAAAAAGTACCAATGTGTTTGATTTTAATAATTTCAAAGAGCAAGGTAGTTATTTCCCTAGATAATTTAGTTAGTTTTTAAATAATGTAGAATATTAAAATAGAAAGATACATATGTTTGATGCTGATTATGATAAAATTTCATGAATTTATGATACTAAGTTATGTAAATAATGGATTAAGTCATGAATGATAATCGAAAGTATTAAGTTAAAGAATTTATATATAAATATTACTTATATAATATAATTCTTAATCTATCTCAAATAATTAACTAAATAAATTTTAATAAGTTGACATTATAATGTAGTTATTCTGTTTTATTTAAAATTAGATTTTTCATAATACTATTTAAACTTATATTTCATAGAAATTATTTAGATAATCATTAATAAATTTTTAGTTTAATCAATATTAATTAATTTTAATTTTGTAACTTTTATCAAGATTCATTTATTAAATTAACTTTTCTTTTTTTTAATATTTTTAGAGTAATTTTTTTAATTTAAATCCTTAATAATAATTTTTTTTGAATTTAAGATAAAAGAAAAAATAAATTAGCTTCATTTGATATTTTTTATTCGAGTCATGAAAGAAAAAACATTATAAATCTAGAATATGAAATTACTTAATAAGTAATTATAAAATAAGAGGTAGTCTTTGAATTTAATTATTCTAATTATATAAATCCTAAATAAAGAAAAAACTATTATTCATAACAAACAAAATAAAGAAAACAAATAAAAAGAAATAGCAAAATTTAAGAAAATTTAATAAATTCAAATTTTTAAATTAAGGAATCAATATGTATATTAAAAGGCATCCAAAATATTTTTTAATTTTAAAGATAGATAAATTATTAATAAACTCACTAGAATAAGCAAAAATTTAATTTAGATATCTAGTATAATTAAATTTAAATTATTTATTTAAGAAAGCATATAAATATTCAATAAAATTTATTTTAATATTAAAACTTTTATTAATATAAAAGCCATTAAAAAAGTATTTTGATACTCTAAGCTTAAAAAGATTATTAGCCGCACTATTTAAAGCATATTCTATAAAATAGAATTATTAATTAAAATTAATTTAATTTATTAAATTTAATCTTTCTAATCTAATATAAAAATAAGAATAACTTATTAAATCAAAAAATTTTTTCTGCTAAAATAAAATACTAACTATTAATAATTCATCTAATCTTATTTTTTCCATATTTTTTATTTAAATATTATTAAAATTTTCTCTTTATTTTAATTTTACTTAAGATATTAAAAAATAACGATAACAGCTACAATTAGAAGAACTTATAGATAATCTGGCTCAGTGCATACTATATTTTGCTAATTTTTCACTAGATACCACCACGGATAAGGGTTGACAACGTCTAATTTTCTCGATAGTGCTAAATAGGTTTGACTAATCATGTGTTCTTAATCAAAGATTCCTCTAAACTTGCATCAAATTTCCTACCTTCATATGCTGCATTGATAAACCACTTAATTTATTAAATTTTAATACTAATTTGGATTTTACGTTAGAAGATTAGTATATTTACAACAAGTTTGAGAACAATTTGTAATAAAAAATTTTTATTTGAAGAAACTTACGAAAATAATTTGATGATTCTACTAAAATAATGTGATTAATGAGAAATTTAAATTAACTCTAATAGTTTATTCATGACAAAAATAACAATAGTGACATCACGTTATCTTATTATATATAATATAAAATGGATGTCGGCCGCGTCAGATAAATTAGAAGGTAATCTGGTGCAGTGTATACTGCATATCGAACAATCTCGCACTAAATGCCAACACGGGAAGGGTGGATAAGCTCCGTTGCGACATACCTAACTTACCCTGAGGGTTCTCTCTAGCAGTATGAAAGTTTGACTAACGGGTCTTCTAATTACCGACTTAATAACTATCTCTTATTTGGACTTTATTCAAGAAGACTGAAGCACTTGACTCAAGATTTAAGAATAATTTTTAATAAGAAGATTCTTTATTTGGCCAAGCTGACATAACTCACCGGAATTCTAGAATTTTAGCAAGAAACATGGAAAATTTTTCTTAATATAAAATATTAATATAGAAAGAGATGCGCACCAATGAGGTGCTACGCGCTCTATAATCATTTTTATTTATTTATTCATTTATTTATATGAAAAAAAGTTTTGTATTTCTAACTTTATAATAATATACTATTGCTATAGAAAAATTTAATATTATTTTATCTACTAAATTTGAGTTTTCTTAAATTAATCAAAGACTTTTATATTTGATGAATAAAATTACTCTATGTTTAAATTTAAATTAAATATTTTCTAAGTAAATATCATTTAATAAATATTTATACATTTTTATTATTTTTCAGCTTATTTCAAATTTTATATTTTGATGTTTTTGATTTGTGTGATTTAAACGTATAAGATTATCTAATAGTTTTCACTTTATTATTTTAATTTTTTCTTCAAGTTTTTAGATCACTTTTATAAATTAGGATCACTATATAATAATGAAAAATTCTTTAGTAAAATATCTGTAAATTAACACAATAATTTAACGAAAAATTAACTTTAATGGAAGGAATATGCAAACATTTACATGCTCCTAGCAAAAGGTATCTTAGAATTTCTAGGACTAGGAAGAAACAGACAAAAAGGCTACCTAAAAATAGAGCTTCTATATTTTAAGAGAAGCAAATAGACAATAATGCAGCAAAAAAAAATTAGTTTATCACAACAAAAGTAGAAATGTTAGTTTAGCTAGTTAAAGTGGAACTTAACCTCCAGGAAGAAACCAAAGAAAGATAATAGAAAACTTATGGAAAAACTAGAACTGTCTGAGTAAATAAATTCAAGAATAATATCTCAGAGATTTAAACGCTTTCTGGATTATATAATAGAGAAATAATACTTAATCCTAAAACTAAGAATATAAATAGAGAGATGTGGAAAAAAAATTAATACAGCTAGCAGAAAATAAATTTTAGCTACAATAGTAAATTGACTCGCAAGACAAAAATTATATTACAATGATAATAGAAGTAGAAGCAATCAGAAAACCTAAAAGAAATTCGAAAGAAGCTATTGCTGTAATTCTTAAATGCCTCTGTGGAGAAGATACAGGAAATTTCTAAATTTTAAACGGGAATTTTGAAAAAAAGTGATAATAATAATTGAAGTTAAAGAACGAGAGAAGTTTTATGTAAATTTATTAGGAAATAATTACAGAAGAAAAAAGCTAGAAACAAAATAAGGAGTATAAAAAATTTTTGAATTTTGATTTTAGCCTCTATGGAACAATCAGAATGTAGGTGGTTAAGAGATTGTAAATTCCCATAATCCCAAAATTTAATATTATCCATTAGATGAAACTTATCTCTATTTAATTTAAGGAGTTATAAATTAAAAAAAATTTTTAAGTGACCTTTATTTTTTATATATTAAAAAGAAAAATTAATAAAATTTTAAGTTAAAATATATGAATAAAATAAAATGAAACTAAAACATTTACTAATTTGATATTTTAGATTTTCAAAATAAATAGTATAAAAATAAAATTAATTGTTTAATCAACACAATAAAATATAATAATATTTGAAATAAAAAAGATTTCTAAATAATTCTTATTATTAAGTAAGTTAATAAAATAGAATATTTTTGTCAAAGAGATTATGTAAAATATTTTATTTAAAGTATAAAAATAAGAAAGTAATTTATTTAATAATAAAAAGTAAAGTTTTACTTTTAAGAGAAATTATAAGATTATATAATTTATCATATTAATTATATAAAAAATAGACTTTTTCATACAATCTCTTATAATAACTATAATAAACTATTTTTATAAAAATATAATCTAAATAAAGTAAATTTTAATCTATTTTATTTTTTATAATTGTTCTATTTAGTAAAAATATTATGCTTGTTTATAAACACAACGAAATTTATAGAATTATAAAAATTCTTAACAATATAATATTAAAAATATATAAATCTTATATTAATTAAAGCAATTAAAATTATTTATTTATCAAAATAAGAATAAAAAAATAAAGCTTTATATTTAAATATTATATATCATTTTAAATATATTTTATCTTATTAAAATCAAATTATAATTATTATTTTTTTGATCAAAATTTATTTAATTTTTATACGATTAAAGAATATATGGTTTAGTTTTTTTAATTAAATAGTACATATTTAAAACTAAATTACTTAAATATGAAGCTATCTTACAATTAAATAGTTTCCATTCTAGATATTTTTACTCTTATTTACAACATTTTATTTATTCTACTTAATTAAACTCTTATTAATTAAAAAGAAAATAAAATTAATCATATATTTAAAATATTAACATCAGTTTAATAATTAAAAATTTAGTATCTATATTTTAGTAAATAATAAAATTTTAAGTATTTATTATGAAGCGATCATTTTACTTTATTTATGCATAACTTATAAAATTATTGCTTAGATATTTATTTTAAATATCTTGTTTTAAGATTTTAAGTAGAATCTTTGATGACTTCTGATTAAAAAATTAACCAGAAACATAAAATTAATACATCATAATTTATTTTTTAATTATATAATTCTGCATTTATTTTAAAAATTTAAAGTTTTTATTTACTATTTTTTTAATTTATTAATTTATTAATTTTAACTATAAGGGTTAGGGTCATCTTTAATTAGAGTAAATGTTTCCTCAAATTAAAGACAATAAAAGTTTTTATATTCAATACTCAACTGTACATGTCTTCATCTGAATCAATTTCAAACTGAGATAATTCTTCTTTCTCTTCAATAAGCTCATAGAATTGTTCTTCCATCTTCTTGTAATTTTTCTCCAGCTTCTCTAAACAAATTTTAAGGTCATTGTTGTCCTTTTAAAGCTATTTATTCTGTTACTATTAATTACCAAGATCCTGTTTGATTAATGTCACACTTGAATCATCTAATATCAGCTTCTTTCTGTAAATACCTCTAAAGTAGTTACAATATAGCCTCCTCGATGTTCCAAATTATTTACGGTGCTGCTCAAGCACTCTTCTTCACTTCGGACATTACCTCAAAAAATGTCCAGCCTTTTGACAACAATAGCAAAATTTTATTAAGGGCTTGAATTAAAATTTTTATTCTGCTTACATTTTTTCAATTTCCATCTTTTCTGATTGAAGTTAGTTTTTTTTGATTGGTAATAGAATTTCTTCTTTAATTTTCTATTGATTTACTTCTAGGTTTTTTTCTAATAGTTCAAATTAGGAAGTTAAGGCTTCAATTTAAAACTAAACTTTACTTACCAAGTCTTGATCTTCCTTTTTTCTATCTTAAAAAAGAAGCCGAAGATTCAAGTTTTCCGCCTTCTGGATCTATATTTCGGTATTCATTTTCTCAATTAATGAATAAAGCTAAATAATGTCTTGCTCGTGGGGTTTCTCAAGCTTTTTCAGTTTGCTAGGAAATTCCGTATTTCCCAATCCCTAACAGGAGTAGATTTATCTTTTTTGAATTCTTGGCTCTTGTTAGTTAACTGAGACTTAAGATTGATCTTTAAGGTTAGAATTCAAGGTTTAGATTCCCGGGTTTTTTTCCATTGGAAATTGACCGTGGATTCTTGTAGTTCGCATTCTAACAAGCGGAGTTACGCAGTTAATAATGAACACAAAAACTGTTTGAAAGCTTTCAGCTTTGATGGCGAAATCATTCCATTCTGTTCTCGCCCCTTCTAGCCTTTCTTGAGGAAAGGTAAATATTATATAGGTGGTATTGTAGAGAGAAACAAGAAATTGAACCCTTATGTGGTTTTAATAAAGCAGACATACGAACCTATTCTAATTTATCTTAATATAATTTTCTTTTTATATTCTGATACTTTTAGTTTATCTAAAATTAATTTAAACTTAATTTATTTTACCTTATGAATAAATCTTGCTTTATACCTAATTCCATTTAATCTATTTACTATGATTTCTCTTTTAAGTATTTTCTTCCTTTTTTCTTACCTTCTTGCGTGCAGAAGATTTTTAACATATTTTTTCATTACTATTCTATTATTTTATTTTTCTTAAATTTATGTATTTGCTTTATTTATGTCTTTTTCATTTTTAATATTATCTAATATTGTTTTTGAAAGGAAATAATTTATATTAGAGATTATTATTTTATTTAAAATGGATCATAATAACTTAGTTATAACTATTAATGCATTCAATTTCAGAGTTTTAAATTTATATAAAATCATTTCAGTCTATGAAATTTTTCCTTGGATTTGTTGCAAAAATGTGTTTTGAATTAACTCTAATCTTAATTTTGAGTTTTCTGATTTTAGTAAATCTATCATGCTCATCAAGTCTTGAGTTCGGTTGATACGAAACATTTACAGCGCTTGCAAACTTTAAGATTACTGTCTAAAGTAAAAGAGATTGGTAGTAATATTTTATTAGGAGCTATTAGACTTTTTAGGAGAAGCTTTTTTGCTAGAACCATTTTTATATAATATAACAATTTGACTAAAATAATAATTAATATAATATTTTTATTAAATATATTAAAATATTTAAAATCATTACTATACAATACTTAAATTTCCAAACCTATTCATAAGTTTTAGTATCTTATAATATCTAATATATTGAACCAATTAAAATAAATGCCTTTTAAATGTAAAATTTAAATATTTTATTTATTTATTAATTTTTAAAGGTTTCAAAGATTCAAGCTTCTAATTTATAAAAAGGAAACATTAGAATCTGTATTTCTACTAAAAGGAATGTAATATTAAAATAATAAATAGATTAAATAGTTATTTTTTATAAATAACTATAAATATTAATAATTTAGATTTACCCTTCTTAAAAGCGTTTATCAACATTCTAATAAATTAAAAATCATAATTAAATATTAAATTTTTAAAATCTTAACCCTAAAGGCTAATATTATAATGAGGAGTTGTAGTTAATATTTGATTTAAAAAATAGCAAAACTAAATAAGCACGAAAGTTAAAATGTTTAAATGATTAATGTAATTTAGTTTGAAGATTCTATATATTTTATTTTATCTTAGAAATATATTTTTTATAACTTTTTAATTTAAATAATTAAAAAGATGGTGGGAGCTGAGATTGACCTTCTGAATCATACTTTCTGGTTTTATGGTTAGGAACAAGTTCCTTTCCTGTCGCTGAGAAAGTCCCTGGTCAAAGTCAACCTTTGCAAGGGAACGCCTTCCTTTTGATTATCCACTCCTGGTAGGGTCTTGAAGCCTGGCTGCCCATAGCGATGGAGCTCCTTGGCAGCTGCTTTTCGAAAGCAACAGGATATCCCCGTTATCCCATGAAGGGAGTGTTGGGGTCGTTAAACTGCAAGAAGTTGCAGTCCAAAAATCTTTAAGTTTAAAATTAATTAATTAGTTATTATTGAAATTTTAATATAGCATTTATTTAGTTTACTTGCAAAATTAGCATCATAAAGATTTATTTACAATTAAGTTTATAAAAATTTAGTAGTCTTTTATATTTAAGAATCCTAGCGTATACTTAGCAGCAGACAATAAGGTCAGTGATCTGGGGCGCTAGTTTTTCCGAGCTGGGTTCAAATCTTGCCGCTATCATTTTTTAGTATTAAAAAGCAAAATTAATGTTAATTGAATTCTTTAGTTTACAATAAAAAAGAATTAATACATGTGCTGGAACAATTACAATCATCTAAACACTAAAATAATTTTAAATCTAACACTATGAATGATAATACTTTCTATCAATATTAATCCATAAAATCTTATTTTTATATCTTTAAATAAAGTATTTTATTTTTAGTAGATTAAAGTTAATTAGGCAAAGATATTAATTAGACTGTGGAAAAAGCAGAACATACGATTTAGAAGAGTTTTAAATTACAAATATATCATAAAAAATAATTAGTATAAAAACATTCTGAAAAATAATTAAGGCAAAAACTTTTATTATCATGAGCTCATATAATTAAACATAGCATCAATTGGTAATGGCACAAGGAGCCAAACTCAAATCATTATTAAACTATTGAACCCATTGGATCTTTTCGCGAGGTGAATATCCTTTTAATTATTTCAGAAAGATGAGGTTGCGATAAGGACGATTGAAGTTTAATCTTTCGCAGTGCTTCATTGGGCTGCTGAATCAAATGTGAACTGACATTACCATAGGATCAGATGAAAAATATCATTTTTCAAGCATAGCTACTTATGAAGATACTATGTTCTGTACTTAGAGACTTCTGGAATTCCAAAATCCTGAGCTAATAAACAAGCTAAACTTTTTATCTTAATCTTAATCATGAACTTTTAATAATTAATTTAGTTTTATATTTCATTTTATTCATAAAGAAGGTGATATTATATAAAATTAAATTATGAACAATACTAAAAAACTTTGATCATAAAAGTATTTATTTTTTTCTAATTGATTAACACCTTAAATAAATTAAAATTTTTAAGGGAATTTATTTTTTTTGGTTTTTTTACTTTATTAATTTTTAATGCCTAATTTTAGTAAAAATTTAAAATTCTAAGAACAGCAAATCTGCCTTATGTTGAATTAATAACTAATTTTATATTATTCGCTTATTATAAAATGATTTATAAAATTACTAGATAAATTAAATTTAAATTTAAAATTATTCTTCATAATAAATGTATAGCCTCAGATTTATCTTTATGACATAATTAACTCAAAATGACCAAAAATAATTTATAAAAATACTTTTAATTAAAATAAATAAATAAATTGGATTATAGAGCGCGTAGCCCTCTTGTTGGTACGCAGCTTTAAATTAATTTTATTTAATGTCGAAAAATAAAATTTTATGGGTCTCTCTATCCTTGTTTTCTCTTCCTGCAGTACGTTCCTGTAATTTTTCCTTCCAAAGCATAGGATGAAATATGCGATTACGGGCAGATTTCCCCGACCTATGATGAAGAAAGTATCCTCCTGACAGTCAGAGTTCTCCCGTTTTTCATATCATCTTCTCTTGTTATTTGTTTCTATTCCTCCGATTTACCCTCCACCTGCGATCATTTTTTTGTTGCCTTACTGGGCCTCCAAGTAGCATTCGAAGGAAAGGGCTTTCCACCCTATTTAAAATATATTAAATAATAAAGCATAATCCTGTGAAGTTAGTATAGATATAAGAATTAAATATTAATAATTAGATGATTGCTATAATTATATTTCCTTTTAAGATTAATATAATATTTAATTTGAGTGTTTTAAGTTAAAATCAATCAGAAATTTTAACTTCCTCTTGTTGCTTTATATCTTGTTCTTTAAAATCTTGATTCTTCAAAATTAAATTATTACTCTGATCAACAGTTTAATTAAGAATCTCACTTTATTCAATGAAGGATTAATAATTTTTTTAATTTTATATTTTATCCTTATTTAAATTAAGATCTCCTTCAATCTTACTTAGCTTTTATTAAAGAGCTTGCTTTGAGAAATCTTGCTAAGTAGTTTTATATAAATTTTATAAAGCATTTTACTATTGAGAAATAGACAATGAAGAGACTGAACTCTTTAAGCTAAGTCTTTATATTCTATTTTTTTGAGTATTCAAATGATTGCTTAGCATACTAACTTTTGAGTTACATTTATAAGCAAATCTAAACAAAGTCACAGTATCAATCTGATCCTCTACTAAGTATTTAGGATAATATTTCTTTATTGTATAAACTGAGTAAGTAATAGTGAGACAAGCAATTATCAAAAAAATTAGAATAAAGACGAACTAAGAGTAACTGTTTCAGAGTAGTGACAAAGATGTAAAGAAATAAAGCATAGATATGATAAATAAAAGAGTAACTGCAATTATATTTGCTCTTTCATAGGTATAAGGTTTCATTCTAAAGGTAATGAAAGTATGTATAAGTAAGAGGAAAGTAACTGTAAAGCCATGAGCTATTTGACTGTATTTCTTAAGTATTTTATTGATGCAAACTAAAATTAGCTGTATCTGCATTTTAATTAAAATACTTAAAGGCTTTTCTTTTATATGCAATGCAGCGCTCTTCATATCTTATCAATGAGGTCTAGATAGAAAAGTCAGAGGCAAAAATAAGGTAATACTCAGTACAGATAAGAAAGCTTTATACTTATATTCAGAAGAACTACACCAAAGGAAACAATCTTTGTCCATAAAAGATTCTTCATAATCTATTTTACCATCTAAGTTCTCATCCAAACCTTAAGTACACATAAATATTTCAGTCAAAACAAATAAAATAGGCATGTATAATAATTCTCCGATTAAAGGAAGCAAAAGAAAAATAAAAAATCCAATAACTCTTGAAATTAGAGCATCAAACCTTATTTCTAATTTAAAGAAAAAGCTTAAAAGAAGAAATAGAAATATCATTACTATAGCAATGCATATTCAGAAAAAGTTACTATAAAGATGTCTATCATTTATATTTAACAATAAAAGATTTATTGCTATATCTAACTTTTCATTCAAATCTTTTAAACTAGGACCTAAAGCTATATATTATAAATTAAGGAGTAGTAAGATAAAAATTAATAAATCATCTTCCATGGTTTTTTCTATATAGTCTGTTATTTTTTAATAAACTCTTTCTCTTCAAATTTTTTTTCCTATTATTAATAAAATAAAGCCAATTAATATAAAACTAATCATTATTATATCTGAAGTTAACTTTCCCTATCTATAGTCCAATAAATGTCTTTTTGTGAAATCACAATCTTTATATTAGTCAAAGTAATCTTTTGGCGGTTCTATTGTTTTCTCGAAAAATAAAATATTAGTTTCGAAATCCCATATGATGGCACATCCAGGACAGTATTTGCCGTTATAGTAAAAGTCATAGTAATCTGTTTAATTTGCAAATAGACTTTTGAAAAGGAAGTTAACATTTGTTCTAAAATGATTTTTGAATTGCACTCTTCCACTACATCCAATAAAATCAACGTTACTAATGGCTTAATAAATAACTTAAGGATCTTCAAAGTCTAAACCTTAAGAAATTATTTTTTCCATTGCATGAGCGACTATATAAGACTCTTCATAAAAGTAGCACTAATAATCTGGTAATATCAACTATGTACATTGTTTAGCTTAGTCATATTATTTTTGTCCTATTTCGTTTTTTCAGGCTATAGGAACTATATTTATTTAGCTTCCTGGAAAAATTTTCATCATTCATTCTGTTCCATAATTTTTAGATTAATTACTATAAATAACGTAATTTCCATTGCTATTCCCTATTCAAATCAGGTCTTCCTTTTAACCTCCTAATTTATAAAACTGATAGCCAATTTCTACCTGAGATTCAAGTCAGGAGAGGCAGACAATTATTCTTATTTACTTTTTTAAGATATCCTCAGCTATATCTCCATATATTTTAAAATGACTATCCAAATCTTTACTACGAAGCCATAATCATTCGAAAATTTTAAAATTAGGGTTACTAATTATCTATATCTAATAAAGTTAAGCTTGCTTTGTAATATAATCAGAAATAGCTATATATTCTGGTATGTTCTCAACATATAATCCTATTTACTTTCAAGAATTCTTGATAATAAACCTCACTATCACTTCTGCAAAATCTTCAGAATTAACATAATTATAGGTTATATCTTTAAAACCATTTTTAAGAGCTAAGTCATCATTAGTCACTATTAAAAAAGAAGGGATTTTTACTTAGAACTCTTAAAGTATCTAAATAGTATCTTATATTGTTTAAGAAGTTCTAACCACATGAGCTGATCCTAATTTATCCTAATTGCTTATTAAATGCTAGATATAGTATTCTCTATTAAATATCTACTCACTGTATTCAATTCCCACTGCTTCAAAATTATAATTACGAAGTATATTGCTGGAATATTTTACATCCTAAGCTCCACATCATACAGTTTTTTAAATTTAGAAGCTTAAAATGTTTTGAATTCCATTATAATCCTGGAAATTAGTACTGTAACTGAAAGTTAAATTTATTTTATTAGGAGGAGGAGATGTAGAATTTCCAGGTCATATGATATCATAAAATTAAGTAACTTAGGCTTAATTTATTTAATGTGTTAAGATAATTTCTGATTCTCTTTTGTTATATACTGAAATCTTATTTAGTTCTTAATCTTAAATTCCAATCTAAAATAAATTAGATTTAAAGTCATTTGCTTGCTCTTTATATCTTAGAATATTTTCTAATTATTTTCCTAAATAGCTTCATACTCATTGCTTGTAAGTTTGCTAATATTAATCTCTAGAGTTTAAACAAATTATCTAAGTAAAAAGACTATCATCTTTGCTATTCGTAAAACTTGATTGAATAGGTAGGATTCAGCCATATCCTTTCTAATATAATTTAGCTTGCTTAGCTGTTTATATAATATTTGAAGCTGACTATAAGTTAGTGCTAAGTATGAATACTGAGGCTCCAGATGATTTGATAAAGGAAACTAGTTATTGTCTATTAAATTCTGATTTAAATACAAAAGTACTTTTAATATTTGTTTATTCTAAGTAATTGATTGTTCAGGTATGTTTATAAGTTTCTTAGTGAATAACTAAAATATTTTACAGATTGTGATAGTCTAAAAATGCTTAAATAGCCTATCCTTCTAATTAATAGCTAGGTAAAATCTAAAAGCTGTACTAGTATTTTTAAGTTAGTTATTCTCTATAGCAAATTAAATGTAATATCTTTCTCTAGTAGCAGATTACTTTTAATATATTTGTTATTTATTTATTCTCAGTAGCATCTATTATTATTTCTCTCCTACTTATATTTAGACCAACTAACTTATCTAACTTTGAGATTTCTTTCATTTCAATTTCCTAGATTTAACTCTATCAATCTTACATTTCTAAATATTCTATCTACTATTAGAGAAACCATCCCATTTCTCTTGTCTCCTAAGTAAATATTATTAATCAACTATGAGCTAAAGCAACTTAGGATGCTATTGTTAAAAATAGAAATTCTAGCATTTATAAATTATTAGTTTAACTTATAAAAGAGCTACTAGTATTTAGTCTAAAATATAACTATTTAAACTATATATGCTAAGATTATCCTAACCAAGTTATTAATCATAGTTATAGTAATAAATCATTATCTTAGTTACTAGGTACTATATAACTTTCATTTGGTATTCAAACTAAAATTTGACTCCTAAGTTTATTTATAAATTATTATCTTATATTTTAAATATTTATCCCATAGCATCGCTAATCTAAGATATAGTCAACTAAATAAACTCTAAATAAAATTGAGCAAACCTTTTCGTAAAAATTTGGTATAACAAGTAATTAGTTCAAGTTAATAGGTAATCAAAACAGCGCTTTTTATTATCTTCACTAATAGATAATTTCTTTTAAGAGCAATAGAAATATAATAATTAGATTTAATTAACTAATTCGTTTTTTCAAATAGTACTAAATTGAAAGCAAATGTATTAACTTTACAATAGCACTAAAATGTAGAAATTATAGTGCGAATCTAATTATATTGTTATATCATTTTATTTATTTAATTTTTAGGGTGTTATATTTATATTTCATATGATATATATTGATAGCTTATAGACAATTAAAGCAAAGTTAAATAAATAGAGCCATATCTCTTAAAAATAAACATTTAGATGATTTATTCTAATAATAAGATATCTTTCTTTAATAATAAATATAACCCTTTTTTTAATAGTTCTATATAATAGTTATATTTAATATTTATGCATAGAGTCTCTCTAAGTATTATCTAGAGTTTCTAGAAGATTTATATAGTTATGCTAAATTTAAATAGTTATAAAGCTATTTAATTATAATAAAGTATTTTTAGGAAAATTGTATAAATATCTACTTTATAAGTTTGATTGCAATAACATTATATTTTAGATTAAGAGAAGTGATGTTTCTCTAGTTATATTTATATCTTTTATTATTATTTAAAAGCTTAAGTTTTAATTATATCCTCATTTTAATAGTAATAGATTAATTACTAGCACTTAGGCTTATTTGTAGAAAAGAAAAAGAAACTAATTAATTTAAATTAAAAACTTATAAAATTAAGTTAAATAGAGTTTTGACTATAATCTATAAACCTTTATTGCAATGCATTTAACAAAATTTACTCCTGTACAATAACTTAAAGATTCAAACTAGAAGTTAAGCAAATTCTTAATAAATCATAGGAATGATATTACTTATAACCTAATACTTCAAAACTATCACTATGATATTAATTAATTTTAGTTTATTTATTTCACCTCTTTAGTGAAAATACCTGATATAATTTGAAAGAAATAGGAATAAACATATTTAATAAGAGTTCTTCACTTAAAAATTAATTATTGATTAAGCAAGAATATTGCTGTTTAAATTTGTAATTTATCTAACTCTTCTTTATTAGTTTTTAACTACATTTAGTTTAATTGTAATTTATAGATAAATAAATATTTTTAATTAAGAGAGTAAACTTATAATCATATTTCTTAGATAATATAGCTATATCTATCCTATATTGCAATGCTTCATTTCCACCCATAAGATATTTTAGCCTACTTTTCTTAAACTTCCATCTATTAAGCAGCTATTTTTGATTATTTAAATATTAAAACTAAAATGACATTCTAATTTTAGAAAATAATAAATCTAATAAAAATAAAGGAAGAAGGATATACTTAATTTCTAAGGTAATTAGTTCTAAAGAAGCAAAAGTACTTAATTAACTATAAAGTATAAAAGCTTAAACACATTATATTAACTATTTTATCTTTAATTTTTAAAGCATATCTCTGAATATATTAATAACTAGAATTTCTTAATTCTTTTAAGTATTTTATATAGCTATAATAATACTAAAAATTTAATTAAAAAATCAATAAAAATCAGCGTTATTCCAGTCACTATATAGTTCTATCTGTTATTCTTAATTTAGGAAGAAAAGTTAAAAGAAAAGTATTAGAGATAAAGGATTTAGTTATCATAATCTACTAAATAAAAGTTAAAATTAATTCTTTAATTTTATTAAATTTATCCTAACTTTTAAATATTTACCTTTAATTACAAATTAAAAATATCTCAGATGCTATATAATTTTAAATTATTTCTTTTGCAAAAGAATCAATTTATTTTTTCTAAATTTTGCTTATTAATCATGCATTATAAATTAGTCTAAATAAATATTTGTTTAAAACTTAACTGATTTTTTTATTATTTATGAGACTAAGCTTATGTGATAAATTTAAAAAATTATAAATATTTTGAAGCTTATTAATAAAATTGCTAGGTTTATTTTAATTATTATTTATTAATTAATAAAATAGTTATACTTAATTAAATTTTGGTTACATTTCTTTTCTTAAGCTACTTTAATCTAGTTATCTACAATAGAAATATAATTTCTACTCTTTTGATTATTGTTTATTTAGGATATATTTTAATTTTTAAGTTAAAGCTATATTTAATGTGTTTAATATACCATTTTAGAGAAATTATAGAAATAATTGTAAGATGTTTCTCTTCCTTATGATTTAATAGGATATTCAAAATATTTTTGCTGCTTTTTTATCTGAGAAGCTCTTAAATAGCCTCTTCAAATAATTTTATAAATAAATTTGACTGAAACTATTTTCTTTAACTTATAAAAATAATTGACTAGTACAGCAAATTAAAAGAAATAAAGGACTTAGTAAAATTTACTTTTGAAAGAGTTAAAATTTATTAATTAGCCTTATATAATTTATTTTTTGTGCATGCTTTCTAAATTACACTAATATTACTTATAAGATCTTTAAACTTTAAATATATCCTTATATATTTTACTTTTATAAAGCAATCTAAACTTTTAAAAATAAATTTTTATTTTTGATGTTATAAAAATCTAGTCAGAACCACTTATTCCCCAAGCGTCATCGAAACCTCCTGCTGGGAAAAGTGCGTTAATCATCTTCCTAGATTGGGTTGGAGTCTCGTTTGTTGGAGCAAACGAGTAGAATCTCCTATAGAAGTGATCCTGTACGAGTACAGTCTTACTCTTTTCTCTCCTTACTCCTTTTATTCTATTATCTCTTTATTTCATTAAGGTTTCTAATATTAAAATGTTTATCAGTTAAATGTCTTAAAAATTGAAAAGCATTAATTAATAACCAAATATAGTTCTATTTTTATCTTCATATATTCTTCTTAATATTTAGATCACACTCCATTACAAATTTAATTTTACCTTAATAGATTATCAATGAAATATATACAAATATTTTTTTCACACTTTAGAAATTTAAGTTAATTTGCATAAATATTAACTAAAAAGAAAATAACTTAATTTCTTACAATTTATAACTATTATTTTAAATCAAATAGGCTTTTTTCATAGGTATGTGGAAGGATTAAAAGTGTTTCTAATATTAAGCAATAAATATTTTATAGAGTATAATCAATCTGGTATTATAGATTTATATAACTTTGCTAGTATAATAAGCTATATTAAATTAAGTGCTTTTAACTAAATTAAGATATAATAAATTATCTTTATTAAGCAATTTAAATTAAAAAACACTTAAATATAATAATTTTTTGACTCTACTAATTGTTTCTTTTTTTAAATAGTAGTTTATAGCTTTTATATTAATAAATAATTAGTCTAGTAATATCTCTTTACACTTTTGTATCCAAATATCCTTATAAATAAATAAATTTAGTCTATTTATTAATGTACTAAAGCCTTACAATTATTTTAAATCACTTCTTTAATTTAAGTTTTGAAGCTAAATTAATTTAATTTTAAGTGTTCATTTTAGAAGCTTACAATCATTTGTACCAAAGAAAACAAAATTATTTTACTTAAGTAATTAGATTCTGGGACTTAATAAAGTTACTAACATTACTACTAAAGTAAATAATTTCTAAGAATACAAGCAAGTTTGATAAAGATAAAAGAGAACTTATTCATAATAAAGCTTTAAACTCTATAATATATAGCTAAATATTTAAACTTGCTGTATAAATTCTAAATTTATTACTTATACTATTATTAATTTATTTTAGTGAGTCTTCTTAAAAATATAGGTTTAAGTATTTTTAATTCTATCATTAATCATTTTAAAGTACATTCCTTATAAATAAATTAAATATATTCATATCTAAACCTAATTTAATATAATTACAATGAGTATTTTATTTAAAAAGTTATCTTTAAGTATATAATTAAAACGATATAGTTATAATACATAAGGTAAAATTAGTTAGATTTGCTTATAAGTTATTTGCTTAAATCATAATAAATACTTTTCTAATTTAAATAAAACAAATAGATAACTTTGCTTAAATTGGGTAAATAGGAAATTATACTAAGAAATTCAGATTAAATTAAGAGGAATAAATCTTTGTTGGAAATGGAATAATAAATATGAAATAAGCTAGAGTATTTAAATTATATAATAAACTAATTATAATTTAACTGTTTGCAGAGTTTGATATAAACAAAGTTTACTCTTTAAGAAATTCTATTTTTTTCAAAAAACATTTGATATTTAATAATCTGAAATTGCTTTTAGTCAAATTTAATAGGTAGATGATGAAAATATTATGATATAAGGAGTGTATTTTTTAATTAAAGAGATTTGCCACTATAAAGGGAAAAGTATTGAAAATACTTGTTGAAGTTTATAGGTTTTATTACATAATTAACATTGAATATTATAAATAGTTTATATAATTTTGCGCCTCAATTATTAAAAAGATCTATAAATAAAAGTGTGAGGTATTTAATTCATAGGGTCAGACTTTTGAAAGTATTTAACATATTCAACATTAAACATGAGCTTTTAAATTTATTAAATTAGAAATAGAATTTGCTTAAATGGGGTATATAATTAGGGAAGAGGATGCAAAAAGATTTATTTAAAAGATATAATATGAAAAAAGTTAAATGGGAAGTATGCTATAGATAATTACTTAAAAGACTCAAACTACTTGTGCTTATCTACATAAATGAAATTATTTTTAAGATATACTGTAAACAATATTTTAATTAATTAATTTCAACTAAAAAAGTTTTTGAACCAGAAATTCCTTTCCGATTGCACGACCCGACGCTCTCTTTTTATGGAATAACATGGATATCCTGTTGTGCTCCAGGCACAGCTACTAGGGAGCTCCATCACTATGAGCAGCCAGGCTTCAAGCCCCTATCAAGAGCGGATAATCTCAAAGACAGTGTTCCCTTCAGAAAATGACTCTGACCAGGGACTTTCTCAGCGACAGGAAAGGAACTTGTTCCTAGCCATAAAACCAGAAAGTGTGGTCACGAAGGTCATTCTCAGCTCCCACCATATTTTCAATTATTCCAAAAAACTCAAAATATTAAATTTGTAATAAGTTGAAAAATAATAAAAATTTAAAATTTTTATTATTTATTATTTACTTAGGAAACATTTAATTTAAGCTTAATCATAGAGTAATTTACTTAAGCAATATGTATAAATATTTTTATTTATTTTAGGAAAATTATAAAATTTAGTAGATAAAAGATTATTAAAATTGTTTCTATAGCAATATTATGTAACTATAAAGTTAGAAATACAAAAGCTTTTTTCATATAATAAAACTAAAAATTTCCATATTTTTTTCTTTTTTTTCTTTTATAATTGTTTTAATATTGTTAAATGTATGATTTAAATCAAAAATTGGATGAAGAATTAATTTATTAAAGGGGTTTGAAACTTATAAGTAAGAGACAGCGTGGCCGAGTGGTCTAAGGCACTAGCTTTAGGCGCTAGTCTTTCGGGGCGTGGGTTCAAATCCCACCGCTGTCATTTTTAAATTCTAGTTATTTTAATAATTTTATAGTTATATAATTATTTATTTGGCTTCAATTAAATTAAATTAAACAAAGTACAGTTGTTTCTTATATTTAAAGCAGTGAAAAAATTATATAACTTTTTTCATTTAAACGCATCAAAATTATAATTATCAAAATGTTTAAATGAAAATTTTCTTAATTTAAAAATATGTAGCTCAAAAACTAGCATTTTATAAAGGAAAAACGAATAAAGATTTTTGATATAAGCTTGCAATAAATTAACTCATTGAAATTAAAATTACCTAGCATTTTAAAGAAAAATAAAGATATTTATAAATATTTTAATGACTATTAAATTTTAGAATTTATTACATATAAAGAAAATAAAAAATATATTTAAAAATAGAGGATAAATATAATATATGAGATATAAATATTTTGCAAGCTTATCCTAAAATTCAAATATAAATAAGATAATTTTAATAAAAAATCTACCGTAAATTCACTTATAAAATAGTGTAATTTGTTTAATTAATCATAATTTTTAATATTTAGAAGAAAAAGTTTATAATTGCTATATAAAAAGAAAAAAAGTATATTTATTCTTTATATTATCTTATTTTACTCTTAGTAAAAAATTAATAAGATTATTATTAATTTATAACTTCTTTTATTAGTATAAAAAACTAAGAATTTAAATTTTAAAAATAAAAACTAATATATTTGAAATGAATTCTATATTTAAAATTAAATAAATATTTAAAATTAAATAGATATTATTTTACTTATAATAATAATTCTTTTTGTCCTAGATTTTTATAATAATTATTATTTTATATTCATTCATGAAATATTTGATTAAAAGCTTCAAAAAAAAATTTAATTTTATTTAGATTTTTTAAATACAACAAATTATTATTTAAGAAGTTAGAAGATCTAGTTTTCCTTCAAATATTATTAACTTCATGCAAAGTATCTTGGATGAAATTTCGTTTATATAAGAAATTAATCTTTAATGCTTAAAATATTTTTCTTTATTACATGAAATAATTTTTAATTAATAATTACTTTCTTAAAGTTAAATTTTAAACTTTTATTTTTTTAAATATCATCATTGTAATATAAAATTTTAATTTAATTTTTTAAATTTAATTATGAAATTTTTAAATTATTATGCTTAAAAAATAAATAAAAAAAAAGTAATTATTTTATTGATTTATTAATTTTAAAGGATCATAGTATATTAAAATTATTTATTATATATAAAACTTATTAGTTTTTTAATTTAATAGAATATTTAAAATACTTTTCCTTAAAAAATTATAGAAAAATTTAATGTTTCTGATATTTTTTATGAATATCTAAGGAAGCACTTCTTTTAATTTCGGCAAGTTTAATATTAAGACTGAAATAAATTTTTCAAAATGTAATTATGCAAATATTATATAAAATTTAAGTTTTAAAGTAGAAATATATAAAATTATAATAATCTATTTAGATTAAGATATATCATCGCTATAAGACAATTAAATAGAATTATATAAAAATTTATATAAACTAAAAATGTAATTAAATAGTCCTTATTATATCTAAATTACATAAAGTTTAATTATTAACTTAGAATTAAAATAACTTTAGATGCAATAGCTATTTATTAATTTAACAGACTATTTATAAATTATTTATTAAGTGACATCAAATTTATAGAAACACTTTTTATAATTATTAAGAAATTTTAGATGTTTAAAGAGAAATTCTTGAGATTGAGAAATTTGTTAATTTAATTTAAAATAAAAATTGTGAATAGATATTTAGAGAAAGTTTGGATAAATAACTATTCTTTTTAACTTAGTTAATTATCTAGATTGCTTAAATATTACGAAGATCAAATAATTTTAGCATAATTATTTAGCGATTAAGCTAAATCTTAGTTTTTTGAATTTGAGTAAATTATATTTGTCTTTCAAGTTGTAATTGAAAATTCATCTTCATACATTCTTCAAAATGAAATGTAAAATATATAAAGTTAAAAAGTTTTGAAATAATTTAATTCTAATTGCTATTATTAACCTACTTTACCATATCTATTTATTTCAAAAGATTTCTTAAATTTGTTGGATATTAATTTTCAGACTAATTTCCATAACCAAGTGCTTAAAGTAAATAATTTCTAATTTTATTTTCAACATTTTAAATAAGCATAAAATATCTAAAAGCTAAATTATCTTTAAATATTTAATTTTTATTAATTTAAGTAAGCATATAAATAAAATATGTTCTTAATAGCACTATTAAATATAATAAAATAGAAAGATATTTTAAATAGCTATCAATTACATATAATTTAATTCTAATTTTTAAATTAAATAAATAATAGTTTTAATATTTTATATCTATAGATATTACATAATTACTTCTAAATAGTTTATTCATTCATTCATTCAAAATAGTTAACTAAAAATTAAAAAGGTTTTTTAGGCATTGCCCTTATTTAATTATATTATAGTTATTTCATAAAAAATGTATAATGAAAATATTATTAAAGTAAATAGACATAAAGATGGCTTATAATTTTAGTTCTACATTTTAAACATAAATATTTTATTCTTTTATATTCATTTTAAATTAAAATTTCTTAAATAATAAAAATGGAGGATTAATATGATCATAAAATGTTTATTAAATAAAAAAGATTAAGCTTAAATGAAATAGTAGTTTAGAACATTTATATAAGGAATTTTTTTAAGATATTATATTTGTATTGAAATAATTATTTTAAATTCCAATCTAAATTTGCATAAACTATGTTATAAAAATAAGCTTAGTAATTAATGTCTATCAAGTAAATAAATTAAGAGGACTTTAATTATTTTTAATTCTTTAATTAAGCTATTTCACATATCTTTAAAATAATCTTTGACTGGTAAAAATAAGCATTAAATGTTTTGCTAAAAATGAAAAGAAAAAGATAAAATAAGCAATTGACATTTGAAAGTTTGATTTAACTTGTTGAAAATAAATAAAATTTTAATAGAGTTCATTTTTTTGGTTCTTGGTTAGTAAAAGGAACTGGTTTTTTTTTTTTCTTATATGCCTCCTTTTCGTCTACGACCTTATTTTTGGAGAATATTCAACAGTTCAATTAGCCTTATCCCATCATGTCAAATAAATTTTTGTTGAAAACTTGTTTGATATTTATTATATTGACAATTATATTCGATAATGCTTATAATTTGCAAAATTCCTTATAAAGTTTTCTACTTAATTATCTACTTAGCAAAGCATTCGAATAAAAATTTATCAAATTCTAAACCTTTTAAAAGATAGTTAAGGCAAATAAATTATTACATCTTCTATTTATTAAGTCTTATAGTAAGGAAATAAGCTCGTTCAATATTCAACGCAATTAAAATAAAATCTCTGTTTCAAATTAATATTTACTGGTTGTCTCAATTTACAGTTATTTATGAATAAATTAAATTTTTTATATCTTAAAGGGTTATCTTATCTTATTTTACTTTCATCTTTGCTATGATTAGTAGTAAAAGACAGCAGTTTTATTTTTGTTTGTTTCTTTACTAATAAGATTAAAATTGCATCGAGAGTTGTATTATCAAAAAGTATTCTTAAATAGCACCAAGTTCTTTCAAGAGAATATAATATCGTATAGATAAGCCACACCATCATAACTTGATGTTCTTAAACTATTTTCCCATATTAGATTATAAAAATTATGAAATAATCAAAGTAAAATAAATAAATTCTATTTATGAAATCTATTTTTATGAACAAAAAAGCAAAAACACGTATATTTGTATCATAATATGTGTTACTCAGAATACAAACAAAATTAAAATGATATACAAATTTAATTTATTTTATGCTGTAAAATTATTCTAAATAATAACTTAATTTAATTCATATTTTTTATCATTTGAAGAAGTAAAATTTATGAAACTTAAAATAAGATCAAACAGTTGTATATACTTTTCTAAATAATAAGAAAATTAGCATGCAATTTAATTGATATCTAATTTTATTCTTAGCTTATTTTTGTAATAAATCCTTATTAAATCTAATAAGCTTATTACAAGTTAGTTTAAATCTTAAAAGATAAAATTTATAATATAACTTATTTAGCTATTAATGCTAAATTTAATCATGACTAATAAACATATTAATAAGCTAACTAAATATTCATAACTAAACAAATACTTTGATCATAAAAATTTAAGCTGTAAGTAATTTTTTTAATAAATATAGCGAATATTAGATGAAATAACTTTAAGATGAAAATTTCAGATTAATTGATCATAAAAGAATAAATTGAAATAAAGCTTATACTTTATTTTATTTAAGCTTATTTTAAATATTTCAATACTCTTGTTGAATTTTTTCTAGAATAAAATATCTTAAAGAAGAGATATACATGCTTTAAAATATTTTTAAAAGAAATAAAATTTAAAAATAAAATTTAAATCCAAAAACGATTAAAGTTTAAGTGATTAGATTTTTTTAATTGTTCTTATATCTTTTTTAAGTAAATTTAAATTTATAATTTTTATAAAAATTACTTCTAGATTAAAAAATATCTTTCAAACTTTGAAAATTTAAATAAGTAAAAGGAACAAAAATTTGAAAGATAATTAATTGATTTTTCTTTAGTTTAAAGCTAGACATCTATTTAATGGAGTTTAATTGATTTTAAAGTATATCCAAATACAGTTTTAATTAAAATAAAAAAATTGAATCTAATTTAAATAAATTATATTCCTTTAACTCGATTACTCAACTTTGTTTAAAGAATAAAATTTCGTATTGTCTGAAGCATTCCTTACTATTTAAAATTTTTATAAAATAAAAAAAAATAAAATAAAAAAGTTCTTCTAATTAAAAGTCTATTACTTCTTAGTAGGTGATCTAATTATATTTTTGAATATATATCTTCATATTTAAAATTTAAAAATTATAGGAATATAGATATAATAAATTTTAAATTATCTTTTAGTATAAACTTTTATATTTACTAATATTAATATTTATTTTTTAAATACAGTTAAATATTTTATTTATAAGAATGGAATAATTAAAAAAAATTAAAAATATGTTACTTAAAATAAAAAGCATATAAAATATTTTATAAAATATACAAATTTATCTAACATTCTTAAAATAAATTATTGCCATAATTTTTAAATTATAATATGCTTTATGATATATAAATTAATATATTAAAATAAAGAAAATCTAGATTAAAATTAGTAAATGAAAGAAGATATTTAAATAACAAATTAATTATAAAAAATTAATATTAAATAAAATAGAAGTTAAAATAATTTAAAATTAGATTAGAAAATTTAAATATGGCCTTTCATTTATTAAAAAATTATTTAAGTATGAAAATTAAAATTTTAATAATTATATAAAGTTAAATAAATGAATGGAAAATAAACTATAAAAATATAGAATGGCAAAAATATTTATTTTATAAACTTAATTAATAATTAAATTGAAACTAAATAAATGTAAATAATAGTTAGAATTTTTAAAGTTAATATTATTATTAGACTCAATAAAAAAAACAAAAGTTGTATTTAATGTTTTTTTAATTTGCTTCTTAAAAATAAATTTCAATATAAGTATTTCAATGGTATTTAATATGCCATATTTATTTTAGAAATTGAAAAATATAAAAATTAAAAATAAATAATTATTTAAATATAATACAATTATTTTTAGAATGAACAAAGATACAAGAAGAAGAGAAACTAAACTAAAAAAAATCAATCAAAACAATAATGAAGACCTAAGAGTTTCAGAATGAGAGTGATATCAAAAAAATTATTTTATTAAGCTGAAAGGCGAACATTATTTAATTTAATTTAATTTAATTTAATTTTAAATATAATAAAAAATTAAATAAAATTGCTAAAATTACAAAAGTTACTACGAAAAGTTTAAATATAAATGTTAAGATAGAAATTTTTTATATTTAAAATAAAAGTTAAAGAAATAAATAATTCATATAAATTATTTTAGTTTTAAAATATTAACTCATCTAAAAATATTCATATTTAATCAAAAAGTTTACTTAATTAAAGAATATATTAAAATTTATAATTCTAAATTTGAAATATAAATTTGTTTTTATATTTTAATATTAATATCTTAAAGAAATATATTATAACTCAAATAATTTTTTCACATAAGCTTTAAATATAATTAAGATAATTTAAAAATTTTATTTTTATCTACTTTATCTTAATTTTTTGTTTTTCCATTTAATATATATTAAAAAATAAATAGATGTTTACATATTTAAATAATAAGAAATATTTTAAATTACTTATCTTGAAAAAGTTTAGCTTTAAGTTTCTTTTAAGAGTTTTCTCAATTGCTTTGTGCTTAAATCTATATTAAAATTAAAGGATTCTTAAATATTTAATGAAAATACTAAAATTGTTCTGAACTTTTCTTTTAACTTTTAAATTTATTCATTGCTTATTTAGGTACTACCAATTATCAATTTTCTTTATTTCTTATAAATTTGATAGTAAAATCATCATGCGTTTGTAAATGATAAAGCTTTAAAAGTGATATCTTAGTTATCACTTAAATTTAAGTCACGCATTTTTATGCAGTTTTAAATTATTAAAACTACATCCTTATCAAGCAAATTACATCCAAGAAGAGTTAATTTTTTAAGATATTTCAACTTTATTATTTGCCTTATTCACTCTTAGCCATTAATATAACAGTAAGCAAATTATATTTCTTCCAATAGCTAGCAGTTTTTACTAATTACTTCCAATGTTTCTCATTATAAATCAGGAATATCAGATAGGATTATTTTTTTAAGTTTTCTACATCCTAAAAATATTGATCTAGCAGATGCATTTGTAAATTATTATATCATATTTACTTATATTTTCTCATAATTTCCTCCATATTTTCCTATTTATTATAATGCCTCGATATTTATTTATTACAAGTATCCTAGATATAAAGATCTAAGTTAAGGAGTATTCTATAGTAATAGTATTAAGCAATCATCATCAAAATACTCGCAATTAATAATATGGACTTATTATAATTTTTAGTTCTGTAATGAAATTAATAAAAGACACTTTAGTAACATTAATATTTTGTAGTTTTATACTTTAGAAGGAATATCCTCTCAGTCTATCTAATGTGCTATTCTATGTACTTTCAATTTGTTGCATCTCTATTTAATTTAAATTTGGGCAATAGTCTATAAACTCAATTATCTTTTAATTGCTATTTATTGATATTTACTCAATTAAGTGTCCTTTAATCTCTAAAAACTTTTTTATGTATTCATAGTTTATTGACTAGCTTTATATTATAATTATTTTTAAGCTAAGCTACTGACTAAACTCAATTAGAAAATTTCCTGTAATTTTACTTTATTAAGAATCTAATTCAATGGACTCCAGTCTCACTAATTTTTCTAGTACATGTAAACTTTAATCTCGAAGTAAGTTTATATTTAATATTAGCTTTCTAAGATATAAGCACTAGGAAATTACTAATATTGAAAATTCAGTTTATAGAATCTGGCTGAATATTTAAAATTCCTCTAATTTTATTTTAATGTTCATTTTTTAATTTTTTTACTGAATAGATTAAATGCAGAATTCTAAACTTTTTCAAATCTATGAGCACAAATTTTCTGAAAATTAATCTAAATCAATATGCAAACTTCTCACTTCAGAATGCATAATTTACTCTAAAACTCATTCTAATTTGTTTCTAACATGCTGAGTATTATCACTGTATTTTTTTATTTTCAAAGAGTCATAATTGTAAACTTTCTTGTAAAAGGCTTTATTCACTTATTATAAAATAGCCTTATTTCTATTTCCTAAGAAGGATAAAATCATTTGTATAATATACTGATTCTTTCAAAAATTATACTATAAAGCTTTTGTTTCCTGAGCTTTTTTGGCTTTTTTTCTATCTTTTAGCCTTATTATTCAAGAATATTTACTTTTGTTTCAAATTAGTAACTTAAATCTAAAATATTACTCTTTTCCTATTTTCCTTATTCAATAGCATTGGATAGGTTGAGCTAATAGGCTTATAATCCCATAATAGACTTTATTTCTTGTTCTTTTTTGCTTTTTTTGTTCAATTTTGCTTTCCTAATAGTTTAAAATTAGAGATTTTATTAATGAAGGGAATTTATTTCCATTTTATAAAGAAGTTATACAATAAAAGTGTTTATACATTTTAATATAATTTTAATAATTACACTAATTAGTTTATATCTATATTAATTTTATCTTAGTTAAGCTCTAGCAAATTCCTAAATAACTTTAGAATAATTATAAAAGTAATACCTTCATACTCATATAATCTTTATTGCTCTATATTAAGTAGGAAGTTCTTTATACTAATTATTTTTATTCTGAGGAATTTACTCATTAAATTTATCTTATATTTTATCTTAATAAAACATATTATATCATCTTAACTGTATTTCGATAAAATAATAAAACTTTTAAAATAAAAAACTAAATGATTATGTTTTAAGTTATAATACATGCAAAGCTTTATACACTTTATACTTTTGTCAAAATATATGAAGAAAAATGTAAAACTTAAATTTAAAACTATGGATATTACATAAAGGTAAATTTATTTTTTTAAAGTAAAGAAAGTCCTCTGACATTACTGAGTCTACTTCTAGATAGGATTTAATGTTTTAAGTCCAGCAATAAGTAGGATGTATAGAAAATGTAAATAATTAAATATAATTATTCATTAATATATTAATCTTTCTATATTTCTTCATATTTATTAGATTTTTATTTAAACTCTAGATATTTTACATATTCTGAATAAATGTAAGAGGAATCAATAGTGCAACATTTTTCCATATGAGTTTTAAATATTAGCAAAAGCAGGTTTTATATTTTATTCTACCAAATTTTTCAAAATTAATTTATATCTTTTTTTATTGCTTTTTTATCTATTTTTATTCTGGTCTTCTTTTCATTCCTTGCATTATAATTTGTTTCTTGTTAAATGAATAGATAAATTTTGTTTTATTTTGATTTCAACTTTTTTAATTAAATTAAAATCTTGACTTCATTTTTAGAATATATTCTTAATAAATAAAAATCAAGTTTTCACAAGGTTTTTTAGCTGTTTTTAAATAAAATAAATTTTAATGAAACAAATTATTGATTCAGTGCGAAATTTAGTTTAAATATTATTTAAGAAAAAATGCTTAAATTATCTTTCCAAGTAGAAATTAACGCGCCTGTTGGAAGTTATTGTCATTTATGTAATAAATATCTAGGTCTTTTAAAATGTAAAAAAATTGATTTTCTAAAAAATACATATAATTTTATCCTCACCTACAAAATTTTTTAATTCATTTAGAATCTTGGTTTATTCTAAAATTTCTATAAGCATTAACTATTTTGATAATAAAGAATTTCTTTATAGTTTATACTAAAGTAGAAGTATTAATAGGCTAATTATATGGAAAAATGAACAAATTGAAGGTTCAATTTAATAATGTTTGTTATATTTAATTTCCATATGAATTATTCTCTGCTTAATTTATATTAAGATTTTATTATGTCATTATGAAAATAAGCTTACCTAATTTTATTTTTATTTTAAAATTTAATTATTTTTAATTTCTAATTTTTTAATTTTTAACCTATTTATTAAAAGCTCCTATTCCTTCCCAAAATTTTATAAAATCTTAGATAACCAAGATAAATTAAAATGAGGTAACTTGATATTTAAAATTCTTAGTATTTAAATAGTTTAATATCATAATATAATTTTTATTTTAGATTTGGTATAAATTAAATTAAATTAAAATCTACAAGCTATAATGTATTTAATTGATTATTATTAATTATATAGATAATCTTCATTGTTTAGATATATTAATGTTTAAAAACATTTGATATATATACACTGAAGATTATTATAACATTGCTAATTAAAGCTACCTATTTCTTCTTTTATTACTAAATTATTTATAGTTAAATTTATTTTTTATTTTTACTATTTAAGAGATTTAAAAAGTAGTTGAATACACTTATAGTCATAATTATGTATGAAGAAAATAAAATTTAGGATTGTAAGTATATAAACATTTCACTTAGTAAATTAATAAAGATTTCTAAGCATAGTTATTTTGATGCTTCTATGCTATCTTATATCTATTACAACTATTTTTAAATATCTTTATTGTAATTATCGATATTATATCATTAAATAAAACATGTATAGATAGTTAAAAAATGCCAAACCTATAAAAAAAATAGAAATATAAAATAAAAGGAAGATTATATCACCTTATAAATTAAGATATATCAAAACAAAATAATTTAAACAAAAGAGAGTCTAACTATATCATAAAAAGAGATAAATAAATGAGAATATTTATTTTTTAAGATTATTTTGGATTAAATTTGCAAATATTATGACTTACAAATGATAAAAATCATTTATAATTTTATTTTGTGTATGTTTCAAAATCATTTAATTTTAATTAGTTGAGTATTTTTGATATATTAATTAAACTTATTTACTATCTTTTGGTTAATTTATATGAGAGTTCAAAGTAGATATTTTTAATTAAGAAATACATACAAAAATAACATTCTTTATGGTGAATATTAGATAAGCCTTGGTTAAAATACTTTTATATCATTTTTACTAAAAATTAAATTTAGAGCTCTTTTGGTTTTATAGTTTTCAAAATTAATAAATTAAAGTCTATAAAGAGAAGCTAAGTTCTGATATGCAGAATGAGCGAAAATTTGTCTTTCAGCTTCAATTTCATGGATCTGCTTTAGTAAATCTTCCATTTCATATTTTTGTCTTAATTCTTGCTACGACATTCTAAATAAAAGAATTGTATGCACAGATTGCCAAGGATCACGTATAGTTTAAGTCTGAGCTTACTTTTTAAATTTACGACATTCATTTTACGAGAATTGTGGAATAACACAACCTAAATGTTCAACAGCAATCTAAAGCTTAAACAGAACCTTTTCTTTTCCATCTTCGAGAGAATTGAAGATTTCTTTTTCTGTGTCATACTTATTAAGAATCCTCAGCTTCTTAGCTGCTCTCCATTTTTCTACATCTTTATATAACTTTAAATTCATAAATTGCTTTTAGAGCTTTCCTTTCACTATATTTCTCTTGAAAAGTGTTTGAATACATTATGCTGCTAAATCTCTTACTCTTCTTCTTGTATTTTTCTTATCCATAAACTCAATTACTGCTGTCTCTTCTTATGTTAGAGTAAGATATTTATGTACCATTGTTACAAGAGCTGCTTAAAGCAAAAGTCCTCCAGAACTTGCTAGTAGCAAAATGAATCTACTTCCATTAGTAATAGGAATAACATCTCCATAACCAATAGTTCTAGTAGTTATGAAAACTAATCATACAGAATTGAAAACATTTTAGCTTCTCTGCTAATAATCCTCATTTATAGAAAAGCTATACCCTCTTTCTGAAATATATACCAAGTAAGAAGACAAGACAGTTATAATAAACAAACCTGATGCGAGCGCTTTTATTGGATTCACTTCTAATCAAGCTTTTACTAGAAAAAGGGCATTATATTCAACTTTTGTCATTTTTCCTATAAATTTTCCTTTGTCAGAGTTTAAAGGACTTGCATTTTTTATATACTATACTGCAAATAGCAACTTGAAATAAATCAAAATCTAATATGATAAGACTATATTCCTAGATTCATCGTAATCTTTAACTCCACTATCAATTCAAGGAGCTACATGAATCGCAGACAAGCTAATTTAAGAAACTGTCTCTACAAAAAATTTAGTAAGTAGATATCATTTTTTACTTGGTATCTTATAAGTAAACGCTAAAAGGGAGGATCTTCGATAACTCATTATTATGCAAACAATAACGGCTTAAATGCAAGCTATACTTTCTCCTATTCTTAGACCAAGAACTACATTATAAATAAATGAGCCATTATAATAATCTTCTCTTTTTACTCAACCAATTTCAGTGTCAGCAAAATTTAAAACCATGCAAATTGAACTTAACCAAAAAAGTATATTTTCAAGATTTTGAATCTAATTAATAAGAAAGTCTGACCTTTTAATATAGTCTGCAATTTCTTTATCATCAATAAATTTTGCATTACTTTATTTAATTGGAATTAAATTTGCCTTCTTTGCCTCTTATTATACATTCCAAAGCACTTTAAGTTGTGCAAGACTTTCTTCCATTTATAAACTTAACCGGTAAAATATTCCCTTTTAATTATTAAAGTCCCTATAATTAACTAAGTTTAAATAAAATCACATCCAAAAGTTTCGTAGAATAAGAAAATATTTTAATGATATGCACAAAACCAAATTAGCTTAGCATCTTCATTATATATTTTTTCTTTATATACTACATTATATTATAACACTATAAATCTTACAATTATACCATCTTAATTTAGAAAACTTAGTTTAACGATCCATCTTTATAGATCATTATATTAAAGTTTTAAAGCTTATAGCTTTATAATTAACTTAAAAGAGTAAAAATTATTTTATTTTAGGTAATAATTTTAAATATAATAGTTGCTATTTTATATGTGTAATCTTAAACCATTATAATTTCATTTTATTTGCAAATATACCATTTATTTATTATCTAACTCATTCAAAGTTAAAATTTATTTTATATACTTTTAAGAATAAAAAGGAACTATTTATAATTTAGATATTTTCAAAATTTTAATTAAATAAGATAATTTTTTATAATTAATAAGTATAATTAAAAGGTATAATAAGCAATCATTTTATAATATTGGTTGAAGCTAGCAATATCATTTAAATAATTATTTATATCTTTAAAATTTTGATTTATTAAATCTTAACTAAAGATATTAAATATTTCTTCGTTTCTATATAACCCAAAGAACATTTACTTAAATTAGGATATAAAATATATAAATAATTTTATTTAAATAGTCATATAACTATTAAAATATATAATAAAGTAAAGGGAATTTCAGTATTGTTAATATTTAAACAAATATAAGATAAATAAATTTATAATTTTTAATACTTTTTAATTTAATTTTAAATTAATAAATCTCTAAGGATAATTAAATTTATTAGTGTTATGAATTTGATATTTTACTTATTATATATTAAAGTGAAAAACTTTTAGAAATTTATAAAATAATTGTGAAGAAATATTTAGTAATGCAATTAAGTCACTTCTATATAAAATAAATATTTAAATTACTAAAAGGTTCTTAATTGTAGTTTCAATCATTTATTTAAAATAAAAAAATCTAGAAAATAAATAAAAATATTAATTAATAGTTAAATTAGTCATTCATTTTAAAATTTTAAATAAGAATAAATAATATTTATTTTAATACTTTTAAATAAATCATTAAATATATTACAGACAATATAATCCTATATACTAATTTATTAATCAAAAAATTATTAATACAGAAATTATAAAAAGTTAGCTATAGAATAATTTTATTTGATTATATTTATTTAAGAGTAAAAAACTATTTATAGAATCTATATTTTTACTTAATAAATTCCTTTATTTAAATAATGAATGAAGATTGCTTTATTTAAAGAATAATAAAAGAAAAAATGTATTAAACTTTATTAAATATAATAAATTAACTAGTTAAATAATAAAGATTAGGTATTTTAAATTTTTTAAATTTATTTATAGTGTTTAGTGATAAAGATTAATATGATTTATAAGTTAAAAACTTAATTTAATAGAAAATACATAACTAAGATTTAATTAAGTTTAAAATAACTTTGTTTTAATAATTAAAACAAGTAAATACTTTAGTATCATTTCATTTAAATATTTATTGCTGCTTATTTAAATTAAATTATTCTTTATATTATAATATATTTTATATATGTGTAAAATTTATTTATGAAGTTATGTAAAATTAATGGCGTAATTTCATGAAACTTCCTCTGGACAATAGGTAAGAGATTTGGCTTGTTAAAAAATTTGTTGTAAGTCCAATTTCTGTTTATTTCAAACATTAGACAATTTATATATAGAAAAGATTCACTAAAAAATCTTAAGATTTCTATATGTTAATAAACGTTAAATTTTCTAATATATCTAAAAATATTATTTAGGTTAAGCTAATTAGTTATTTATTAAAGCAAATTTATTTAAAATTATAAGACAATGTGGTAGAGTGGTTTAAATCACTAGATTTAGACACAACGTGGATGTTGCTGTCACTTTTTTTGTTAAAATAAAAAAATAAAAGTTAAATTTGTATTAATCTATAAATTAATTTAGAATATTATTATTTGCTTTAATTATAAATATGCCTCTAATTTTTTTATTTATTACAAAAATGTATATAATAAATAATAAATAAATAAATTTGATTATAGAGTGCGTAGCACCTCGTTGGTGCGTTTCTCTTTCCATATCTCAATATATGTCCGTTTCTTAAAGTAAGTTTTTAGGTAATAGAAATTCTTCTCTTATTAGTTACATATCTTCCTCATTTTCCTCTATATTATCTCTTGTTCTTCTGTCTTCAATCTATCTACGCTATATTAGATCTTTATTGCAAGCTTAATTTATTTTTCTTACATATCTTAAATATTAGAACTTTACATTAAAAAAAAGTTAAAAATTAAAAAGCTTTGTTAAAGCCTTAGTAGTCAGCCATCTGACCTATTCTATCAGCTTGTCTCCTTAAGTTTGTCTTGAATTTCTACTAGGCTTAGTTAGGCGGTGTAGCACTTCATTAGCGCACCATCCTTTAATATTCTGAATAGTTTTCATCTTGCATGTAGCGTTTCTAATTATTTCTCCAAGGATTAAGATTTTAATTAAAGCATTTTTTTCTATAAATTTTTCCGGTTTATGTTGGATATATCCTAAATAATTTTCTAAAAATATCTTATTTATTCTTTCTTTAAATTTCGCTTAGTTAGTAGCAGTACTTTCATTGGTGTTATTTATTGCACACGTAGCATTTTATTATTCTTTTAAACTATTATTCCTGTAACACTTATTTAATTTAAATTTACTACTTATTTTAAATAAACGTTTACTGTTTATTTTAATTTGAAGCTTCATTTTCTATTTCCATAGGATCTGATTAATTCTGTTAAATCGAAAATGGCGTAACCTGAATTTATTATTAAATTTAAAGAATTCTTTGTTCCAGTTTGTTTTCTATTTCTTATGACGATTAATATTGTTTCTCAAGTAAAGACTTTATTTGTTTTTCTAATTTTTCTACTTTATCAGTGAGGTATCTATTTTTAAACATAAACTCTTTTAATAACTTAGATAATATTTCTATTTGAGTTTGTGTTGGAAGTTTTTTTAGTTCTGGATTTCCAAGTGGTTAATGTTCGTCATATCAATCATATTTCTCACTTTCACTCATTGTAATTATTTCGTTTATTTATTTTTTAGAGAATTTTCCTGTTTAAATTTTTGTTCAAAGTTCTGTTATTTCTTAGAAACCATTTTATAGTAATAGCTTTTTTATTTAGGTATTTTGTAAATGGTTAAGAAACTACATAAATTTATTAATAGTTTTGTATGAGACAGACACATTTTTTAATTGATTTATTATTAAAGAAATTTACTTAATTACTAATAAAAATAAATTGATAAATTGATTTGTAAATTAATCTTCTTAATAGTTGTTTTTAATTATAAATATTATATTTATTTAAATATATTTTATTTTATGCTATTGTCTTAGAAATTTTCTACGAATTTGATAAAAAACAAATTTATTTGAAAGTTAGAATTTTAATATTTATCTTATTTATCTTCAACAGTTTAATGTTTTATTTACATAACTAACACTTTTTCAATTTCCATTAGTTAGTTTGATAGTTAAAGAAGCTTTAAAATTAATGATTGAATTATTTTAAAGAGAAAAAGGATTAATTTATAGCAGATTTTCCTAAATTGATAAGTTTATGATTATAGTTTTGATTATTATTTTAAGCATATTCTATAAAGCAAATTGACTAATTAGACTTAGTTATTTTTATCCAAAAGGCTAGATTTATCTACATGATTACTGAAGGTTTAATCAATATTAGGAAACTATTCTGTGCTATTAATTCTTTTTATTTGCTTACTTAATTATTTTGCAATTAAATTTAGCTCAAATAGTTAATTAAAAGTGACAGCGGTGGGATTTGAACCCACGCCCCGAAAGACTAGCGCCTTAAGCTAGCGCCTTAGACCACTCGGCCACACTGTCTATTAATAATAAGATAATAACTTCTTTAAGTACTAAATAACAAAGCAATAGTTGTTTAATCTAAATAAAATTACATTAAGCTAATAATTAATTTCTTAGTAGTCTAAAATTAAAATATCTTATCTTATATCTATATTCTAAAAATTAAATGAGATTACTATCCTTTTAATCCAAACCATTTGCTAAAGTAAAAAGTTATAGCTTTTTATAATTAAAAGCATATATTTCATTAATTATTAAAAATATGGATATTATAAACGAAGAGCACACTTGTTCTTAAAATATAAAAAATTACTTATTATGATAAAGATTTGTAAGATATATAAAATAAATAGTTTAAATTAAAACTTTTGTAATGCTATTACTATAGTTTCTCAAAAATAGTCAGATAATTGCAAGTATGTTTATTAGTAATTTTAAAAAGCAATTTTAAAGCTGTATGTCTATTTCAGAAACCAGAATGGTTTTGAATGCATATCCTGATATAGAATGCTGAAAAGGAAAATATTTAGAGTTCTCTTTAGCTGTTTCTCTTCCAGGGCTTCTAGTATACGTCATCTTAGTCCCTTTATTAATTTATATATATCTTAGTAAGCATAAATTAGAACTATAGTTAGAAGAAATAAGAATATAATTTGGATTTCTCATAGTTGGATATAAAGATGAGTCTTATTTCTGAGAATTAATAAAGATATATGAAAAATACGCTATTTCATTAGTATTCATATTCCTATTGTGTTCTAACACTGATCTTAATATTGATATTGATAGCTTGTATTAAGCTTTAAATATAAATCTTATATCAATAAAGATCTGAATGATTTAGAACTTAATTACATGTATATTTCAGCCTTTATTCTATATCTAGGAATTTACTTTGATTCTGGCTAGCGCTATTATGCTATAGATATAATAGTCTTCATTTTACTTATTTTCTCAAATGCCTATTCCATATTAAAATGCTTTCGCTAATTAGTTATAGAGATTGGATACAAGCTCTAGAGAAAGTCATCATTGATATAGTTTAAATTAAACTGTTTCAATAAAGGATTTAAATTAGTGAGTATTATAAATGAGTGGGAAAATAATAAAAAACAGTAATAAAAATAGAAGAATAAGAAAAAGGTAAAAAATAAGTAGAATATAAGTAAAATCAGCTTAATAGATGATAGAATAAATAAAAATAGATGGAGTGACATATGAAATAAAGACTAGGAATTATGCATTAGCGAAGAATTGCATCGATTTAGTGATTAACCTGTGATAATTAAATTTCTAAAAGAACTGGAGTTTTATCTTTTTTTTGATAAAGATAAAGAAGAGTTTTATTCTCTAACCATTAAAAAACAGCTAAAAGACAAAAAGTTATATTGAAAGAAAGCTGTTCAAGAATTCAAGCAAAGATATCCTAAAATTGATCATATCATGTTTTTAAAATATGATGGAGATGAACAAACTAAAAGAACTACTATAGAAAATTTGCATTTAAAAAATTTAAACTTAAGAAAAGGAGGATTTCGAAACAAAAATTTAAAATGCTAAATCCTAGAAAAAAGAAGAAACTCTTCAATAAAAGTCTAAATTAAATAAAAAATACAGCTAAAAATATAATTAATAAGTAGTTAAAATAAACTTCCTTCCTTATAGAATCGTTACTAAGGAAATATTTTTTAAAAAAATTTATAAAAATTAGAAAAGATTTAAGAACAAGAAGAAAAATCAGAAATTATAAAAAATGTTGATTAAAATAAAAATAATACTTCGTTAATATATGAATTTTAAGAATCGTATTATTAGGAAAAAAGCAAGATCAGTTTTGTAAGAAAAAAACGAAACTATTAGTTGAAGAGTTGAGGATAAACTTAAATTTACTATTCAATTCAAATAAATTTAAATTTTAATATCCTTATTTAGTAAATTTATTAAAAATTTATTGTATTAAAAATAAAAATAGAAAAATCACTACTTTTGAATTCATATCTTAAAATACATAATAACATTGTAATTTAGCAGAATATTATGATTTGAATATTAGTTGAAAAAATAAATTTAGCAAATGATTAGAGTTATATACAACTTTCTTTATATATATATATATATATATATTACTAAATTAAAAAGTTTAAATTGGAATTTAGTGAACTTGGAGGATTTTCAACCTCGTGTTCACAGGACCAGTTTGATAACCTGGCTGGAACCAGCTCCCTTCAGAACTCTTTCTTCAGTCACCTTGGATTGTGTACCACTTCAGTTTGTAGATTTTACCTCCTGACGGATAAAATTAGTTACAGAATTCTCATCTAATCTTATCCTAATTCTAGTACTATTATTTTTCTTATTATGTTCTATTCCAGTACTATTATTTAATTAATTTCAATTTCTAACATTGTCTATATTTATGTCCAGTTTGTTTGCATACAAACCATCTTGGTTTATTCCCAATTCATTTCTTGTCTAAACTCCTCGGTAAATTAGTAGCTCCTTCTATGTCCATTGGATCTTGAATTGTCCTAACTTTGAATTCCTACTACTGTTGCTACTTGCTGTTCTCTTCAAGCACAGCTTTTCTCTGCTGCAGCAATCCCATTTCCCTGAAGAAAGTGTTTTGCTCTCGATTGTAGACTTCCCAGAAGCTTTCTTTCCATTTCTTGAGCTCAGTAACTTGATTTTTTAGAGCTTTATTCTCTAATCGTAGCCTCTTTACTTCCTCCTTCAGGTCAGAGAATGCGACTAAAATTTATACCTGTTCTTCCTGGAACTGTGGCATCACAAAAAACTTTCTTTATTTAATTAATCTTTATATGATATAAGTAATATTAAAAATAATATTTAATTATTTTAAATTAATTTTATAATCAATTAAATATCTTCAATTTAGATAACTTTAAATTTAATTTAATTAAAATGATAAAAATTATTAAGAAGAAAATTTTTATTTTATTAATTAATCTTATGATTAAAAAATTTTACTTAAGCAGTTTGAAAATAAATTGACAATTTATAAATAAATATAGATTATTTAAATAAGTATTAAGAAAGAAACTACAGAGAATTATTAATTTGTAAGTTTCTTGAATTATTTTTATAAATATTTAATTTTAAAATTATTTTTTATTTCTCTAATAAATAATTTTTTAAATATTTAATTCAATTTATAAAAATAGCCATCAATTTTGTATAATTTGTAAAGCTTTTTTAAATCTGCATACCTGTAGGTATTTCTTTTTAATTAATTATATTTTAGTTATTTAACAAATTTAAAGAAACAAAATTTCCTTATAGTAATAAAGTAAAAATTAGTTTTTAATAGTAGATTTTTTAATTTAATCAAATAAATAAAAATAAATTAATAAAGATGATTATAGAGTGCGCAGCAAAAAGTTGGTTCGCAGCTCTTTTATTAATATTAATTAAAAAAATATTCTCATATTTCTTATTTAGTAGTCCAATAAGTCATGTCAGCTTCTCGAATGGGGAAACTGCTTAATAAAAATTATTCTTGAATTTTGATCCAAATGCAACAGTTTTCTTGAATAAGATAGAAATAAGAATTAATAGTTAAGTTATTAGTATCTCTTCAGTCAAACTTTCATGCTGCTAGCGATAACTCTTGGGCAAGTTAGTCTTATCTCTTCCGAGCTTGTCCACCCTTTATCTTGGGGTATCTTGTGACAGAATATTTCCAATGCAGTATACACTGCACCAGATTACCTATTAGCTCTCTGACCGCGTTACATCCAAATATTAACTTTTATAATATAGTTAAGGCAAAATTCTCTATTTGTCTATTAATTTATCATAAAATTATTTTTTATAAAAGAGAGTTTAATTTAAATATTATTAAAATGAATGATAATATATTTGTTATTTTAAAATTAGGAAATATTTGATTATCAATGATATGATTTCTATAAATATTATTTACATTTTATCTTATTTATCTTAAGAACTAAATAATGTGATTATAAAACTAAATATGATGTTCAATTATTTATCTTAATTAAATTTAGTTATGATTATTCTTATATAATTATAATTCTAAAAATTAGCTTTTCAAATTATATTAAATAGTTAAATAAAGTTAATAAGTAATTTAAGAATAATGAGATAAAAAGTTAAAATGATTATATTGTGAAATATAAAGTCTCAGATTTACTTTTTAATTAATTTATTGTATTTTATTGTTAATTTATTATTTTACTATGGATTTTTATTTATATGGGTGATATAATTTGTGCTAATATCTTTAATGATATTTAAGTAATTATTATTTAATTACTTTTAACTATAAGAGTTAGGACTATCTTTATTTAGAGGAATGTTCCTCAAATTAAAGACGATAAAATATTTTATTATTCTCTGATTTATTGTAAATGTCTCAATCTGAGTTAATTTCAAACAGAGATTATTTTTCTTTTTCTTTAATAAGTTCATAGAATTGTTCAACCATCTTCTTATAATCTTTATCCAGTTTATCAAAATAAATTCTAAGTTCATCTTTGTCCTTTTGAAGCTATTTATTTTTTGACTTTTAATAACTTAGATCCTGTTTGAGTAATATCACATTTGGATAAACTAATACCATTTTCTTTCTATAATTCCTCTAAAGCAGTTATACTATAGCCTCCTCAATTTTCCAAATTATTTTTTGTGCTGCTCAATCACTCTTTTTCTTTTTAGACATTATCTCCATAGATGTCCAGTCTTTAAAGCACTAGCAATGTTTTTTAAGGACTGAAAGTAAAATTTTTATTGTATTAGAATTTTTTGTACAATATCCATCTTATCTGCTTGAGGTTAGTTTTTTTTATTAGTAATCGAACTTCTTCTTTCATTTTCTGCGGATTTACTGCAAGGTCTTTTCTATTAGTATAAATTTTTTAGTAAAAGCTAAATTAGAAGCTAAACTTAACTTATCAAGCCTTTAAATTCCTTTTTTATCTTACATAAGAAGCAAAAAAATTCTAGTTTTCCACCTTCAAAATCTATATTTCTGTATTAATCTGCTAAATTAAGGAAAAAAGAAAAATAACTTCTTGCTCATGGGATTTCTCAAACTTTTTATCTTGCTAGGAAAAATTTTTTCCAATCCTTAAAAGGAGTAAGTTTATCTTTTTTTATTATTGGTTCTTGCTTGTTAATTGAAACTTTCGATTGACTTAAAAAAATGGATGATTTCTAAATATCGCAGGATTATAATCTTGACGACTCTTCTTCATCTAAAAATAAAGAAGCTGCCATCTTATGAAATGAGCATAGGCAGATGCTCGACTTTCTAAAAAGTGACCCTAATTAATTTCAATTAAAATCCGTAAAGAAGATAATTAACTTGTTAAGAGCTTTACTAAATATCTGTAGTTAATCTCCAGTTAACAAGTTCTTTCGTATTCCGTTAAAATTACTTCGAAATTCCCTAAAAAGTGGAAATTAACTATCAAAAATTCTAAAGATTGAGAAATATACTTATAGATAAAAAAATAGTTTGGTACCTCAGTCTCACTAATCGTATCAAAAATATCCTTTTTATAGTAAGATACTTTGGATATTATATTATCTAAACAGTTTTAAGCAGGAAATAATACTATGGATATTTAAGATACTCTATTAATTAAAAAATAAAATAAAACACTTTTGAATGAAGTAAAAAAGCTTCAGACATAAATAAAAAACTTAAAAGATAATAACATTTCTTTAGAAAATAAATAAATATTCTTGCACAAATTAATAAAAACAATTAAGACATGATAAACTCTTATGAAGCAACCTATGAGCAGTACAAGATTTATATAAATAAAATTAATAAGAAAATTAAGGATATCAAATAATTTATATTATATCATACTTAATAGTTACTTTAAGAAGTTTATAAATAAAGGAATAATACTAGAGAGATGGAAATTTAAACAGAATTTTTAAACTAATAATTTGAATAAACTTATTTTAATCAATAAATGACTTAAACTGAGTTAGTTGAAAATCATAAATCGATATAAACAAATTTGTAATTAAATGAAATATTTACTTATTAATAAATGAACTATCTGCAATGTTTAATTGAGTTATATTAATATCAACAATAATAATCAGACCAAATATAATGAGAACTTTAATAAGTTTATTAGCTAAAGAATAAGACTGAAGTCGAATTAAAAAATTAGTAATTTGAAAATCAATAATACAATAAACAGTGCTAGGAGTTATAAAATTAAATCTTATTTTTTAGTTAAGAATTAGAGAATCAATAACAATATAATTCTGAACAGATCAGGATATTACAAGCACAGCAGTAATAAAAAGAATAAATCCTGTAAGGATTTTTAACATAAAAATAAAATGAAATTGAAAACATAACAAGCTTTTATACTAAGCAACTATAAAAATATTAAAATATATATTTTGAAATGTAAACATAAACAGAAACAAATTAAACCAAAATTAATTAAACTTAAACAGATGTTATAGGATAGGATAAGCAAATTTAAGTAAAAATCCAGTGTTTAGATATATCATCTAACACAATAAAAGTTGATCAATTAGACCAATTTTGCCAAGTGAATTTGTAAGAAAAGAATTACATAAAACTCTAGTAATCCTATCACTAGTTAAATATAGATTTCATATGTAACAATTAAAAGTAAGAGGAAAATCTGAGAAAATAATAAGAAATTAATAAAATGTTAATGAATGGATTATTTAGCCTTAAAGCTAAAAATTAATCAAAAGATTAATAGAACTAGACAGATTTCAATAAAATTGAAAACTAAAATTGTTCTGTTGCTAAAAAATCAAACCCTCTTAAAAGAAAATAGGAAAATATTATATTTAAATTCCAGTAGCTAAACGTAGTATTAAATATAGAGATCAAAAAGAAAGTGAAAAAATAATGCAATCCTTAAATTTTAAATCGCTTTTACTCAAGGAATTTATATTATAGGGTTCTTGAAGAAAAACACAGTATGAAATGAGTAATATTTAAGGCAGGTATGTGACAATAAATTAAGAATTAACCTTTGGAACTATTGATAGTATTAAAAAAAACAAAATATTTGTGAATCAAAAGCTGTTACAAAAATATAATAAATAAGTAATTTTTATAATTATCTAATTCTTTCATCAGCATCCGGAATATGGAAAAAAAATTTGTAAATGTTGATTATGATTAACAAGGGAATAAAAATATTTGCATTTACGAAAATGGACTTCTAGCTGGATCAAAAGAAAGTAATAAAGATAATAGTTAATATTAATATTAATATTAAACTCGAATCAAGATTGGACACGTTAACATTAATGGAATAGCAGGAAAACAGTTAATGATTGAAGAATTTATCAAAAGTAATGACATAGACATCTTCTCAATTAATGAAACATGACAAAAGTAAGATTTTCCTCCTTTACTAATAAAAGGATATAGGACATAATTTAGAAATGCAGATAAAGGAGGAGGTGTGTAAGCTTGATTATTAGAGATGAAATAAATAGTACAGAATCTAGAGTAAATATAGAAACCTAAAATCGATTTGTTTCAGTCAAAATGGAAAATATATTAATCACATCTTGCTATATGCCTGACAATAATAAAAGTAGTCTTATTAAAGATTAAGCTTATGATTATATTAATACATATATTGGATAATTTCCAAATAATCCTCATATATTGATAGGAGACTTCAATGCTCTATTATAAAATTACGGAAATAATACTTAAAATGATTATGACAACACATCTAGATTTTAAGAATTCTTGCAATAAAATGATCTTCAAATAGTTAATAATACGATTAGTAATACATGCATACACAAAGGAACGGGAAAATTGTACTGTAATTACTATATTTTAATTAGTAGTAATTTAAATAATAATTAATTTGTAAATTTTTAGGTTCACAATGGCTGCTTAAAAACTGATCACATTCCAATTACAGTTAACTTTTTGTTTAATACAAAATATTATGATAATGAAAAAATAATTTAGAGAAAATATAAAATTAATCGTTTGTAAGATCCAATTGATAGATAAAGATATTAACAATCATTTATACAAACTTGTAATTATTACTTTCAAATAGATAGAAATAATTTAGAGGAATAGTACATGTACATAGCAGAAATATTCAAGAAAACGCAGATTCAGTACTAGGATCATTTATTCCTGATCCTAAATACAACAAACTTCCTCAAGATCTTGCAAGAAAGTATATAGATGCGAAAAGAGCTAACTAAGAGTATAAAGAAACGCAAATTTATTTTGAAAAATTAATTAAAGAGTCCTTAATCTTCAGAAATCAGCTAATAAACTTTTAAATAAATATAAATATCATCTATGAAAATGGTTAAAAGATAAAGCAAAGAAGAAATTTCTAAATCTTAATGAAGAACCAAAAATTATGTTTTAACAAACGAAAAATATTCTGAACCCAAAAATAAGAAACAAAATGAACTTTAATTAAGAGCTTAAAAACCAATTCGTTGATTCATGAGAGAATTTTGTTTTTAATAAACATTAAAATCTTACTTAATAGTAGCTTAACAATAGTAACAAAAATTTTAATATAGTTTATTGAAATATTAAAGAAATTTAAGAGTAAATAATTTCTTATTTACAAGAATTCCAACTCTTTACGATTTAAGAAATTTAGGAAATTATTCAATAAATCCCTAATGGAAAAGCAGCTGGTCCAGATGGCATAAAGGGAGAATTATTGAAGTATGGAGGTTATTATCTTACTTTGATTCTTCATTCTTTCTTGAATAATATGCTGAGGTTAGGTAGAATACCTGAAGAACTTAATACATCAATCATTATTCCTATATTTAAAAAAGGAAGCAAAGATGACTGGAAAAATTGGAGACCTATTTCTTTGATGAACTCTATACTAAAAATATATGATAAAGCTTTAACTAAAAGGTTATATGATTAAATATATAAAAGAAACTTAATTCATGAAAGCTAGATGGGATTCATGAAAAGGAAATAAACTACTATGCAAATTTGGACAATATAGTAAATAATAGAATCCTATCGCAAATAAGCAAAAGGGAAGACAAAACTCCTTGCCACACTAATAGATGTAGAGAAAATGTTTGATACTATAGAAAGAAGATTGCTTTTCGATTAACTCAGGAGAGTCAAGCTTCCTTTAGGACTTATAAATTCCCTTGAATCTTTCTATAAAAACATAAATTCCTCCTTTCTTATAGATGGAACCTTATCTAGGAAGATAAAATACAATAATGGAGTTATATAAGGTAGCTCACATGGTCCAGTGCTTGCTTTGCTGCACTATGATATTGTAATCAGATATTTAGAAAGTAAAAGTAACATAATAGGATTCAAATTTAATACTATTGGCAGAAGCTTCGCATGTAGAGGATGGGCAGATGATTTAATTCTCCTATCCAAATCTGAAAAGTCCATGCAGATTTTAATAAATAAAACATAAAAAGTATTCGAATGAACTTAATTGAATATTAATACTTCAAAATGCGAAGCTATTTAATTCTTAAAAAAGAATCAAAAAGAAGTTAAGTTAAACTTAAAAATAAAAGACAGTCCAATTATTTAAAAGTAATAAGTAACATATTTAGGAGTAATTCTTCATCAAAAAAAGGATCTAATTAATCACTGCAAATCGGTTTCATCTAATTATCTGTCTGCTATGAAGAAAGTAGTATATACATTATCAAGATATAAAAATGTGACACCTTGATATTTTAAGACTTTGTGCCGGATGTTCACGCTCCCTAAAGTTGATGGAGGAGAATTAATACATTGAGCAGTCTAAAATGGAGCAACTGGAACACTAAATAAAATTGACAAAAGTAAGAGATTAATAGCAAGGAAAGTCTTCTAAGCACCTGAAAACACTTTTAATGAATCCTATTTTATAGATCTTAACTGAATGCCATTTAAAGATATTATGGCTTTGAGGTTTTTTATATTTTTTTATAAAATACGATAAGAAAGTATTAACCTTCCATAATCAACATTAGGGACTCTCTTTATGAATAATTGATAGGAAGGATATTAATATAGAGACTAATTAACAAGATTATCTGAATACTACGAAATTGACTTTAATAATTAGGAACATAATAGTAGCTTAACTACCTTTACGAAATATGTAAAGAACTAGATTCAACAAAAATTCTATAAAATAACTTAGTAAAGACTTAAATGTATGCCAACTGCAAAGATTTTTATAGAATAATTTTGTAACTAACGATAATTCCCAGAAATTACCTATCCGAAACTAAATAAATAATATAGAAAAGAAATAATCAGTATATACAAACTCAGAACTTAAAGCTACAACTTTCGGAAAGATCTTCAAGACAGACATTATCCTATCGAGAATCCTCATTGCATCTGTGGAGAATTAGACAAGTTCCAACATATTATGGATTGCAATTGTTACATAGATATAAGAGAATGGCTAAAAACAAAGATTGAATAAGGTGATATAGGAAGATTAATAACCTATGATTAAAATTAAATCAACTAATTCCCAAAAAACAAGATAGAATATATAGATTTACAAATAAAAATTTTCCACAGGATGCTGCTCAAAAGGAGATTGGAATTATTCGAAATGGAAGAAGAATGATTGGAAAGTCCTGTATCTAAGGAATAGGAAGTAAAAAATCAAGAAAATAGTGAAGAGAACGAGGAAGAAAAGGAATAATAAGAAGAGCTAAAAGAATAAGTGGAAGAATAGAAGGAAAAAATTGATAAATAAGATGATTAAGCTGAAGTATAAGATGAAGATGAAAGCGGGAGATGAAAAACTTATTAATAATTCTAAAGCATCTTTAATTGAAGGAAGTAATTCTAACAATTAAAAATTTCACCAGACTATTTTAGTTTAGTTTAAGTTTAAGTTAAAAAAATAATTTAATAAGTAAAATAATAATCTATTTAACATTTAATTTAAAATATTTAATTTATAATATAGAATTCACTTCAAATATATTAGTTTTTATTGTTAAAATTTAAATTTCTTAGTTTTTTATACTAAAACAAATTATAATTTAGTAATAATCTTATTAATTTTTTGACTAAGAGTAAAATAAGATAATATAAAAAATAATTTACTTTTTTTCTTTTTATATATCAATTATAAATTTTTTCTTCCAAATGTTAATAATGATGATTAATTAAATAAATTATACTACTTTATGTGTAAATTTCCATAGATTTTTTATTAAAATTATCTCATTTATATTTGAATTTTAGAATAAGCTTGGAAAATATTTATATATGCATACATTATATTTATCCTCTATTTTTAAATATATTTTTTTATTTTCTTTAACTTTAATAAATTCTAAAATTTAATAATCATTAAAATATTTATAAATATCTTAATTTTTCTTTAAAATGCTAGGTAATTTTATTTTCAATGAGTAAATTTATTGCAAGCTATATTAAAAATCTTTATTCACTTTTTCCTTTATAAAATGCTTTTTTTGAGCTACTGTTTTTTAAGACGAAGCAAATTTTCATTTAAGAATTTTGATAATTAGCCCTTTGATATGCTTAAGTTAAAAAAATTATATAATAAATTTTTCAGTACCTTAGATATAAGAAAATCGATTTTTTGCTTAATAAATTAAATCAAGCCAAATAAATAATTGTATAACTATAAAATTATTAAAATAACTAAAATAACTAAAATTTAAAAATGACAGCGGTGGGATTTGAACCCACGCCCCGAAAGACTAGCGCCTTAGACCACTCGGTCACACTGTCTCTTACTAATAAGTTTCAAACCCCTTTATAAATAAATTCATCGCTCAGTTTGATTCAAATCATACATTAAACAATCTTAAAACAATTATAGGAGATAAAAAGATAAAAATATGTAAATGTTAATTTTATTATATAAAGCTTTTGTATTTCTAAGTTCTTAATTATATATTATTGCTATAGAAAAATTTAATATTCTTTTATCTACTACATTTTATAATTTTCCTAAAATAAATAAAAGCTTTTATATATTTGCTGAAGTAAATTACTCTATGTTTAATTTAGATATTTCCTAAGTAAATATTCATTTAATTAGTATTTTAATTTTTTTATTATTTTTCAACTTCTAAATATAATATAAAAAAGGCTGATTTCAAGAAGGGTTTTTTTACCGCCTCCTCAGAACAGGAGAGAAAACCAGAAGTACATATTCTCACCACGTCTTCTTCAACTTAACGCTCTTCTTAATAAAAATAACCAGAACTATCTAATAGATTAGAAGAACTTATAAAAAATACTAACTCCTACAAATTAAAATAAAGTGGATCTCTTCCATCAAAGGACAAGTAAGAACTGTGATAAAAATTCAAAATAGTAAAGTTAATACAGCTCTAAACACTTTCATTAAAAACTGAAAAAAGAGACCACTCTAATGAATCGATAAAATTAATAACAAAAAATAAAAAATAAACAAAGAAGGTAATTCAATATAGATCCTATTACCTTTTATTTAGAAAATACTGAAATAGAACAAATGAACTCTGAGCAGATGAAACAGCTGATTCATCAACTTTTTAGAAACATAAAAAACCTCGAAGAGGAACTAAACTCCCAGAAGGAAGAGATGATTGTATTAAGTCAGGATTTGATAAATCATGAAGATGATGATGAAGTCCATATGGTAGACCTAAGAGCTAAAGTCGGAGTTTATGAGCAAATTGAAAGTTTAGAGAATGATATTTGAATAATGCAAGAACAAGAGAAGAAAAACTGAGTGAAATTAGATTCAAGACTTAAATTAATAGAAGAAAACCTGTAGAAGCCTTCTTAAGGAACTCCAATGGAAATAGAGAAAAAAAAGACATTTCCTAGAGCAAGAAAAAGATGCTAAATTTACAACAGCATTTGACATTTATGATAGAAATGTCTCCAATAGAAAAAAATAAGAAAAAATATCTGGAAAAATGTTAACATTCCAAAAGGCGTTAAGATCTCTTTCTTATGACATAAGTCTTGACTCAATTCCTTCTGCTAGGTCTAGCTTTGCCATCAGCATATCATTGTCCTTCTTCAATCTCTTGAGCTCTTCCTAGAGATTCAGTACCGCTTTGATGAGCTACTCCATGCTCATCTGCCCAGAAGGGTTGAACTCTGATACTTCCTGGTGGAGAACAGACTTCATCTGTTTCCTCAGTTTCTCTCTTGAGGTTGGAGTTTCCTTGTGTATATTCTTCAAGGTTGGCTTTCGTTCGTTTTGTAAGATTCCAAGTTGTCAGTTCAGTGTTGGTTAAGGTTGTGATAGAGAAGATTGTTAAAATTATTAAGACTTGGTTTCTTGGTTCCTCCCTTCCTTTTTGACTTAGGAAGAGGTGGTACAGAAGCCTGACTTGAAACCTTCAACCATTTTTTATTTCTTATTTTTAAGTAAATAAAACCTAAAAACTATGATCAAAATTTTTAATGAAAAATCCATTATTTTTATTATTTCTATCTCTCTAGCCATTGACATTAGTATCAAATTCTCTGTTGAGACCAGGTATTCATAGTTTAAATGTTGTCAAGCAAAAAGTTGAGCTCTCTCAAATTTAACTGACATATAAATAAATTATTATTCAACAACTTACATGATTGAATAATATGGCTCCTATTTTTAGGCTTAATTTTAATTGATTTTAATCTCTCTTTTGTTGTTGAGTTAATTTTTTAAAATATTTCTATCCTAAGACCATTAATAATAGGTAATAATTTCTATAATGTATAATGTTTTTGCATCGCAATAAATATAAGGATTCTAATAATTTTAATTTTTTTAAAGAATTCTTTAATTTAATGTGAAAATAAGCAATATTATAATATTAATAAGACATCAAATAAAGGAATGCTTAAAAGCTCTATCACTTTCTTTGTTTTATATCTAACCTGCTTCTAAATAGGATTACTGGTTTTCCATTTAATCCTAGTAGGATGCAAAGTGAGATTCAAACTTCTTCTATATTATTTTCCATTATTTCATTATGTTTTTAATATTGATCTACACAATTTTTGATCTTTTTCTTCCTTTCATTTCTATAACGTCTTATATTTGCTGAACAAATGATAGGATGAATTTCGGGAATAGCATTTCTTTAGATGATTTTTTAATATTTGAATATTTGTTTGTTTTTCTATTTATTCCATCAATTTCATTAACCCATTTTCTGCTATTTTTCAGCTTCTTCAATATACATTTAAATTATAATTTCCTTTTCCTGTCTTAAAAATTTATTTATTATTGCGATTATTCGGTAAGTTTTAATTACTTAGATTAAATTTATTCTTTTAATAATTTTAGTTGGTTCTAGTCTTCAACCTAATTATACCATTAAATTAATAAATATCTTTCTTAATTCATAATTCTTTCTTTGAGGTTTTAATAGATATCTCCTCTAGGCTTTATTTAATTTCTTTTAATTATGGCAAAATTTTCACTTTAAATTAACAACAAAAATACCAAATCTCCAACTTAAATATTTTTCTTTTATTTAAAGGTCAAAAATTTTTTTATGATTTTTTCCCTCATCAACTTCTTATTTGCCATTTTGCTAAGAGAAGAAATAACTAATTTTAATCTTTCATTCAAAACAGTAATCAGTAGTTCCTATTTTCATATAGCAATATTATGTCAACCAGTTGACTTAAGATTTAATAAAATATAGCTTTTCTCTCTATAAATTGATATTTAAAAGAGTATTTCCTGATTCATTATCTGCATTGCAAGAATGAGTTGGATTAATTAATTTAAATTCACTTTTCATTTTTCTGGATTAAATTGAATTCCAAAGTTTAAAGAACTAAAATTTCATATTTTTCATTAATAATCCTAATTTCAAAATTTTATCCTATTTAATTGACCTTTTTTCTCTACAAAGTTCTATCAAATTTTAGAATTCTTAAAAAATGAAATAATTTGATTTAAAAGTACTATATGCATAAGCCTTTTATTTAAAACTATATTAAATCTAAAATTTAGCTAGGATTATTATATTAACTAGCAAAATAATGGTAATAATTTAAAATAAATGATTAGTTCTATAGTTGAGTTTTTCTTAGATTATTATTTTAATAAATCTAATATAAAAATGTATAATTGTTCTACTTTAGTTTCATTTATTTAAACTTTTATAAATACATCATTTTAAATTTAAAAATAATAAAATAATAAATCAAAATTTATTTATTTAGTATGTAAAGCTTAATTTCTCAGCAAGTTTCATAAAAGTGCTAGAATTAAATAAAAATATATTAGATTTAAACTTCTAAATGGGTTTTTAATTAGATATAGTCTACTTTGTAAATCACGCTTATTAAAGTAAGAAAATGTTTGTGCAGTACCTTAGATAATAAAAATGCTCTTAACTATTTTTGTATGAACTCCCCATTAAAAATAACTTATTCAGGTTCCTAATTTTATAGATTAGATTAATAATTTCTTAGTTTAATAATTTAGTGTAAGTATAATTAAAAAGTTTATAAAGAAGAAATTTCTTATTTATAACTTAATTAGGCATATTTCAAAATGTTCCATTCCTTGTTATTTTACTAATCTAAAATTAATTAAAATTATTTCTTTTCTATTAAGAATTATCCTAACTTATAAAACCTGTTTCTGAAGCATAAATGTCATTAGAGGTAATAAAATGATCAATTAAATTAAGTTAGAAGTTGTGTAAATAGCATGTTTAAAGATTTAATATGTAAAGGAAACTTTTTGGAGACACTTTGAAAAAATTAGTTAGTGATAGCAAGTAAATATAGCAACTTAATGGAATCTTAAATTTAAATATCTAATATGAATATTAGTGAGAATCCAGTTTATTATAATATTATCTTGCTTTAATAACTTCATATTGTATTTTCTTATTATTTTTCAATATCTTTAATGTTCTAGAGTCTTTACCTTTAAATGCAAAGTCACAAGATCATTAAAAATAGTAAAATATGATAAAATGTCTAAATAACCTTTCTTTATTAGTAATTATTTAAAACAAGCTTTCTATTCTTAGTTATTTAGTTTAAAAATTTAAAAAATAAAAATCTAGCAACCATTTAAATAACCTGGCAGCAAAAAAAGTCTGAGAAAATTAAAAATAGAACTACTTAGTTATAACTCCCCATCCTATATCTTAGAAAGCTATTAACTATATTTTTGCCTTAAAATAAAACTTAATTTGTGGTTTCTTAACTTTGACCCAATAAAAAAATTAATATAAAATCTAGGATTTTCTTAATTATTATAAAATAAGGGAATAAAAGGTAGAAAATTACTAAATTTAAACATTTTATGAATAAAGTTAACTTTTTTAACTATTTATAAATAAAAAGTTTTGCTTTTAGAACATTTTAATCTATTAGAGATGTCTTTATCACATCTTATAACTCTAAAAGCCTCATTACTTGACTCTGTTTTATATAAATGAAAAGTTAATAAGATATTAAACGAATGCTTATTTAATGCTTTACTATCTATCTAAATTTATCCTTTCATTTCATTATTAACCATCATTATCATTTATTACATTTTATTAAGAAAACCTTAATTATAGATAAATTTTGCCAAATTAATAGATTTAGGTAGGAAGATTAAGAGTTATATGAAAAAAGGTTAAAAAGGTAGGTAATAAAAGTTAAAATAATTTAAAAGTCCTTCATCAAATTTTAGCCTTGAAAAGAAGACATACATGTTCCTTGTCAGCACTGTCTTTCAAGTGGAGTTTCAAATCATAAGTTCCTGGTGGGATCATTGAGGGCATGGGAAGTACTGAAGTAACACTGCAAGTTGTTCCACCGGAGCATGATCCTGAAAAAGCGAGTTTATCCTCAAAGATAGTTGTACCAGCGAAAATGACATCAAGTAATCCCTTAGTGATAGTGAAAGATGCCTTAGCATTACCAGTAATAACTACATTTTCTTTTGCACCAGCTTTAATTGGCCATGGACTTACAGTGAGTGATGAAGCAGTCATTGAAGCTCCTCCACAGTCGGTGAAGGCAACAGCATCTTATAACTATGAGTCATATTATTACAATACATCTCCTAATTCTTGATGTAGTTGTCTCAAGAAGGTTAAATCAACAGCAGTTGAGAAAGCTACTAAAGCGAAGACTACCAACAAAGATTTCATTTTATAATAATAGAAACCCTCTTCTTTTAAATAGCTAACACGTAATTAACACGTTTTATATGATTAATTACAATGTGTAATAAATAATAAATTATTAATTAAAATAAAATATCTAATTTAATAAATAGAAACATTATAAAATATGATTTAAACAACTAAAAGAATCTATTTCTATGATTTAATACATTTCATGAATAGTCAACTATTAATACACAATTTAAAGCATAAGCGCGCTTTAATAAATTAGGTTGCCAAAAATTAATTTTGTAATACATAAACAAATAAAATTATATTAAGAGCCTTTCACTATATTTTTCTAAGTATGTTAAAATTTAAAATAGATATAAATATATAAAGAAGAAAAAAAGTAATTAAGGAAATTTAGTTTTATGAACAACAGAAACAAACTAGAAGCTTTTGCAATATTTAAAAGTAGAATTCATTTTAAAAATATAAAATAAAAGCTGAAATTTATATAAAATACAATAATTAGATGCTTATGATCTCTATTAAGATTGCTTAGCCTTGAATTAATTGAATAAAGAAATAAAAATAATATTTTCAGTTAACTATATTAATGTATAGAAAAGCTTTTCTTTGTCAATTATTAACTTCAATTAGAATGAAAATTAAGAATTTAAGATTAAAGTTCTAACTTAAATGCCTAATTTAATAATAATTATCCAAAAGAATAATTAACCAACAGGTAGTAAAGATCTATATTGCAAAAATAATATTTAGGTAGATATGTAAATTAATTTTTCAAATAAAGACAAAGAAATTATAGATAATTGCCAATCATTAAGATGTTATAAATAATTAAGCAAAAATAAGAAAATTGTAATTATTGCAAGCTTATTAGTACTTTATTTTAATATGCTTATAAAGTCTTACAATTACATGGTAAAATTGAAAAACTTAATGAAATTTGGCTAAAATGTAAAAAAAATCTAGATTATTTCAATTATCGCTCTTAATTTTCCCTGAATTATTAACTTACATTCTCACTAAAAAAAGTAGATAATAAATATAATTGATGGATATAGAAAATTAGATTTAAGCATAAAATTTTAACGATAAATTTTGATAGTAGAGAGAAGATCTTGAAGCTTTAGAAAAATAAATTAATTAAAAGGAAAAAAATCTAATTATTAAATAAGAAGTTATTTTTGAGGATGATTTTTATGATCTAAGCACTATTTTTTAATAACATCAGCTAAAATAATAATTATTTAAAGTTTTAAATATCAATTTTTTTAATCTTAAATAAATGCTTAAAAGCAGAAGCTTTAAATCAATAATAAAAAATAAAATTATTTTTAAATATTATATTTATATTTAAAATTAAATTAAAAAAATCATTATATTTAACAAATTTAATCAGGTAAAAATTATTCTGTTTATTTCAATATTATCATAAAAATTTATAAATCTTAAATAATAAAATATTAATAATTAACTTTAACTTTGCTAATAACATTTAGATAAATAAATTAAGATTAACTATATAAATCAAAAATCAAAAATGCTAAATTTTCAGTATTTTTTATTTTTATAATAACTATACAATTTTAAAATTTCTTTCGTCGTAATGTTACTTTTTGCTAAATAATTTAATATAAATATTAATTAGGATTAACTAAGAGTATACTAAAATTTAGCAATGATTAATTTATATTTCTTTAAAAATTTTCTTTAATTTAATTTAAATTATTGAAAAATATTTAAATTAAATAATTTAAAATTTAGTTATTATTGTAAAAATTGGTTTTAATTATATTTTACTATTTTAATTATTTAAATTATTAATCTTAAATATAGAAAATGAAAAACCTATCAATTAAAATTTAAATATTTTTTAAACTATTAATTTCAATTATGTAAATTTTAAAATACACTGATTAATTTAAAATTCTTAATGACAAGTATTAATTTTGATGTTTTTAAACTGATTAACTCTTTTCTTACTATTTAATTTTAACAACCTTTAAAGAGCTCAGCAGGGATATTCTATTAATCAGTTTCTGCAAAAAGAGTTCTCTATATAAAATGAATATATCTTCATCAAATCAAATTAAAAGATTTTATAGGAATAAAAATTGTTTCTTTAAAATATTCTCTCTCCTTATTATCGATAATGTTCCCAGATTATTTAGTTTAAAATTAGTTCAAACCTAGATTTATGCTATGTCTATTTACTTAGTTTTTTTCGATGAATATATCTTCATAATCTTATAAAAAGACTTTAAAATTATTATCAAGGCTTATAACTATTAGGAAGTGCTGCTTTTAATATATTGAAGCCAATTAAATCTCTAAAATGCACAGAGAATAATCAGTAAAGTAAATAAATGCTCCGCCGTACTTTAGGATGTAAATTAAATAATTTGATAATAATAAAAAAATAGTTTAATTATATTTGAAATTAATCTGTTTACTTATATTTGTTCTAAATTTAAATAAAAGTAGATAGTGATAATATTTGGTAAATAATAATATTAATAGTTAAAATTTTAAATAGACAGTATATAAACTAATTTAAATTAAAAGAATAGTTTAATTAAATAAATCTAAATTAAACATGCTTGCTTTTTAATTATTTTAATTTATACCTAAATATTTAAAATTAGTATAACTAAATAAAAATATTTTATTGTGAATTTATATTTTTACTCTATTTTAGAGAGGAAATTAAAGAAATTAGGAAAATATTTAAAAATAGAAATATAAAAAGTAATACATTAAAAATAAAATAAAGATCTAATTTAAGATTATTTACAATTGGTAATAGCTTATTTTTACTTTAATAGTTTATTTAGTTTAAAATAAAGTATGTTATTAATGATTTAATTTGATATAAATACAATTATTGATATTATAAATTGACTGGAATAAAGATTGTTTAAAATAAATAAAGTTAAAATAATGTATTTTTTAAATAAATACAGTAAACTCTAAATAATTGACATTAAATGGTATAAATATATAGAAAATTAGAATTTAATTAAAATGAATTTTATTTTTCTCCATACTATTAAAAGTCTCTAATAAAGTATTAAATAAAGTATTTTAAAATTTTTATTTAAATAAACTTTTCTTTCCAAATTTCTTTAATTAATATTTTTAATTAAGAATTATTCTTAGAGCAAATTAAAATGTGCTATTTGATATTAAGATCTTTTTATGAAATTAAAGATAATATTATCCTCATAATTAAACTAATATGAATATAAATTAAATTATTATCCTTTAAGATGTAATTAATCTTATAAATATGAAAAACTTAATAATCTTTGCTAATTCATTTAATAAATATGAAGAAAACCTTAAGAATGATAAATCATTTAATTCACTTTTATCATTTTAAACATTCAAATCTTAACTTATTTTAATTAAAATCTAATTAAACTAAAATATTTTTAACGTAAAATTAAATGAAAAACTGATTAATAATGAAATAACTTAAAAAAGAAATGAATTGATAAAAATAAGTAATATTTTAATATTATAGTAAAAATTAATAATTATTAATTTGTTAAAAATTATATTTTATTAAAAAACTTTCCAAACAGATTATTAAAATATTAAAATTATAAAGGATTTCATCTTTTTAATTCAAATCTTCATAGATTAAACAAATTCTTAGTAATAGAATTAGTATTTTTCTCTCAATTTTGCATTTTCTTTTAAATAATCTTATAAGTCTAGAAATATCTTATTATTTAAAATTGTTGAATATATATAAAGAAATAAATTTTATATTTTATATAAATATAGTTTCATTAATTCATTTTATAACCTATATCTTTTTTAAACATTATTTATAAATTTTATTATATTAAAATAATTATTAATAATGGAAAAGATACGAAATATGATTATTGAAATAACATAAAAATTAAATACATTTAGCAATAAATTTAAGTTTAATTATTTATTTATTTTTCATAAATAAAAGATAAATTATCATAAAAGAATAAATAATTATTATCATATTTATATATTTGGAAGTCTATTTATACAATAATGCTTTATTTATTTCAGAAAATATACATTTTCAGTTATTTCTTAAAAGTGTAAACTATAATCTAATAAATCTTCAAATTTAAAATTTTTATATTTAGAAATAAATTTAATAACAAATATACTTTTTTATGATATATAAATTTAGTTTATATATCTATAGATATTTTAGAAATAAAATGTAAATTGAGAAAGAAAATATTCTCATTAATATAATTTTTTTAAGACAAATTTTGAGAAATTCTCGAGAGATGAATGGCAACCGTATTTTTGCTAAATTTGGCATAGGAGTTACAAAATATGAGTTATGCTCTAATTTAAAATTACGAAATAATTTTTATATAATTTCATCAATTCAGGCGAATTCGCAAAAACTAACATCATATAATACAAAAGCAAACAAATTTGAAACAGAGATAATAAATATTTAGAGCCTTGATTCTCATTATAATCATGTAGAATAAATTTATAATAATTAACTATTAATTTCAGGAGGTATGTGGAACGATTAGAAAAGGTTCATATTTTACTCTTAAGATTAATAAATATAAAAATTTGAAATGCAATTCAGACGAATTTTTCATAGAACTAAATTTAATAGGAAAAATTTAATATTTATTATTTCAGGAAGAGATGAATCAGATAATTAAATAAGAGACATACAAGAATGTGAAATTTTTAATTTGAAAACTTAAACTTTTATAAATATTCAACCTATACCAATTTCGGTAGTTGTTTTTGGATGCGACTTATTTTAAAATAAAATTTATACTTTTGGCGGATTTAACTGAAATTAAAGAGATTATGTAGATATAATTTAGTCCTATGATAGCAAGACTAATGAGTGATTTAAATGCAATAGTCAACTAACATAAAAATCATTAACTTCCGCTATCTTTATACCAAAATTTAAATTTTTTCTTATTTACAGAAACCAGAACTCTAATATAGATACTTTAATATGGGATTTCAAGAATATAAAGAAATAAGGAGACAAATTTCCTTAGATGAATATTTGCTTTACTTAACCCGTTTTAAGCAAAATGATAGCATTTTAATTTGATGAGAATAGTTTATTATTCAGTAATGATATACGAAATGGAAATTGGATAAAAATTGTATGAGAACTTTTTTCATTCATCTAATAAACTAAAAATAGTTTCTTAAAAAATAATTTTTTATATTTTTTCTATTTAAGGTTTAAATTATCTATATCAAAAGCTATAATTATATATTTACAATTTTTTTTAATTTAATTATTTATAAAGTAGAATTTAAAATTTAAAGCTAAATATTTTTGTTTTAATATGTATTTAATTTCCAGAAAAATATAACAAAAAGTTTAAAAAAAGGAATTTATAGTTTCAAAATTTGTTTTTGCATCCAGTACACTTGAAAATAACTTTTCTTGAACTAAAGAGTGGCTAAGGACTTCATTATTCTACCATCCTTGTTTATAAGTTGGATTTTACAGTTAAGCCTTCTTCATTTAGAAATTATTTAAAAAATTGTTAAATTTACTATTATACAATTTTATTCTATACATCATACCTGATTAAGTAAAATGAGTCTTTCATTATTTGTTTTTAATTGTTTTCATAGATTTGGTTTCTTCATCAGCTTCTTTTATAATTATGTTGCTTTTAACATATATAATAACGTATTTTTCTTTTAATGCTTTGGTATTTAATTTATTTTGATATCCATAAAAATTCTTCCTTTTTATCCATTGATTCTTTTCTTATTAAATATTCTATTTTTCTTAAATTTCATTATTTGATGTTTGATTTAAGAAAACTAAAATTTAAAAATTTGAGGGATTTAGTTGCTCTATTTGTCGATTTCATTCAGTTTATACCCCATTTATGATTATCTATTATTTATTGAGTCTTCTATAGATGGAAATTAAAGGTTTGCTAATTATCTATTTTTTTCTAGTATCTATTCTAATTTTTCAATTTTTAATTTATGATGCTTTAATTCATAATGTATATTTTATATCCTATATAGGACAGAATGGGCAAAGGATTCCTGAGATAATCTTTCTTTATCTTATAAAGGTGATTAGTCGATTAAATTATATTGTTATTCTTATTTCTTAAGATATTTGTTAAGAAATGTCTGTTGCTTCTTTGGAGCCATTTTATATATTAACTACTAAATAATTTAAATCTTAAAATTTAATATTATATACAACTTAATAGTTTTAACTCAAATACTTTTAAATTTACTTTATTTAAATATAAATTATTTTAATTATTTTAATTGTTTGAAAAAAATATAATTTTGGATATAAAATGTGAAGAAATCATAAATTTTAGCACTTTTTGAAAATATTATCTCTTTTAATGCTTATAAAATAAAAAGTTAAAATCATTTTCAAGTTCTTCGCCATTAATTTCAAATGAGAAAAATTATTAAAAATGAATTAAAAAAAAACAATTTTGATTTAAAATGTTTTCGAAGATTATTTTAAATAAAAATAAATTTTAGCTATATATTATTTTTTTTATTTATTTCTTGCTAGATGTACTATATTTTGATAAAAATCAAAGTTAAATTATAAGTTAGTTAGAATACTGGCTTTTTTAAACAAGATTATTAATAAAGATTTTTTTAATTAAATTTAAGTAATGTATTAATCTATTTTTTTAATTTTTGAATTAAATAATTAAATATGATTATAGAGCGAGTGCGCCTCATTGGCGAGCAGCTCTTTCAATATTAATATTTAATATTAAAAAATGTTCTCATACTTCTTGTTGTCATTCCATTCGTTCAATGAATCACATCAATTTCTCCAAATTGGGAGTCTGCTTGTTAAAAATTATTATTGAATCTTGAATCAAATGCTCCAGTATTCTTAATAAGGTCCAAATAAGAATTAGTAATTAAATCATTGCCAGATCCGTCAATCAAACGTTCATACTGCTAACGAGAACCCTCGAACAAGTTAGGCTTGTCTCTTCCGAATTTATCCTTTCCCGTGGTTGCATCTAGTATGAGATCACTCGCAATGCAGTATGCACCTGCACCAAATTGCCTACTAGTTCTCTGCGACCTGTATCTATATTTTTATATCTATTTATTAATAATAAAATGAATAAATAAATAAATAAATAAATAAATAAATAAATAAATAAATAAATTTGATTATAGAGCGCGTAGCACTCTCGTTGGTGCTCAGCTCTTTAAAAAAAAATGTTTCATACTGACAAGAATGTTTCTTACTGATAAAATTATCAGATACTGGTAGACCTTGTTCAATACTGGTATAATTATTCAGTACTGATAAAAATATTCAATACTGATATAATTTTAGAATACTCGTAATCTTTAATACTTGCTGGAGGTCCAAGGACATGACAGGATTATGTCTCATTGCATCACCAAAGCAGAGGACGACATGTGTCAATAATGGGTACTTAAATTCCCCACCTCTGATGAAGCTCGTAATATTATTTCTTTTTCGTTCCAGTATTAAAAATAAACGAAACCAAATCAAGCCAACGTCGAAGGTCTAATAATCTTATGTCTCGAAGCCAAACCAAAGCAGAGGAAGACATAACGTCGATTATGGGTACTTAACTTCCCCAACCTCTGATGAAGATGACCTTGTTGTTCACCTTCGAACAACTATGGCGGTTTTAAAAAAATATATATAATAAAGTGAAGAATTAAGGTTTTTTTAAAATGTCTCTAATGCTATTTTAAGTCCAAGTAGTAGTTTGATTCTCTTAAGTTAATCAAATAAAAGTTTTCTTTCCATTGAATCAAACATTTTTTCAACATCTATCAGGGTTGCTATCAAATTAGTCTTACCTCTAGCACTTTTTCGATAGTTATCAATTATTTGCTATATTATTCAAATCTATTAAGTATTTTATCTATTTTTCGAAGTCCCACTTATGAAGGGTGAATAAAATTTCTCTAAAAAATCAGATTGCCAGTCTTTTTGTTCAAACTTGATTATGTAGCTTTAGAATAGTATTGATAAGAGAAAAAGGTCGTCAGTTTTTCTGATCATCTTTTATCCTTTGTTAATTTTGGAATTATTACCGAAAAAATTAATTCTTAAGGTATTCTTCCGAGCCTTAACATATTATTCAGAAAATAGTGAAGAATTGATAATAATTATAACCACCATTTTTCAAAAATTTATCTTTTATTACGTTTGAACCTGTAGCTTTTCCATTTGAAATTACTTTTATAATTTCTTATATTTCTTTTATGATGAAAGATCTCTTATAAATGGGAGAGTGGATAACCTTAATTTTCTTAATATTATCGTGTATTTAATCTATTTTTAATTACTAAGATTTATCTATTATTGATTAGATTAGAATACTAGTTAAAAACGCAATTCTCACATAAATAGAGAATTTATTTTTAATTTCTTGATTTAAGTTTATGATATTTCTTTTCTTATGATTTAGAATTTTCTTAGCTAGTGAAAACATTTTTTAGCATCTTCAATAAGAAGATAAGATTTCTTTTTCGCTTTATCTTTTTTAATTTCCACAGATATGCTTAAAGTCTATCCAAAATTGTTTCACTGTCTCGTGAAGTTTAATTATTTATTAGTTTATCTTTAAAATTTAATGTGAGCTTTCTTATATTCTGCATTAGACCTTTTAACCATTAAATATTTATTAGAAGAACTTGAGGTTGTTTATTATAATTTTTGTCTGAAATAAACGATTCTAATACTTACTGTCATATCTTGAATGTTATTTTTAATGTAATTATCTTAATCTTTCTAAAAGAATTCTAGATAAGTTTGCAGGAAAGATTTTTAGCACTTTTTCCTATCTATTGCATCTTATAACCTATTAATTTTAAATTTTCTCTGAGCTATTTTTCCCAATAGACTTAGAATTATAGATAAAGTCAAAAAATGAATGGAATATGATCAGATAATAAACTACTATTATGAACAGTAAAATATGCAAACTAAATAATTGTTCTATTATACCTGAATCCCTCTATCTTGACTATTTATTTAATCCTTTTAAATTATTAATTTTTTAGAAAGATGGAAAAGTCAGTTTAAGTAGTTAAATCAGCAGCTTATTGATTGATTATTATAATATTTATCTATTTATATGTAGCTTTTTCTAATATTATTCATCATATTTTTTAAATAGGCAGGAACAATCTTCCAACCCAAATTTACTTTAATTCTGGTGCCAGGAAGTATTACATGGGAAAAGAATCGAATAAGAATTTATGGTAGGGGCCAAGAGAAAACAAGACTGAAGAGACATCAAGTAGCGTTAATGATGAAAATCGCTAGACGCTAAAGTCTCTTAGGGAGCATTCCGATAACGGCTCTATAAATAACACAATTCACAAGAGAATTCTAGCACTATGGAAGACCTAAGCAACAATTTTTTGACTTTAAAAATTTTTATTAAAGAGCTGCGAGACATTGAGGGGCTATGCACTCTATAATCTTATATATTAATTTAAGGTGAAGTGAATCCAAACTCAAGTTATCCTATTAGAAAAGGCAAATTAGATGATGATATTACTATAAGAATGGACACAAGATTAATTAGTGATATAGATTTAAGAAGAAACAACCTTAAGAAACAGTAAGAGGAATCAAAAGCCTATTCAAGATCAATTGATCGCTAAGCAGAAAAATTTACAAGAAAAAAATATTTTGAACCATTCTTAGAAGCTCCAAAAATCTAAGATGCATTAAGATAACATAAGATGACAATATTAATTATTTGCAAGCATTAGCAAGAGGAGAAATAAGCAAGATATAAGGATTTACAATCCAATAAATCCAATAAATCCAGAAAAATAAAATTTCATTGATTTATACGAAACTTTATAAACTTTAATACGTGATAAACAAAAAAAGGTGACACCACGTTAATATATTATTATTATTATTATATAAACTTGAATGAAAAATTACTTGTAAAAAATATTGATTAGGAAGAAATAGACAAAAAGGCTACCTACAAATTGAGCTTCTATATTTTAAGAGAAGCCAATAGACAATTTGCAGCAAGAAAAAATTAGTTTATCACAACGAAGTAGAAATGTTAGTTTAGCTAGTTAAAGTGGAACTGAACTTCCAGGAAATGATTAAGAAAGATAATAGAAAACTTATGGAAAAACTAGAACTGTCTGAGTAAATAATTCAAGAATAAAATCTCAGAGATTTAAACGCTTTCTGGATTATATAATAGAGTAATAATACTTAATCCTAAAACTAAGAATATAAATAGAGAGATGTGGAAAAAAAATTAATACAGATAGCAGAAAATAAATTTTAACTACAATAGTAAATTGACTCGCAAGACAAAAATTATATTACAATGATAATAGAAGTAGAAGCAATCAGAAAACCTAAAAGAAATTCGAAAAAGCTATTGCTGTAATTCTTAAATGCATCTGTGGAGAAGATACAAGAAATTTCTAAATTTTAAATGGGAATTTTGAAAAATTAAAGATAATAATAATTGAAGCTAAAGAACGAGAGAAGTTTTATGTAAATTTATTAGGAAATAATTACAGAAGATAGAAACAATGGAGGAATTGGATACACAAGAATAGTAAACAAAATAAAGAGTATAGAAAATTTTAGAATTTTGATTTTAGCCTCTATGGAACAATCAGAATGTAGGTGGTTAAGAGATTGTAAATCCCCATAATCCCAAAATTTAATGTTATCCATTAGATGAAACTTATCTCTATTTAATTTAAGGAGTTATAAATTAAAAAAATAGTAAATAAAAACTTAAAATTTTTAAAATAAATGCATAATTATATAATTAAAAAATAAATTATGATGTATTAATTTTATGTTTCTGGTTAATTTTTTAATCAGAAGTCATAAAAGATTCTACTGAAAATCTTAAAATTAGATATTTAAAATAAATATCTAAGCAATAATTTTATAAGTTATGCATAAATAAAGTAAAATGATCGCTTCATAAATAAATACTTAAAATTTTATTATTTACTAAAATATAGATACTAAATTTTTAATTATTAAACTGATGTTAATATTTTAAATATATGATTAATTTTATTTTCTTTTTAATTAATAAAAGTTTAATTAAGAAGAATAAATAAAATGTTGTAAATAAGAGTAAAAATATCTAGAATGGAAATTATTTAATTGTAAGATAGCTTCATATTTAAGTAATTTAGTTTTAAATATGTACTATTTAATTAAAAAAAACTAAACCATATATTCTTTAATCGTATAAAAATTAAATAAATTTTGATCAAAAAAATAAATTTGATTTTAATAAGATAAAATATATTTAAAATGATATATAATATTTAAATATAAATCTTTATTATTTTATTCTTATTTTGATAAATAAATAATTTTAATTGCTTTAATTAATATAAGATTTATATATTTTTAATATTATATTGTTAATAATTTTTATAATTTTATAAATTTCGTTGTGTTTATAAACAAGCATAATATTTTTACTAAATAGAGATTAAAATTTACTTTATTTAGATTATATTTTTATAAAAATAGTTTATTATAGTTATTATAAGAGATTGTATGAAAAAGTCTATTTTTTATATAATTAATATGATAAATTATATAATCTTATAATTTCTCTTAAAAGTAAAACTTTACTTTTTATTATTAAATAAATTACTTTCTTATTTTTATACTTTAAATAAAATATTTTACATAATCTCTTTGACAAAAATATTCTATTTTATTAACTTACTTAATAATAAGAATTATTTAGAAATCTTTTTTATTTCAAATATTACTATATTTATCAAATAAAATCACTAATTCTTTTACTAGATTGAGTTTATTAAGCAATTAATTTTAATTTCTATACTAATTATTTTGAGAAATCTTAAATATCAAATTAGTATATGTTTTGGTTTCATTTTATTCATATATGTTTAACTGAAAATTTTATTAATTTTTCTTTTTAAAATATAAAAAATAAAGATCACTGGAAATTGACTGTGGATTCTTGTAGTTCGCATTCTAACAAGCGGAGTTACGCAGTTAATAATGAACACAAAAACTGTTTGAAAGCTTTCAGCTTTTATGGCGAAATCATTGCATTCTGTTCTCGCCTCTTCTAGCCTTTCTTGAGGAAAGGTAAATATTATATAGGTGATTTCGTAGAGAGAAACAAGAAATTGAACCCTTATGTGGTTTTAATAAAGCCGAAATGTAAACCTATTCTAATTTATCTTAATTTAATTTAATTTTTTGTATTCTGATACTTTTAGTTTATCTAAAATTAATTTAAACTTAATTTATTTCACCTTATGAATAAATCTTGTTTTATACTTAATTCCATTCAATCTATTTACTATGATTTCTCTTTTAAGTATCTTCTTCCTTTTTATCTTACCTTCTTGCGTGCAGAAGATTTTTAACATATTTTATCATTACTATTCTATTATTTTATTTTTCTTAAAGTTATGTATTTGCTTTATTTATGTCCTTTTCATTTTTAATATTATCTAATATTGTTTTTGAAAGGAAATAATTTATATTAGAGATTATTATTTTATTTAAAATGGATCATAATAACTTAGTTATAACTATTAATGCATTCAATTTCAGAGTTTTAAATTTATATAAAATCATTTCAGTCTATGAAATTTTTCCTTGGATTTGTTGCAAAAATGTGTTTTGAATTAACTCTAATCTTAATTTTGAGTTTTTTGATTTTAGTAAATCTATCATGCTCATCAAGTTTTGAGTTTGGTTGATACGAAACATTTACAGCGCTTGCAAACTTTAAGATTACTGTCTAAAGTAAAAGAGATTGCTAGCAATATTTTATTAGGAGCTATTAGACTTTTTAGGAGAAGCTTTTTTGCTAGAACCATTTTTTATATAATATAACAATTTGACTAAAATAATAATTAATATAATATTTTTATAAAACATATTAAAATATTTAAAATCATTACTATACAATACTTAAATTTCCAAACCTATTCATAAGTTTTAGTTTCTTATAATGTTTATTATATAAATTAATTAAAATAAATTTATTGAAAATGTAAAATTTAAATATTTTATTTATTTATTAATTTTTAAAGGTTTCAAAGATTCAAGCTTCTAATTTATAAAAAGGAAACATTAGAATCTGTATTTCTACTAAAAGGAATGTAATATTAAAATAATAAATAGATTAAATAGTTATTTTTTATAAATAGCTATAAATATTAATAATTTAGATTTACCTTTCTTAAAAGCGTTTATCAACATTCTAATAAATTAAAAATCATAATTAAATATTAAATTTTTAAAATCTTAACCCTAAAGGCTAATATTATAATGAGGAGTTGTAGTTAATATTTGATTTAAAAAATAACAAAACTAAATAAGCACGAAAGTTAAAATATTTAAATGGTTAATGTAATTTAGTTTGAAGATTCTATATATTTTATTTTATCTGAGAAATATATTTTTATTATTGAGATTTTAATATAGCATTTATTTAGTTTACTTGCAAAATTAGCATCATAAAGATTTATTTACAATTAAGTTTATAAAAATTTAGTAGTCTATTATATTTAAGAATCCTAGCGTATACTTAGCAGCAGACAATAAGGTTAGTGATCTGGGCGCTAGTCTTTCAGAGCTTGGTTCAAATCTCCGCCATCATTTTTTAGTAGTTAGTATTAAAAAGCAAAATTAATGTAAATGAATTCTTTAGTTTACAATAAAAAAGAATTAATACATGTGCTGCAACAAATACAATCATCTAAACACTAAAATAATTTTAAATTTAACAATATGAATGATAATATTTTCTATCAATATTAATCCATAAAAATCTTATTTTTATATCTTTAAATAAAGTATTTTAATTTTAGTAGAGTAAAGTTAAATATGCTAAGATATTAATTAGATATCGAAATAGTAGAACGTACGATTTAGAAGAGTTTTAAATTACAAATATATCATAAAAAATAATTAGTATAAAAACATTCTGAAAAATAATTAAGGCAAAAACTTTTATTATCATGAGCTCATATAATTAAACATAGCATCAATTGGTAATGGCACAAGGACCCAAACTCCAAATCATTATTAAACTATTGAACCCATTGGATCTTTTCGCGAGGTGAATATCCTTTTAATTATTTCAGAAAGATGAGGCTGCGATAAGGACGATTAAAGTTTAATCTTTCGCAATGCTTCATTGGACTGTTCAATCAAATGTGAACTGACATTACTATAGGATCAGATGAAAAAGATAATTTTTCAAGCATAGCTACTTATGAAGATACTATGTTCTGTACTTAGAGACTTCTGGAATTCCAAAATCCTGAGCTAATAAGCAAACTAAACTTTTTATCTTAATCTTAATCATGAACTTTTAATAATTAATTTAGTTTTATATTTCATTTTATTCATAAAGAAGTTATATTATATAAAATTAAATTATGAACAATACTAAAAAAATTTGATCATAAAAGTTTTTTTTTCTAATTGATTAACACCTTAAATAAATTAAAAATTTTAAGGGAATTGACTTTTTTTTGTTTTTTTATGCTATTAATTTTAGTGCCTAATTTTAGTAAAAATTTAAAATTCTAAGAACAGCAACTCTGCCTTATATTGAATTAATAACTAAGTTTACATTATTCACTTATTATAAAATGATTTATAAAATTACTAGATAAATTAAATTTAAATTTAAAATTATTTCTTTATAATAAATGTATAGCCTCCGATTTATCTTTATGACATAATTAACTCAAAATGACCAAAAATAATTTATAAAAATACTTTTAATTAAAATAAATAAATAAATTGGATTATAGAGCGCGTAGCCCTCTCGTTGGTGCGCAGCTCTTTAAATTAATTTTATTTAATGTCGAAAAATAAAATTTTATGGGTCTCTCTATCCTTGTTTTCTTCCTGCAGTACGTCCCTGTAATTTTTCCTTCCAAAGCATAGGATGAAATATACGATTACGGATACATTTCCCCGACCTATGATGAAGAAAGTTTCCTCCTGGCAGTCAGAGTTCTCCAGTTTTTCATATAATCTTCTCTTGTTATTTGTTTCTCTTCCTCCGATTTACCCTCCGCCTGCGATCATTTTTTTGTTGCCTTGCTGGGCCTCCAAGCAGCATCCGAAGGAAAGGGCTTTCCACCCTATTTAAAATATATTAAATAATAAAGCATAATCCTGTGAAGTTAGTATAGATATAAGAATTAAATATTAATAATTAGATGATTGCTATAATTATATTTCCTTTTAAGATTAATATAATATTTAATTTGAGTGTTTTAAGTTAAAATCAATCAGAAATTTTCACTTTCTCTTGTTTCTTTATATCTTGATTCTTCAAAATTAAATTATTACTCTGATCAACAGTTTAATTAAGAATCTCACTTTATTCAATGAAGGATTAATAATTTTTTTAATTTTATATTTTATCCTTATTTAAATTAAGATCTCCTTCAATCTTACTTAGCTTTTATTAAAGAGCTTGCTTTGAGAAATCTTGCTAAGTAGTTTTATATAAATTTTATAAAGCATTTTACTATTGAGAAATAGACAATGAAGAGACTGAACTCTTTAAGCTAAGTCTTTATATTCTATTTTTTTGAGTATTCAAATGATTGCTTAGCATACTAACTTTTGAGTTACATTTATAAGCAAATCTAAACAAAGTCACAGTATCAATTGATCCTTTACTAAGTATTTAGGGTAATATTTCTTTATTGTATAAACTGAGTAAGTAATAGTGAGACAAGCAATTATCAAAAAAATTAGAATAAAGACGAACTAAGAGTAACTGTTTCAGAGTAGTGACAAAGATGTAAAGAAATAAAGCATAGATATGATAAATAAAAGAGTAACTGCAATTATATTTGCTCTTTCATAGGTATAAGGTTTCATTCTAAAGGTAATGAAAGTATGTATAAGTAAGAGGAAAGTAACTGTAAAGCCATGAGCTATTTGACTGTATTTCTTAAGTATTTTATTGATGCAAACTAAAATTAGCTGTATCTGCATTTTAATTAAAATACTTAAAGGCTTTTCTTTTATATGCAATGCAGTGCTCTTCATATCTTGTCAATGAGGTCTAGATAGAAAAGCCAGAGGTAAAAATAAGGTAATACTCAGTACAGATAAGAAAGCTTTATACTTATATTCAGAAGAATTACACCAAAGGAAACAATCTTTGTCCATAAAAGATTCTTCATAATCTATTTTACCATCTAAGTTCTCATCCAAACCTTAAGTACACATAAATATTTCAGTCAAAACAAATAAAATAGGCATGTATAATAATTCTCCGATTAAAGGAAGCAAAAGAAAAATAAAAAATCCAATAACTCTTGAAATTAGAGCATTAAACCTTATTTCTAATTTAAAGAAAAAGCTTAAAAGAAGAAATAGAAATATCATTACTATAGCAATGCATATTCAGAAAAAGTTACTATAAAGATGTCTATCATTTATATTTAACAATAAAAGATTTATTGCTATATCTAACTTTTCATTCAAATCTTTTAAACTAGGACCTAAAGCTATATATTATAAATTAAGGAGTAGTAAGATAAAAATTAATAAATCATCTTCCATGGTTTTTTCTATATAGTCTGTTATTTTTTAATAAACTCTTTCTCTTCAAATTTTTTTCCTATTATTAATAAAATAAAGCCAATTAATATAAAACTAATCATTATTATATCTGAAGTTAATTTTCCCTATCTATAGTCCAATAAATGTCTTTTTGTGAAATCACAATCTTTATATTAGTCAAAGTAATCTTTTGGCGGTTCTATTGTTTTCTCGAAAAATACAATATTAGTTTCGAAATCCCATATGATGGCACATCCAGGACAGTATTTGCCGTTATAGTAAAAGTCATAGTAATCTGTTTAATTTGCAAATAGACTTTTGAAAAGGAAGTTAACATTTGTTCTAAAATGATTTTTGAATTGCACTCTTCCACTACATCCAATAAAGTCAACGTTACTAATGGCTTAATAAATAACTTAAGGATCTTCAAAGTCTAAACCTTAAGAAATTATTTTTTCCATTGCATGAGCGACTATATAAGACTCTTCATAAAAGTAGCACTAATAATCTGGTAATATCAACTATGTACATTGTTTAGCTTAATCATATTATTTTTGTCCTATTTCGTTTTTTCAGGCTATAGGAACTATATTTATTTAGCTTCCTGGAAAAATTTGCATCATTCATTCTGTTCCATAATTTTTAGATTAATTACTATAAATAACGTAATTTCCATTGTTATTCCCTATTCAAATCAGGTCTTCCTTTTAACCTCCTAATTTATAAAACTGATAGCCAATTTCTACCTGAGACTCAAGTCAGGAGAGGCAGACAATTATTCTTATTTACTTTTTTAAGATATCCTCAGCTATATCTCCATATATTTTAAAATGACTATCCAAATCTTTACTACGAAGCCATAATCATTCGAAAATTTTAAAATTAGGGTTACTAATTATCTATATCTAATAAAGTTAAGCTTGCTTTGTAATATAATCAGAAATAGCTATATATTCTGGTATGTTCTCAACATATAATCCTATTTACTTTCAAGAATTCTTGATAATAAACCTCACTATCACTTCTGCAAAATCTTCAGAATTAACATAATTATAGGTTATATCTTTAAAACCATTTTTAAGAGCTAAGTCATCATTAGTCACTATTAAAAAAGAAGGGATTTTTACTTAGAACTCTTAAAGTATCTAAATAGTATCTTATATTGTTTAAGAAGTTCTAACCACATGAGCTGATCCTAATTTATCCTAATTGCTTATTAAATGCTAGATATAGTATTCTCTATTAAATATCTACTCACTGTATTCAATTCCCACTGCTTCAAAATTATAATTACGAAGTATATTGCTGGAATATTTTACATCCTAAGCTCCACATCATACAGTTTTTTAAATTTAGAAGCTTAAAATGTTTTGAATTCCATTATAATCCTGGAAATTAGTACTGTAACTGAAAGTTAAATTTATTTTATTAGGAGGAGGAGATGTAGAATTTCCAGGTCATATGATATCATAAAATTAAGTAACTTAGGCTTAATTTATTTAATGTGTTAAGATAATTTCTGATTCTCTTTTGTTATATACTGAAATCTTATTTAGTTCTTAATCTTAAATTCCAATCTAAAATAAATTAGATTTAAAGTCATTTGCTTGCTCTTTATATCTTAGAATATTTTCTAATTATTTTCCTAAATAGCTTCATACTCATTGCTTGTAAGTTTGCTAATATTAATCTCTAGAGTTTAAACAAATTATCTAAGTAAAAAGACTATCATCTTTGCTATTCGTAAAACTTGATTGAATAGGTAGGATTCAGCCATATCCTTTCTAATATAATTTAGCTTGCTTAGCTGTTTATATAATATTTGAAGCTGACTATAAGTTAGTGCTAAGTATGAATACTGAGGCTCCAGATGATTTGATAAAGGAAACTAGTTATTGTCTATTAAATTCTGATTTAAATACAAAAGTACTTTTAATATTTGTTTATTCTAAGTAATTGATTGTTCAGGTATGTTTATAAGTTTCTTAGTGAATAACTAAAATATTTTACAGATTGTGATAGTCTAAAAATGCTTAAATAGCCTATCCTTCTAATTAATAGCTAGGTAAAATCTAAAAGCTGTACTAGTATTTTTAAGTTAGTTATTCTCTATAGCAAATTAAATGTAATATCTTTCTCTAGTAGCAGATTACTTTTAATATATTTGTTATTTATTTATTCTCAGTAGCATCTATTATTATTTCTCTCCTACTTATATTTAGACCAACTAACTTATCTAACTTTGAGATTTCTTTCATTTCAATTTCCTAGATTTAACTCTATCAATCTTACATTTCTAAATATTCTATCTACTATTAGAGAAACCATCCCATTTCTCTTGTCTCCTAAGTAAATATTATTAATCAACTATGAGCTAAAGCAACTTAGGATGCTATTGTTAAAAATAGAAATTCTAGCATTTATAAATTATTAGTTTAACTTATAAAAGAGCTACTAGTATTTAGTCTAAAATATAACTATTTAAACTATATATGCTAAGATTATCCTAACCAAGTTATTAATCATAGTTATAGTAATAAATCATTATCTTAGTTACTAGGTACTATATAACTTTCATTTGGTATTCAAACTAAAATTTGACTCCTAAGTTTATTTATAAATTATTATCTTATATTTTAAATATTTATCCCATAGCATCGCTAATCTAAGATATAGTCAACTAAATAAACTCTAAATAAAATTGAGCAAACCTTTTCGTAAAAATTTGGTATAACAAGTAATTAGTTCAAGTTAATAGGTAATCAAAACAGCGCTTTTTATTATCTTCACTAATAGATAATTTCTTTTAAGAGCAATAGAAATATAATAATTAGATTTAATTAACTAATTCGTTTTTTCAAATAGTACTAAATTGAAAGCAAATGTATTAACTTTACAATAGCACTAAAATGTAGAAATTATAGTGCGAATCTAATTATATTGTTATATCATTTTATTTATTTAATTTTTAGGGTGTTATATTTATATTTCATATGATATATATTGATAGCTTATAGACAATTAAAGCAAAGTTAAATAAATAGAGCCATATCTCTTAAAAATAAACATTTAGATGATTTATTCTAATAATAAGATATCTTTCTTTAATAATAAATATAACCCTTTTTTTAATAGTTCTATATAATAGTTATATTTAATATTTATGCATAGAGTCTCTCTAAGTATTATCTAGAGTTTCTAGAAGATTTATATAGTTATGCTAAATTTAAATAGTTATAAAGCTATTTAATTATAATAAAGTCTTTTTAGGAAAATTGTATAAATATCTACTTTATAAGTTTGATTGCAATAACATTATATTTTAGATTGAGAGAAGTGATGTTTCTCTAGTTATATTTATATCTTTTATTATTATTTAAAAGCTTAAGCTTTAATTATATCCTCATTTTAATAGTAATAGATTAATTACTAGCACTTAGGCTTATTTGTAGAAAAGAAAAAGAAACTATTTAATTTAAATTAAAAACTTATAAAACTAAGTTAAATAGAGTGCTACTAGAATCTATAAACCTTTATTGCAATGCATTTAGCAAAATTTACTCCTGTACAATAACTTAAAGATTCAAACTAGAAGTTAAGCAAATTCTTAATAAATCATAGGAATGATATTACTTATAACCTAATACTTCAAAACTATCACTATGATATTAATTAATTTTAGTTTATTTATTTCACCTCTTTAGTGAAAATACCTGATATAATTTGAAAAAATAGGAATAAACATATTTAATAAGAGTTCTTCACTTAAAAATTAATTATTGATTAAGCAAGAATATTGCTGTTTAAATTTGTAATTTATCTAACTCTTCTTTATTAGTTTTTAACTACATTTAGTTTAATTGTAATTTATAGATAAATAAATATTTTTAATTAAGAGAGTAAACTTATAATCATATTTCTTAGATAATATAGCTATATCTATCCTATATTGCAATGCTTCATTTCCACCCATAAGATATATTAACCTATTTTTCATAAGCTTTCATCTATTAAGCAGCTATTTTTGATTATTTAAATATTAAAACTAAAATGATATTCTAATTTTAGAAAATAATAAATCTAATAAAAATAAAGGAAGAAGGATATACTTAATTTCTAAATAATTAGTTCTAAAGAAGCAAAAGTACTTAATTAACTATAAAGTATAAAAGCTTAAACACATTATATGAACTATTTTATCTTTAATTTTTAAAGCATATCTCTGAATATATTAATAACTAGAATTTCTTAATTCTTTTAAGTATTTTATATAGCTATAATAATACTAAAAATTTAATTAAAAAATCAATAAGCATCAGCATTATTCAAGTCACTATATAACTCTATTTGTTATTCTTAATTTAGAAAGAAAAGTTAAAGAAAAGTTAAAAGAAAAGTATTAGAGATAAAGGATTTAGTTATCATAATCTACTAAATAAAAGTTAAAATTAATTCTTTAATTTTATTAAATTTATCCTAACTTTTAAATATTTACCTTTAATTACAAATTAAAAATATCTCAGATGCTATATAATTTTAAATTATTTCTTTTGCAAAAGAATCAATTTATTTTTTCTAAATTTTGCTTATTAATCATGCATTATAAATTAGTCTAAATAAATATTTGTTTAAAACTTAACTGATTTTTTTATTATTTATGAGACTAAGCTTATGTGATAAATTAAAAAAATTATAAATATTTTGAAGCTTATTAATAAAATTGTTAGGCTTATTTTAATTATTATTTATTATTAATAAAATAGTTATACTTAATTAAATTTTGCTTACATTTCTTTTCTTAAGCTACTTTAATCTAGTTATCTACAATAGAAATATAATTTCTACTCTTTTGATTATCGTTTATTTAGGTTATATTTTAATTTTTAAGTTAAAGCTATATTTAATGTGTTTAATATACCATTTTAGAGAAATTATAGAAATAATTGTAAGATGTTTCTCTTCCTTATGATTTAATAGGATATTCAAAATATTTTTGCTGCTTTTTTATCTGAGAAGCTCTTAAATAGCCTCTTCAAATAATTTTATAAATAAATTTGACTGAAACTTTTTGCTTTAACTTATAAAAATAATTGACTAGTACAGCAAATTAAAAGAAATAAAGGACTTAGTAAAATTTACTTTTGAAGGAGTTAAAATTTATTAATTAGCCTTATATAATTTATTTTTTGTGCATGCTTTCTAAATTGCACTAATATTACTTATAAGATCTTTAAACTTTAAATATATCCTTATATATTTTACTTTTATAAAGCAATCTAAACTTTAAAAATAATTTTTTTTTGATGTTATAAAAATCTAGTCAGAACCACTTATTCCCCAAGCGTCATCGAAACCTCCTGCTGGGAAAAGTGCGTTAATCATCTTCCTAGATTGGGTTGGAGTCTCGTTTGTTGGAGCAAACGAGTAGAATCTCCTATAGAAGTGATCCTGTACGAGTACAGTCTTACTCTTTTCTCTCCTTACTCCTTTTATTCTATTATCTCTTTATTTCATTAAGGTTTTTAATATTAAAATGTTTATCAGTTAAATGTCTTAAAAATTGAAAAGCATTAATTAATAACCAAATATAGTTCTATTTTTATCTTCATATATTCTTCTTAATATTTATATCACACTCCATTACAAATTTAATTTTACCTTAATAGATTATCAATGAAATATATGCAAACATTTTTTTCACACTTTAGAAATTTAAGTTAATTTGCATAAATATTAACTAAAAAGAAAATAACTTAATTTCTTACAATTTATAACTATTATTTTAAATCAAATAGGCTTTTTTCATAGGTATGTGGAAAGATTAAAAGTGTTTCTAATATTAAGCAATAAATATTTTATAGAGTATAATCAATCTGGTATTATAGATTTATATAACTTTGCTAGTATAATAAGCTATATTAAATTAAGTGTTTTTAACTAAATTAAGATATAATAAATTTATCTTTATTAAGCAATTTAAATTAAAAAACACTTAAATATAATAATTTTTTGACTCTACTAATTGTTTCTTTTTTTAAATAGTAGTTTATAGCTTTTATATTAATAAATAATTAGTCTAGTAATATCTCTTTACACTTTTGTATCCAAATATCCTTATAAATAAATAAATTTAGTCTATTTATTAATGTACTAAAGCCTTACAATTATTTTAAATCACTTCTTTAATTTAAGTTTTGAAGCTAAATTAATTTAATTTTAAGTGTTCATTTTAGAAGCTTACAATCATTTGTACCAAAGAAAAAAATTATTTTACTTAAGCAATTAGATTCTGGGACTTAATAAAGTTACTAACATTACTACTAAAATAAATAATTTCTAAGAATATAAACAAGTCTGATAAAGATAAAAGAGAACTTATTCATAATAAAAGTTTAAACTCTATAATCTATAGCTAAATATTTAAACTTGCTGTATAAATTCTAAATTTATTACTTATACTCTTATTAATTTATTTTAGTGAGTCTTCTTCAAAATATAGGTTTAAGTATTTTTAATTCTATCATTAATCATTTTAAAGTACATTCCTTATAAATAAATTAAATGTATTCATATCTAAACCTAATTTAATATAATTACAATGAGTATTTTATTTAAAAAGTTATCTTTAAGTATATAATTAAAGCGATATAGTTATAATACATAAGGTAAAATTAGTTAGATTTGCTTATAAATTATTTGCTTAAATCATAATAAATACTTTTCTAATTTAAATAAAACAAATAGATAACTTTGCTTAAATTGGGTAAATAGGAAATTATACTAAGAAATTAAGATTAAATTAAGAGGAATAAATCTTTGCTGGAAATGGAATAATAAATATGAAATTAGCTAGAGTATTTAAATTATATAATAAACTAATTATAATTTAACTGTTTGCAGAGTTTGATATAAACAAAGTTTACTCTTTAAGAAATTCTATTTTTTTCAAAAAACATTTGATATTTAATAATCTGAAATTGCTTTTAGTCAAATTTAATAGGTAGATGATGAAAATATTATGATATAAGGAGTGTATTTTTTAATTAAAGAGGTTTGCCACTATAAAGGGAAAAGTATTTAAAATATTTGTTGAAGTTTATAGGTTTTATTACATAATTAACATTGAATATTATAAATAGTTTATATAATTTTGCGCCTCAATTATTAAAAAGATCTATAAATAAAAGTGTGAGGTATTTAATTCATAGGGTCAGACTTTTGAAAGTATCTAACATATTCAACATTAAACATGAGCTTTTAAATTTATTAAATTAGAAATAGAATTTGCGTAAATGGGGTATATAATTAGGGAAGAGGATGCAAAAAGATTTATTTAAAAGGTATAATAAGTTGAAAAATAATAAAAATTTTAAATTTTTATTATTTACTTAGGAAACATTTAATTTAAGCTTAGTCATAGAGTAATTTACTTCAGCAATATGCATAAATATTTTTATTTATTTTAGGAAAATTATAAAATTTAGTAGATAAAAGATTATTAAAATTGTTTCTATAGCAATAATATGTAACTATAAAGTTAGAAATACAAAAGCTTTTTTCATATAATAAAAATAAAAATTTCCATATTTTTTTATTTTTTTTCTTTTATAATTGTTTTAATATTGTTAAATGTATGATTTAAATCAAAAACTGGATGAAGAATTTATTTATTAAAGGGGTTTGAAACTTATAAGTAAGAGACAGCGTGGCCGAGTGGTCTAAGGCGCTAGCTTTAGGCGCTAGTCTTTCGGGGCGTGGGTTCAAATCCCACCGCTGTCATTTTTAAATTCTAGTTATTTTAATAATTTTATAGTTATACATCTATTTATTTGGCTTCAATTAAATTAAATTAAACAAAGCACAGTTGTTTCTTATATTTAAAGCAGTGAAAAAATCTATATAACTTTTTTCATTTAAACGCATCAAAATTATAATTATCAAAATGTTTAAATGAAAATTTTCTTCATTTAAAAATAAGTAGCTCAAAAGCTAGCATTTTATCAAGGAAAATCGAATAAAGATTTTTGATATAAGCTTGCAATAAATTAACTCATTGAAATTAAAATTACCTAGTATTTTAAAGAAAAATTAAGATATTTATAAATATTTTAATGACTATTAAATTTTAGAATTTATTACATATAAAGAAAATAAAAAAAATATTTAAAAATAGAGGATAAATATAATATATGAGATATAAATATTTTGCAAGATTATCCTAAAATTCAAATACAAATAAGATAATTTTAATAAAAAATCTACCGTAAATTCACTTATAAAATAGTGTAATTTCTTTAATTAATTATAATTTTTAATGATTAGAAGAAAAAGTTTATAATTGCTATATAAAAAGAAAAAAAAGTATATTTATTCTTTTTATTATCTTATTTTACTCTTAGTAAAAAATTAATAAGATTATTATTAATTTATAACTTCTTTTATTAGTATAAAAAACTAAGAATTTAAATTTTAAAAATAAAAACTAATATATTTGAAATGAATTCTATATTTAAAATTAAATAAATATTTAAAATTAATAGGTATTATTTTACTTATAATAATAATTCTTTTTGTCCTAGATTTTTATAATAATTATTATTTTATACGCATTCATTAAATATTTGATTAAAAGCTTCAAAAAATTGTTTAATTTTATTTAGATTTTTTAAATACAACAAATTATTATTTAAGAAGTTAGAAGATCTAGTTTTCCTTCAAATATTATTAACTTCATGCAAAGTATCTTGGATGAAATTTCGTTTATATAAGAAATTAATCTTTAATGTTTAAAATATTTTTCTTTATTACATGAAATAATTTTTAATTAATAATTACTTTCCTAAAGTTAAATTTTAAACTTTTATTTTTTAAATATCATTATTGCAATATAAAATTTTAATTTAATTTTTTAAATTTAATTATGAAATTTTTAAATTATTATGCTTAAAAAATAAATTAAAAAAAGTAATTATTTTATTGATTTATTAATTTTAAAGGATCATAGTATATTAAAATTATTTATTATATATAAAACTTGTTATGTTTTTTAATTTAATAGAATATTTAAAATACTTTTCCTTAAAAAAATTATAGAAAAATTTAATGTTTCTGATATTTTTTATGAATATCTAAAGAAGCACTTCTTTTAATTTTGGCAAGTTTAATAATTAAGACTGAAATAAATTTTTCAAAATGTAATTATGCAAATATTATATAAAATTATAATAATCTATTCAGATTAAGATATATCATCGCTATAAGACAATTAAATAGAATTATATAATGATTTATATAAACTAAAAATGTAATTAAATAGTCCTTATTATATCTAAATTACATAAAGTTTAATTATTAACTTATAATTAAAATAACTTTATATGCAAAAGCTATTTTTTTATTTAACAGACTATTTATAAATTATTTATTAAGTGACATCAAATTTATAGAAACACTTTTTATAATTATTAAGAAATTTTAGATGTTTAAAGAGAAATTCTTGAGATTGATAAATTTGTTAATTTAATTTAAAATAGAAATTGTGGATAGATATTTAGAGAAAGTTTGAATAAATAACTATTCTTTTTAACTTAGTTAATTATCTAGATTGTTTAAATATTACGAAGATCAAATAATTTTAGCATAATTATTTAGCGATTAAGCTAAATCTTAGTTTTTTGAATTTGAGTAAATTATATTTGTCTTTCAAGTTGTAATTGAAAATTCATCTTCATACATTCTTCAAAATGAAATGTAAAATATATAAAGTTTAAAATATTTGAAATAATTTAATTCTAATTGCTATTATTAACCTACTTTACCATATCTATTTATTTCAAAGGATTTCTTAAATTTGTTGGATATTAATTTTCAGACTAATTTCCATAGCCAAGTGCTTAAAGTAAATAATTTCTAATTTTATTTTAAACATTTTAAATAAGCATAAAATATCTAAAAGCTAAATTATCTTTAAATATTTAATTTTTATTAATTTAAGTAAGCATATAAATAAAATATGTTCTTAATAGCACTATTAAATATAATAAAATAGAAAGATATTTTAAATAGCTATCAATTACATATAATTTAATTCTAATTTTTAAATTAAATAAATAATAGTTTTAATATTTTATATCTATAGATATTACATAATTACTTCTAAATAGTTTATTCATTCATTCATTCAAAATAGTTAACTAAAAATTAAAAAGGTTTTTTAGGCATTGCCCTTATTTAATTATATTATAGTTATTTCATAAAAAATGTATAATGAAAATATTATTAAAGTAAATAGACATAAAGATGGCTTATAATTTTAGTTCTACATTTTAAACATAAATATTTTATTCTTTTATATTCATTTTAAATTAAAATTTCTTAAATAATAAAAATGGAGGATTAATATGATCATAAAATGTTTATTAAATAAAAAAGATTAAGCTTAAATGAAATAGTAGTTTAGAACATTTATATAAGGAATTTTTTTAAGATATTATATTTGTATTGAAATAATTATTTTAAATTCCAATCTAAATTTGCATAAACTATGTTATAAAAATAAGCTTAGTAATTAATGTCTATCAAGTAAATAAATTAAGAGGACTTTAATTATTTTTAATTCTTTAATTAAGCTATTTCACATATCTTTAAAATAATCTTTGACTGGTAAAAATAAGCATTAAATGTTTTGCTAAAAATGAAAAGAAAAAGATAAAATAAGCAATTGACATTTGAAAGTTTGATTTAACTTGTTGAAAATAAATAAAATTTTAATAGAGTTCATTTTTTTGGTTCTTGGTTAGTAAAAGGAACTGGTTTTTTTTTTTTCTTATATGCCTCCTTTTCATCTACGACCTTATTTTTGGAGAATATTCAACAGTTCAATTAGCCTTATCCCATCATGTCAAATAAATTTTTGTTGAAAACTTGTTTGATATTTATTATATTGACAATTATATTCGATAATGCTTATAATTTGCAAAATTCATTATAAAGTTTTCTACTTAATTATCTACTTAGCAAAGCATTCGAATAAAAATTTATTAAATTCTAAACCTTTTAAAAGATAGTTAAGGCAAATAAATTATTACATCTTCTATTTATTAAGTCTTATAGTAAGGAAATAAGCTCGTTCAATATTCAACGCAATTAAAATAAAATCTCTGTTTCAAATTAATATTTACTGGTTGTCTCAATTTACAGTTATTTATGAATAAATTAAATTTTCTATATCTTAAAGGGTTATCTTATCTTATTTTACTTTCATCTTTTCTATGATTAGTAGTAAAAGACAGCAGTTTTATTTTTGTTTGTTTCTTTACTAATAAGATCAAAATTGCATCGAGAGTTGTATTATCAAAAAGTATTCTTAAATAGCACCAAGCTCTTTCAAGTGAATATAATATCGTATAGATAAGCCACACCATCATAACTTGATGCTCTTAAACTATTTTCCCATATTAGTTTATAAAAATTATGAAATAATCAAAGTAAAATAAATAAATTCCATTTATGAAATCTATTTTTATGAACAAAAAAGCAAAAACACGTATATTTGTATCATAATATGTGTTATTCAGAATACAAACAAAATTAAAATGATATACAAATTTAATTTATTTTATGCTGTAAAATTATTCTAAATAATAACTTAATTTAATTCATATTTTTTATCATTTGAAGAAGTAAAATTTATGAAACTTAAAATAAGATCAAACAGTTGTATATACTTTTCTAAATAATAAGAAAATTAGCATGCAATTTAATTGATATCTAATTTTATTCTTAGCTTATTTTTGTAATAAATCCTTATTAAATCTAATAAGCTTATTACAAATTAGTTTAAATCTTAAAAGATAAAATTTATAATATAACTTATTTAGCTATTAATGCTAAATTTAATCATGACTAATAAACATATTAATAAGCTAACTAAATATTCATAACTAAACAAATACTTTGATCATAAAAATTTAAGCTGTAAGTAATTTTTTTAATAAATATAGTGAATATTAGATGAAATAACTTTAAGATGAAAATTTCAGATTAATTGATCATAAAAGAATAAATTGAAATAAAGCTTATACTTTATTTTATTTAAGCTTATTTTAAATATTTAAATACTCTTGTTGAATTTTTTCTAGAATAAAATATCTTAAAGAAGAGATATACATGCTTTAAAATATTTTTAAAAGAAATAAAATTAAAAAATAAAATTTAAATCCAAAAACGATTAAAGTTTAAGTGATTAGATTTTTTTAATTGTTCTTATATCTTTTTTAAGTAAATTTAAATTTATAATTTTTATAAAAATTACTTCTAATTTAAAAAATATCTTTCAAACTTTGAAAATTTAAATAAGTAAAAGGAACAAAAATTTGAAAGATAATTAATTGATTTTTCTTTAGTTTAAAGCTAGACATCTATTTAATGGAGTTTAATTGATTTTAAAGTATATCCAAATACAGTTTTAATTAAAATAAAAAAATTGAATCTAATTTAAATAAATTATATTCCTTTAACTCGATTACTCAACTTTGTTTAAAGAATAAAATTTCGTATTGTCTGAAGCATTCCTTACTATTTAAAATTTTTATAAAATTAAAAAAAAGAAAATAAAAAAGTTCTTCTAATTAAAAATCTTTTACTTCTTAGTAGATGATCTAATTATATTTTTGAATATATATCTTCATATTTAAGATTTAAAAATTATAGGAATATAGATATAATAAATTTTAAATTATCTTTTAGTATAAACTTTTATATTTACTAATATTAATATTTATTTTTTAAATACAGTTAAATATTTTATTTATAAGAAGGGAATAATTAAAAAAAATAAAAAATATGTTGTTTAAAATAAAAAGGATTATAAAATATTTTATAAAATATACAAATTTTATCTAGCATACTTAAAATAAGTTATTGCCCTAATTTTTAAATCATAATATGTTTTTATGATATATAAATTAAATATTAAAATAAAGAAAATCTAGATTAAAATTAGTAAATGAAAGAAGATATTTAAATAACAAATTAATTATAAAAAATTAATATTAAATAAAATAGAAGTTAAAATAATTTAAAATTAGATTAGAAAATTTAAATATGGCATTTCATTTATTAAAAAATTATTTAAGTATAAAAGTTAAAATTTTAATAATTATATAAAGTTAAATAAATGAATGGAAAATAAACTGTAAAAATATAGAATGGTAAAAATATTTATTTTATGAACTTAATTATAATTAAATTAAAACTAAATAAATGTAAATAATATTTAGCATTTTTAAAGTTAATATTATTTTTAAACTCAATAAAAATAGCAAAAATTGTATTTAATGTTTTTTTAATTTGCTTCTTAAAAATAAATTTCAATATAAGTATTTCAATGGTATTTAATATGCCATATTTATTTTAGAAATTGAAAAATATAAAAATTAAAAATAAATAATTATTTAAATATAATACAATTATTTTTAGAATGAACAAAGATACAAGAAGAAGAGAAACTAAACTAAAAAAAATCAATCAAAACAATAATGAAGACCTAAGAGTTTCAGAATGAGAGTGATATCAAAAAAATTATTTTATTAAGCTGAAAGGCGAACATTATTTAATTTAATTTAATTTTAAATATAATAAAAAATTAAATAAAATTGCTAAAATTATAAAAAAATTAAAAATATAAAATTAAAGGAAGATTATGTGATTTTATTAGTTTAAGAGATTTCAAAACAAAATAATTTAAACTTTAAGAGAGTCTAACTATATTATAAAAAGAGCTTATTTTTTAATATTACCTTGGATTAAATTTGCAAATATTATGACTTACAAATGATAAAAATCATTTATAATTTTATTTTGTGTATGTTTCAAAATCATTTAATTTTAATTAGTTGAGTATTTTTGATATATTAATTAAACTTATTTACTCATCTTTTGGTTAATTTATATGAGAGTTCAAAGTAGATATTTTTAATTAAGAAATACATACAAAAATAACATTCTTTATGGTGAAAATTAGCTAAGCCTTGGTTAAAATACTTTTATATCATTTTTACTAAAAATTAAATTTAGAGCTCATTTGGTTTTATAGTTTTCAAAATTAATAAATTAAAGTCTATAAAGAGAAGCTAAGTTCTGATATGCAGAATGAGCGAAAATTTGTCTTTCAGCTTCAATTTCATGGATCTGCTTTAGTAAATCTTCCATTTCCTATTTTTGTCTTAATTCTTGCTAAGACATTCTAAATAAAAGAATTGTATGCACAGATTGCCAAGGATCACGTATAGTTTAAGTCTGAGCTTACTTTTTAAATTTACGACATTCATTTTACGAGAATTGTGGAATAACACAACCTAAATGTTCAACAGCAATCTAAAGCTTAAACAGAACCTTTTCTTTTCCATCTTCGAGAGAATTGAAGATTTCTTTTTCTGTGTCATACTTATTAAGAATCCTCAGCTTCTTAGCTGCTCTCCATTTTTCTACATCTTTATATAACTTTAAGTTCATAAATTGCTTTTAGAGCTTTCCTTTCACTATATTTCTCTTGAAAAGTGTTTGAATACATTATGCTGCTAAATCTCTTACTCTTCTTCTTGTATTTTTCTTATCCATAAACTCAATTACTGCTGTCTCTTCTTATGTTAGAGTAAGATATTTATGTACCATTGTTACAAGAGCTGCTTAAAGCAAAAGTCCTCCAGAACTTGCTAGTAGCAAAATGAATCTACTTCCATTAGTAATAGGAATAACATCTCCATAACCAATAGTTCTAGTAGTTATGAAAACTAATCATACAGAATTGAAAACATTTTAGCTTCTCTGCTAATAATCCTCATTTATAGAAAAGCTATACCCTCTTTCTGAAATATATACCAAGTAAGAAGACAAGACAGTTATAATAAACAAACCTGATGCGAGCGCTTTTATTGGATTCACTTCTAATCAAGCTTTTACTAGAAAAAGGGCATTATATTCAACTTTTGTCATTTTTCCTATAAATTTTCCTTTGTCAGAGTTTAAAGGACTTGCATTTTTTATATACTATACTGCAAATAGCAACTTGAAATAAATCAAAATCTAATATGATAAGACTATATTCCTAGATTCATCGTAATCTTTAACTCCACTATCAATTCAAGGAGCTACATGAATCGCAGACAAGCTAATTTAAGAAACTGTCTCTACAAAAAATTTAGTAAGTAGATATCATTTTTTACTTGGTATCTTATAAGTAAACGCTAAAAGGGAGGATCTTCGATAACTCATTATTATGCAAACAATAACGGCTTAAATGCAAGCTATACTTTCTCCTATTCTTAGACCAAGAACTACATTATAAATAAATGAGCCATTATAATAATCTTCTCTTTTTACTCAACCAATTTCAGTGTCAGCAAAATTTAAAACCATGCAAATTGAACTTAACCAAAAAAGTATATTTTCAAGATTTTGAATCTAATTAATAAGAAAGTCTGACCTTTTAATATAGTCTGCAATTTCTTTATCATCAATAAATTTTGCATTACTTTATTTAATTGGAATTAAATTTGCCTTCTTTGCCTCTTATTATACATTCCAAAGCACTTTAAGTTGTGCAAGACTTTCTTCCATTTATAAACTTAACCGGTAAAATATTCCCTTTTAATTATTAAAGTCCCTATAATTAACTAAGTTTAAATAAAATCACATTCAAAAGTTTCGTAGAATAAGAAAATATTTTAATGATATGCACAAAACCAAATTAGCTTAAGCATCTTCATTATATATTTTTTCTTTATATACTACATTATATTATAACACTATAAATCTTACAATTATACCATCTTAATTTAGAAAACTTAGTTTAACGATCCATCTTTATAGATCATTATATTAAAGTTTTAAAGCTTATAGCTTTATAATTAACTTAAAAGAGTAAAAATTATTTTATTTTAGGTAATAATTTTAAATATAATAGTTGCTATTTTATATGTGTAATCTTAAACCATTATAATTTCATTTTATTTGCAAATATACCATTTATTTATTATCTAACTCATTCAAATTTAAAATTTATTTTATATACTTTTAAGAATAAAAAGGAACTATTTATAATTTAGATATTTTCAAAATTTTAATTAAATAAGATAATTTTTATAATTAATAAGTATAATTAAAAGGTATAATAAGCAATCATTTTATAATATTGGTTGAAGCTAGCAATATCATTTAAATAATTATTTATATCTTTAAAATTTTGATTTATTAAATCTTAACTAAAGATATCAAATATTTCTTCGTTTCTATATAACCCAAAGAACATTTATTTAAATTAGGATATAAAATATATAAGTAATTTTATTTAAATAGTCATATAACTATTTAAATATATAATAAAGTAAAGGGAATTTCAGTATTGTTAATATTTAAACAAATATAAGATAAATAAATTTATAATTTTTAATACTTTTTAATTTAATTTTAAATTAATAAATCTCTAAGGATAATTAAATTTATTAGTGTTATGAATTTGATATTTTACTTATTATATATTAAAGTGAAAAACTTTTAGAAATTTATAAAATAATTGTGAAGAAATATTTAGTAATGCAATTAAGTTACTTCTATATAAAATAAATATTTAAATTACTAAAAGGTTCTTAATTGTAGTTTCAATCATTTATTTAAAATAAAAAAATCTAGAAAATAAATAAAAATATTAATTAATAGTTAAATTAGTCATTCATTTTAAAATTTTAAATAAGAATAAATAATATTTATTTTAATACTTTTAAATAAATCATTAAATATATTACAGACAATATAATCCTATATACTAATTTATTAATCAAAAAATTATTAATACAGAAATTACTAAAAGTTAGCTATATAATAGTTTTATTTTATTATATTTATTTAAGAGTAAAAAACTATTTATAGAATCTATATTTTTACTTAATAAATTCCTTTATTGAAATAATGAATGAAGATTGCTTTATTTAAAGAATAATAAAAGAAAAAATGTATTAAACTTTATTAAATTTAATAAATTAACTAGTTAAATAATAAAGATTATGTATTTTAAATTTTTTAAATTTATTTATAGTGTTTAGTGATAAAGATTAATATGATTTATAAGTTAAAAACTTATTTTAATAGAAAATACAAAACTAAGATTTAATTAAGTTTAAAATAACTTTGTTTTAATAATTAAAACAAGTAAATACTTTAGTATCATTTCATTTAAATATTTATTGCTGCTTATTTAAATTAAATTATTCTTTATATTATAATATATTTTATATATGTGTAAAATTTATTTATGAAGTTATGCAAAATTAATGATGTAATTTCATGAAACTTCCTCTAGACAATAGGTAAGAGATTTGGCTTGTTAAAAAATTTGTTGTAAGTCCAATTTCTGTTTATTTCAAACATTAGATAATTTATATATAGAAAAGTTTCACTAAAAAATCTTAAGATTTCTATATGTTAATAAACTTTAAATTTTCTTATATATCTAAAAATATTATTTAGGTTAAGCTAATTAGTTATTTATTAAAGCAAATTTATTTAAAATTATAAGACAATGTGGTAGAGTGGTCTAAATCACTAGATTTAGGCGTAACGTGGATGTTGCTGTCACTTTTTTTGCTAAAATAAAAAAATAAAAGTTAGATTTGTATTAATCTATAAATTAATTTAGAATATTATTATTTGCTTTAATTATAAATATGCCTCTAATTTTTTTATTTATTACAAAAATGTATATAATAAATAAATAATAAATAAATAAATTTGATTATAGATCGAGTAGCACCTCGCTGGTGCGTTTCTCTTTCCATATCTCAATATATGTCCGTTTCTTAAAGTAAGTTTTCAGGTAATAGAAATTCTTCTCTTATTAGTTACATATCTTCCTCATTTTCCTCTATATTATCTCTTGTTCTTCTATCTTCTATCTATCTACGCTATATTAGATTTTTATTGCAAGCTTAATTTATTTTTCTTACATATCTTAAATATTAGAACTTTACATAATAATAGTTTTTTTATTTAGCTATTTTGTAAATGGTTAAGAAACTACATAAATTTATTAATAGTTTTGTATGAGACAGACACTTTTTTAATTGATTTATTATTAAAGAAATTTGCTTAATTACTAATAAAAATAAATTGATAAATTGATTTGTAAATTAATCTTCTTAATAGTTTTTTTAATTATAAATATTATATTTATTTAAATATATTTTAATTTATGCTATTATCTTAGAAATTTCTACGAATTTGATAAAAAACAATTTAATTTGAAAGTTAGAATTTTAATATTTATCTTATTTATCTTCAACAGTTTAATGTTTTATTTACATAACTAACACTTTTTCAATTTCCATTAGTTAGTTTGATAGTTAAAGAAGCTTTAAAACTAATGATTGAATTATTTTAAAGAGAAATAAGGATTAATTTATAGCAGATTTTCCTAAATTGATAAATTTATGATTATAGTTTCGATTATTATTTTAAGCATATTCTGTTAAGCGAATTGACTAATTAGACTTAGTTATTTCTATCCAAAAGGCTAGATTTATCTACATGATTACTGAAGGTTTAATCAATATTAGGAAACTATTCTGTGCTATTAATTCTTTTTATTTGCTTACTTAATTATTTTGCAATTAAATTTAGCTCAAATAGTTAATTAAAAGTGACAGCGGTGGGATTTGAACCCACGCCCCGAAAGACTAGCGCCTTAAGCTAGCGCCTTAGACCACTCGGCCACACTGTCTATTAATAATAAGATAATAACTTCTTTAAGTACTAAATAACAAAGCAATAGTTGTTTAATCTAAATAAAATTACATTAAGCTAATAATTAATTTCTTAGTAGTCTAAAATTAAAATATCTTATCTTATATCTATATTCTAAAAATTAAATGAGATTACTATCCTTTTAATCCAAACCATTTGCTAAAGTAAAAAGTTATAGCTTTTTATAATTAAAAGCATATATTTCATTAATTATTAAAAATATGGATATTATAAACGAAGAGCACACTTGTTCTTAAAATATAAAAAATTACTTATTATGATAAAGATTTGTAAGATATATAAAATAAATAGTTTAAATTAAAACTTTTGTAATGCTATTACTATAGTTTCTCAAAAATAGTCAGATAATTGCAAGTATGTTTATTAGTAATTTAAAAAGCAATATTAAAAATCAATTTTAAAGCTGTATGTCTATTTCAGAAACCAGAATGGTTTTGAATGCATATCCTGATATAGAATGCTGAAAAGGAAAACATTTAGTATTCTCTTTAGCTGTTTCTCTTCCAGGGCTTATAGTATACGTCATCTTAGTCCCTTTATTAATTTATATATATCTTAGTAAGCATAAATTAGAACTATAGTTAGAAGAAATAAGAATATAATTTGGATTTCTCATAGTTGGATATAAAGATGATTCTTATTTCTGAGAATCAATAAAGATATATGAAAAATACGCTATTTCATTAGTATTCATATTCCTATAGAATACAACTATTGTGTTCTAACACTGATCTTAATATTGATATTGATAGCTTGTATTAAGCTTTAAAATAAATATAAGCCTTATATCAATGAAGATCTGAATGATTTAGAACTTAATTACATGTATATTTCAGCCTTTATTCTATATCTAGGAATTTACTTTGATTCTGGCTAGCGCTATTATGCTATAGATATAATAGTCTTCATTTTACTTATTTTCTCAAATGCTTATTCCATATTAAAATGCTTTCGCTAATTAGTTATAGAGATTGGATACAAGCTCTAGAGAAAGTCATCATTGATATAGTTTAAATTAAACTGTTTCAATAAAGGATTTAAATTAGTGAGTATTATAAATGAGTGGGAAAATAATAAAAAACAGTAAGAAAAAGCGAAGAATAAGAAAAAGGTAAAAAATAAGTAGAATATAAGTAAAGTCAGCTTAATAGATGATAGAATAAATAAAAATAGAGGGAGTGACATATGAAATAAAGACTAGGAATTATGCTTTAGCGAAGAATTGCATCGATTTAGTGATTAACCTGAGATAATTAAATTTCTAAAAGAACTGGAGTTTTATCTTCTTTGTGATAAAGATAAAGAAGAATTTTATTCTCTAACCATTAAAAAACAGCTAAAAGACAAAAAATTATATTGAAAGAAAGCTGTTCAAGAATTCAAGCAAAGATATCCTAAAATTGATCATATCATGTTTTTAAAATATGATGGAGATGAACAAACTAAAAGAACTACTATAGAAAATTTGCATTTAAAAAATTTAAGCTTAAGAAAAGGATGATTTCGAAACAAAAATTTAAAATGCTAAATCCTAGAAAAAAGAAGAAACTCTTCAATAAAAGTCTAAATTAAATAAAAAATACAGCTAAAAATATAATTAATAAGTAGTGAAAATAAACTTCCTTCCTTATAGAATCGTTACTAAGGAAACATTTTTTTAAAAAATTTATAAAAATTAGAAAAGATTTAAGAACAAGAAGAAAAATCAGAACTTATAAAAAATGTTGATTAAAATTAAAATAATACTTCATTAATATATGAATTTTAAGAATCGTATTATTAGGAAAAAAGCAAGATCAGTTTTGTAAGAAAAAAACGAAACTATTAGTTGAAGAGTTGAGGATAAACTTAAATTTACTATTCAATTCAAATAAATTTAAATTTTAATATCTTTATTTAGTAAATTTATTAAAAATTTATTGTATTAAAAATAAAAATAGAAAAATCACTACTTTTGAATTCATATCTTAAAATACATAATAACATTGTAATTTAGCAGAATATTATGATTTGAATATTAGTTGAAAAATAAATTTAGCAAATGATTAGAGTTATATACAACTTTCTTTATATATATATATATATATATTAAAAAGTTTAAATTGGAGTTTAGTGGACTTGGAGGACTTTCAACTTCGTGTTCACAGGACCAGTTTGATAACCTGGCTGGAATCAGCTCCCTTCAGAACTCTTTCTTCAGTCACCTTGGATTGTGTACCACTTCAGTTTGTAGATTTTACCTCCTGACGGATAAAATTAGTTACAGAATTCTCGTCTAATCTTATCCTAATTCTAGTACTATTATTTTTCTTATTATTTTCTATTCCAGTACTATTATTTAATTAATTTCAATTTCTAACATTGTCTATATTTATGTCCAGTTTGTTTGCATACATAGCATCTTGGTTTATTCCTAATTCATTTCTTGTCTGAACTCCTCGGTAAATTAATAGCTCCTTCTATGTCCATTGTATCTCGAATTGTCCTAACTTTGAATTCCTACTACTGTTGCTACTTGCTGTTCTCTTCAAGCACAGCTTTTCTCTGCTGCAGAATCCCATTTCCCTGAAGAAAGTGTTTTGCTCTCGATTGTAGACTTCCCAGAAGCTTTCTTTCCATTTCTTGAGCTCAGTAACTTGATTTTTTAGAGCTCTATTCTCTAATCGTAGCCTCTTTACTTCCTCCTTCAGGTCAGAGAATGCGACTAAAATTTATACCTGTTCTTCCTGGAACTGTGGCATCGCAAACAACTTTCTTTATTTAATTAATCTTTATATGATATAAGTAATATTAAAAATAATATTTAATTATTTTAAATTAATTTTATAATCAATTAAATATCTTCAATTTAGATAACTTTAAATTTAATTAAATTAAAATGATAAAAATTATTAAGAAGAAAATTTTTATTTTATTAATTAATCTTATTATTAAAAAATTTTACTTAAGCAGTTTGAAAATAAATTGACAATTTATAAATAAATATAGATTATTTAAATAAGTATTAAGAAAGAAACTACAGAGAATTATTAATTTGTAAGTTTCTTGAATTATTTTTATAAATATTTAATTTTAAAATTATTTTTTATTTCTCTAATAAATAATTTTTTAAATATTTAATTCAATTTATAAAAATAGCCATCAATTTTGTATAATTTGTAAAGCTTTTTTAAATCTGCATACCTGTAGGTATTTCTTTTTAATTAATTATATTTTAGTTATTTAACAAATTTAAAGAAACAAAATTTCCTTATAGTAATAAAGTAAAAATTAGTTTTTAATAGTAGATTTTTTAATTTAATCAAATAAATAAAAATAAATTAATAAAGATGATTATAGAGTGCGCAGCAAAAAGTTGGTTCGCAGCTCTTTTATTAATATTAATATTAATTAAAAAAATATTCTCATATTTCTTATTTAGTAGTCCAATAAGTCATGTCAGCTTCTCAAATGGGGAAACTGCTTAATAAAAATTATTCTTGAATTTTGATCCAAATGCACCAGTTTTCTTGAATAAGATAGAAATAAGAATTAATAGTTAAGTTATTAGTATCTCTTCAGTCAAACTTTCATGCTGCTAGCGATAACTCTTGGGCAAGTTAGTCTTATCTCTTCCGAGCTTGTCCACCCTTTATCTTGGGGTATCTTGTGACAGAATATTTCCAATGCAGTATACACTGCACCAGATTACCTATTAGCTCTCTGACCGCGTTACATCCAAATATTAACTTTTATAATATAGTTAAGGCAAAATTCTCTATTTGTCTATTAATTTATCATAAAATTATTTTTTATAAAAGAGAGTTTAATTTAAATATTATTAAAATGAATGATAATATATTTGTTATTTTAAAATTAGGAAATATTTGATTATCAATGATATGATTTCTATAAATATTATTTACATTTTATCTTATTTATCTTAAGAACTAAATAATGTGATTATAAAACTAAATATGATGTTCAATTATTTATCTTAATTAAATTTAGTTATGATTATTCTTATATAATTATAATTCTAAAAATTAGCTTTTCAAATTATATTAAATAGTTAAATAAAGTTAATAAGTAAAAAAAAAAACGGATTAATCTCTTAGACTCTCAAAAAATTAACTTAGAAACCTAAAGAGAAAAGCGGCAAAAGAAATTTAGAAAAAATAATAACAATAGGAGGAGTCAAGCTCTTCTTCAGAAGGTAAAGTTATGGTAGGATAAATAGAGATAAGTTAACCTAAAAACGAAACTAATCAAAAACTTTAAATTTAATTAGATCAAATGTAAAAGGTAATCTCAAATTATGAAGAAACAACTTACAACTTAGGCGAAAAAATACGGGAACTAATGAGTAACATAGAAGATTAGAACAACGAATTACTAATACTTAGAAGATAACTTATTTGTAGCAAATTAATAACGGAAGAATAACTCTGAACTTAATCATAATAAAATTTTAAATATGACACAAAAATGGAAATAGAAAAAATACCAATAGAATTAAAAACAGAATTGAATCCAGAAAAAGAAATGATTGCTACAAGTTTCATTAAAAGATTAGAAAATATAGAAAATAAATTATCATAAAAAAGAACGAAATAAAGACAATAATACAAACTTTGTTGATGTTGCAAATCAAATCAACATATTTTAAAAAACTGTTGATAATGAAAGAAAATAAACGAATAAGAGCAGAAAAGAACATGGAGACAACTCAATAAACTATGAATAACTCCAACGGGGATCTACAAATAAAAGCTTTTTGCAAGACCACTTGAACGGTTACAGTGGTAACCTTCCACTTAATAAAAAGGTCGTGGATTACACCCACGTTAAAAAAACTGTCCGCAGGAACTGGTTGCAATTCCAGAGAATGCAAAACTCTAATAACTTTAAGTATATTATTATTATTATTATAAAGTTAATAAGTAATTTAAGAATAATGAGATAAAAAGTTAAAATGATTATATTGTGAAATATAAAGTCTCAGATTTACTTTTTAATTAATTTATTGTATTTTATTGTTAATTTATTATTTTACTATGGATTTTTATTTATATGGGTGATATAATTTGTGCTAATATCTTTAATGATATTTAAGTAATTATTATTTAATTACTTTTAACTATAAGAGTTAGGACTATCTTTATTTAGAGGAATGTTCCTCAAATTAAAGACGATAAAATATTTTATTATTCTCTGATTTATTGTAAATGTCTCAATCTGAGTTAATTTCAAACAGAGATTATTTTTCTTTTTCTTTAATAAGTTCATAGAATTGTTCAACCATCTTCTTATAATCTTTATCCAGCTTATCAAAATAAATTCTAAGTTCATCTTTGTCCTTTTGAAGCTATTTATTTTTTGACTTTTAATAACTTAGATCCTGTTTGAGTAATATCACATTTGGATAAACTAATACCATTTTCTTTCTATAATTCCTCTAAAGCAGTTATACTATAGCCTCCTCAATTTTCCAAATTATTTTTTGTGCTGCTCAATCACTCTTTTTCATTTTAGACACTATCTCCATAGATGTCCAGTCTTTAAAGCACTAGCAATGTTTTTTAAGGGCTGAAAGTAAAATTTTTATTGTATTAGAATTTTTTGTACAATATCCATCTTATCTGCTTGAGGTTAGTTTTTTTTATTAGTAATTGAACTTCTTCTTTCATTTTCTGCGGATTTACTGCAAGGTCTTTTCTATTAGTATAAATTTTTTAGTCAAAGCTAAATTAGAAGCTAAACTTAACTTGTCGAGCCTTTAAATTCCTTTTTTATCTTACATAAGAAGCCAAAAAATTCTAGTTTTCCACCTTCAAAATCTATATTTCTGTATTAATCTGCTAAATTAAGGAAAAAAGAAAAATAACTTCTTACTCATGGGATTTCTCAAACTTTTTATCTTGCTAGGAAAAAATTTCTCCAACCCTTAAAAGGAGTAAGTTTATCTTTTTTTATTATTGGTTCTTGCTTGTTAATTGAAACTTTCGATTGACTTAAAAAAATGGATGATTTCTAAATATCGCAGGATTATAATCTTGACGACTCTTCTTCATCTAAAAATAAAGAAGCTGCCATCTTATGAAATGAGCATAGGCAGATGCTGAACTACTTTCTAAAAAGTGACCCTAATTAATTTCAATTAAAATCCGTAAAGAAGATAATTAACTTGTTAAGAGCTTTACTAAATATCTTTAGTTAATCTCCAGTTAACAAGTTCCTTCGTATTCCGTTAAAATTACTTCGAGATTCCCTAAAAAGTGGAAATTAACTATCGAGAATTCTAAAGATTGAGAAATATACTTATAGATAAAAAAATAGTTTGGTACCTCAGTCTCACCAATCGTATCAAAAATATCCTTTTTATAGTAAGATACTTTGGATATTATATTATCTAACCAGTTTTAAGCAGGAAATAATACTATGGATATTTAAGATACTCTTTTAATTAAAAAATAAAATGAAACGCTTTTGAATGAAGTAAAAAAGCTTCAGACATAAATAAAAAACTTAAAAGATAATAACATTTCTTTAGAAAATAAATAAATATTCTTGCACAAATTAATAAAAACAATTAAGACATGATAAACTCTTATGAAGCAACCTATGAGCAGTACAAGATTTATATAAATAAAATTAATAAGAAAATTAAGGATATCAAATAATTTATATTATATCATACTTAATAGTTACTTTAAGAAGTTTATAAATAAAGGAATAATACTAGAGAGATGGAAATTTAAACAGAATTTTTAAACTAATAATTTGAATAAACTTATTTTAATCAATAAATGACTTAAACTGAGTTAGTTGAAAATCATAAATCGATATAAACAAATTTGTAATTAAATGAAATATTTACTTATTAATAAATGAACTATCTGCAATGTTTAATTGAGTTATATTAATATCAACCATAATAATCAGACCAAATATAATGAGAACTTTAATAAGTTTATTAGCTAAAGAATAAGACTGAAGTCGAATTAAAAAATTAGTAATTTGAAAATCAATAATACAATAAACAGTGCTAGGAGTTATAAAATTAAATCTTATTTTTTAGTTAAGAATTAGAGAATCAATAACAATATAATTCTGAACAGATCAGGATATTACAAGCACAGCAGTAATAAAAAAAATAAATCCTGTAAGGATTTTTAACATAAAAATAAAATGAAATTGAAAACATAACAAGCTTTTATACTAAGCAACTATAAAAATATTAAAAAATATATTTTGAAATGTAAACATAAACAGAAACAAATTAAACCAAAATTAATTAAACTTAAACAGATGTTATAGGATAGGATAAGCAAATTTAAGTAAAAATCCAGTGTTTAGATATATCATCTAACACAATAAAAGTTGATCAATTAGACCAATTTTGCCAAGTGAATTTGTAAGAAAAGAATTATATAAAACTCTAGTAATCCTATCATTAGTTAAATATAGATTTCATATGTAACAATTAAAAGTAAGAGGAAAATCTGAGAAAATAATAAGAAATTAATAAAATGTTAATGAATGGATTATTTAGCCTTAAAGCTAAAAATTAATCAAAAGATTAATAGAACTAGACAGATTTCAATAAAATTGAAAACTAAAATTGTTCTGTTGCTAAAAAATCAAACCCTCTTAAAAGAAAATAGGAAAAAGATTATATTTAAATTCCAGTAGCTAAACGTAGTATTAAATATAGAGATCAAAAAGAAAGTGAAAAAATAATGCAATCCTTAAATTTTAAATCGCCTTTACTCAAGGAATTTATATTATAGGGTTCTTGAAGAAAAACACAGTATGAAATGAGTAATATTTAAGGCAGGTATGTGACAATAAATTAAGAATTAACCTTTGGAACTATTGATATTATTATTTATTTATTTAATATACTAAATTAAAGTGTTCGTATCTCCGGGGATTTTAAACCCCTTCAATACATACCTCCAGAGTTCGTTCCTGGAGGTTTAAAATAAAAGTTCGGGACTCCCAGTTTTTTTGGAGTTCTGGCACTCCCTTGAAAAAGCCTCCTTCTAAATATTCTTCCATCCTTGTCTACATAAATTCTTGAAAGTTCTCTCCAAATCTCTTCACTGTTTCTTCTCTGTTTATCCAAATATATCTTGCATCTCTTGTATGTGTGGAATTTTGATTTGCACAGGTAGCACAGCTTGACGATCCTTCTGGGAGGAGTTATCTCTAAGGGTTTTGTGCATTCTAGTTCCATTTTATTTTCAGCTAAAGTTTAAGGTTAAATGATTTTTTCTCCCAAAAGTTTCACTTCGATTTCCTGTTTCATTAATCTTTCTTCATTGTTTTAACTTTTCTATAGTAATTTTTGGTTTTCTTTCTTTAATATTTAAACTTCTTCTTATAGGTTACGGATAGATTTCATAAGTTATTCTATTATTAGCTATTCATCATTTTTCTATTTCTACATTATTTTTTAGTTACCACTTTTCATGTAGTTGCTTGATCGTGGCTATGGGAGTAAAAAGTCTCGCTTGCTTTAGTCAGTTTCTGTTGATTTAATTTCTTGTTCAATTTAAGATTATCTTTATTTTTCTAAATTTGGGGGTTAAAGAGCCTAAGAAAATTATTATATTATTAAAGAAGACGTGGTAGGAGAAGAATTAGAAGTCTCTGGTTTTTTTTCCTTTTTCTATGGAGCTGGAAAAAAACCCTTCCTGAGACCTTCTGCCATTTTTTATATTATTGATATTATTAAAAAAACCAAAATATTTGTGGATCAAAAGCTGTTATAAAAATATAATAAATAAGTAATTTTTATAATTATCTAATTCTTTCATCAGCATCCGGAATATGGAAAAAAATTTGTAAATGTTGATTATGATTAACAAGGGAATAAAAATATTTGTATTTACGAAAATGGACTTCCAGCTGGATCAAAAGAAAGTAATAAAGATAATAATTAATATTAATATTAATATTGAACTCGAATCAAGATTGGACACGTTAGCATTAATGGAATAGCAGAAAACAGTTAATGATTGAAGAATTTATCAAAATTAATGACATAGACATCTTCTCAATTAATGAAACATGACAAAAGTAAGATTTTCCTCCTATGCTAATAAAATAATATAGGACATACTTTAGAAATGCAGATAAAGGAGGAGGTGTAAGCTTGATTATTAGAGATGAAATAAATAGTACTGAATCTAGAGTAAATATAGAAACCTAAAATCGATTTGTTTCAGTCAAAATGGAAAATATATTAATCACATCTTGCTATATGCCTGACAATAATAAAAGTAGTCTTATTAAAGATTAAGCTTATGATTATATTAATACATAGATTGGATAATTTCCAAATAATCCTTATATTGATAGGAGACTTCAATGCTCTATTATAAAATTACGGAAATAATGCTTAAAACGATTATGACAACACATCTAGATTTTAAGAATTCTTGCAATAAAATGATCTTCAAATAGTTAATAATACGATTAGTAATACATGCATACACAAAGGAACGGGAAAATTGTACTGTAATGACTACATTTTAATTAGTAGTAATTTAAATAATAATTAATTTGTAAATTTTTAGGTTCACAATGGCTGCTTAAAAACTGATCACATTCCAATTACAGTTAACTTTTTGTTTTCACAAAATATTATGATAATGAAAAAATAATTTAGAGAAAATATAAAATTAATCGTTTGTAAGATCCAATTGATAGATAAAGATATTAACAATCATTTATACAAACTTGTAATTATTACTTTCAAATAGATAGAAATAATTTAGAGGAATAGTACATGTACATAGCAGAAATATTCAAGAAAACGCAGATTCAGTACTAGGATCATTTATTCCTGATCCTAAATACAACAAACTTCCTCAAGATCTTGCAAGAAAGTATATAGATGCGAAAAGAGCTAACTAAGAGTATAAAGAAACGCAAATTTATTTTGAAGAATTAATTAAAGAGTCCTTAATCTTCAGAAATCAGCTAATAAACTTTTAAATAAATATAAATATCATCTATGAAAATGGTTAAAAGATAAAGCAAAGAAGAAATTTCTAAATCTTAATGAAGAACCAAAAATTATGTTTTAACAAACGAAAAAGATTCTGAACCCAAAAATAAGAAACAAAATGAACTTTAATTAAGAGCTTAAACACCAATTCGTTGATTCATGAGAGAATTTTGTTTTTAATAAACATTAAAATCTTACTTAATAGTAGCTTAACAATAGTAACAAAAATTTTAATTTAGTTTATTGAAATATTAAAGAAATTTAAGAGTAAATAATTTCTTATTTACAAGAATTCCAACTCTTTACGATTTAAGAAATTTAGGAAATTATTCAATAAATCCCTAATGGAAAAGCAGCTGGTCCAGATGGCATAAAGGGAGAATTATTGAAGTATGGAGGTTATTATCTTACTTTGATTCTTCATTCTTTCTTGAATAATATGCTGAGGTTAGGTAGAATACCTGAAGAACTTAATACGTCAATCATTATTCCTATATTTAAAAAAGGAAGCAAAGATGACTGGAAAAATTGGAGACCTATTTCTTTGATGAACTCTATACTAAAAATATATGATAAAGCTTTAACTAAAAGGTTATATGATTAAATATATAAAAGAAACTTAATTCATGAAAGCTAGATGGGATTCATGAAAAGGAAATAAACTACTATGCAAATTTGGACAATATAGTAAATAATAGAATCCTATCGCAAATAAGCAAAAGGGAAGACAAAACTCCTTGCCACACTAATAGATGTAGAGAAAATGTTTGATACTATAGAAAGAAGATTGCTTTTCTATTAACTCAGGAGAGTCAAGCTTCCTTTAGGACTTATAAATTCCCTTGAATCTTTCTATAAAAACATAAATTCCTCCTTTCTTACAGATGGAACCTTATCTAGGAAGATAAAATACAATAATGGAGTTATATAAGGTAGCTCACATGGTCCAGTGCTTGCTTTGCTGTACTATGATATTGTAATCAGATATTTAGAAAGTAAAAGTAACATAATAGGATTCAAATTTAATACTATTGACAGAAGATCGCATGTAGAGGATGGGCAGATGATTTAATTCTCCTATCCAAATCTGAAAAGTCCATGCAGATTTTAATAAATGAAACATAAAAAGTATTCGAATGAACTTAATTGAATATTAATACTTCAAAATGCGAAGCTATTTAATTCTTAAAAAAGAATCAAAAAGAAGTTAAGTTAAACTTAAAAATAAAAGACAATCCAATTATTTAAAAGTAATAAGTAACATATTTAGGAGTAATTCTTCATCAAAAAAAGGATTTAATTAATCACTGCAAATCGGTTTCATCTAATTATCTGTCTGCTATGAAGAAAGTAGTATATACATTATCAAGATATAAAAATGTGACACCTTGACATTTTAAGACTTTGTGCCGGATGTTCACGCTCCCTAAAGTTGAATATGGAGGAGAATTAATACCTTGAGCAGTCTAAAATGGAGCAACTGGAACACTAAATAAAATTGACAAAAGTAAGAGATTAATAGCAAGGAAAGCCTTCTTGGCACCTGAAAACACTTTTAATGAATCCTGCTATATAGATTTTAACTGAATGCCATTTAAAGATATTATGGCTTTGAGGTTTTTTAGATTTTTTTATAAAATACGATAAGAAAGTATTAACCTTCCATAATCAACATTAGGGACTCTCTTTATGAATAATTGATAGGAAGGATATTAATATAGAGACTAATTAACAAGATTATCTGAATACTACGAAATTGACTTTAATAATTAGGAACATAATAGTAGCTTAACTACCTTTACGAAATATGTAAAGAACTAGATTCAACAAAAATTCTATAAAATAACTTAGTAAAGACTTAAATGTATGCCAACTGCAAAGATTTTTATAGAATAATTTTGTAACTAACGATAATTCCCAGAAATTACCTATCCGAAACTAAATAAATAATATAGAAAAGAAATAATCAGTATATACAAACTCAGAACTTAAAGCTACAACTTTCGGAAAGATCTTCAAGACAGACATTATCCTATCGAGAATCCTCATTGCATCTGTGGAGAATTGGACAAGTTCCAACATATTATGGATTGCAATTGTTACATAGATATAAGAGAATGGCTAAAAACAAAGATTGAATAAGGTGATATAGGAAGATTAATAACCTATGATTAAAATTAAATCAACTAATTCCCAAAAAACAAGATAGAATATATAGATTTACAAATAAAAATTTTCCACAGGATGCTGCTCAAAAGGAGATTGGAATTATTCGAAATGGAAGAAGAATGATTGGAAAGTCCTGTATCTAAGGAATAGGAAGTAAAAAATCAAGAAAATAGTGAAGAGAACGAGGAAGAAAAGGAATAATAAGAAGAGCTAAAAGAATAAGTGGAACTCCAATGGAAATAGAGAAAAAAAAGATATTTCCTAGAGCAAGAAAAAGATGCTAAATTTACAACAGCATTTGACATTTATGATAGAAATGTCCCCAATAGAAAAAAATTAAAAAAAATATCTGGAAAAATGTTAACATTCCAAAAGGTGTTAAGATCTCTTTCCTATGACATAAGTCTTGACTCAATTTCTTCTGCTAGGTCTAGCTTTGCCATCAGCATATCATTGTCCTTCTTCAATCTCTTGAGCTCTTCCTAGAGATTCAGTACCACTTTAATGAGCTACTCCATGCTCATCTGCCCAGAAGGGTTGAACTCTGATACTTCCTAGTGGAGAACAGACTTCATCTGTTTCCTCAGTTTCTCGCTTGAGGTTGGAGTTTCCGTGTGTATATTCTTCAAGGTTGGCTTTCGTTCGTTTCGTTAGATTCCAAGTTGTTAGTTCAGTGTTGGTTAAGGTTGTGATAGAGAAGATTGTTAAAATTATTAAGACTTGGTTTCTTGGTTTCTTGGTTTCTTGGTTCCTCCCTTCCTTTTTGACTTAGGAAGAGGTGGTACAGAAGCCTGACTTGAAACCTTCAACCATTTTTTATTTCTTATTTTTAAGTAAATAAAACCTAAAAACGATGATCAAAATTTTTAATGAAGAATCTATTATTTTTATTATTTCTATCTCTCTAGCCATTGACATTAGTATCAAATTCTCTGTTGAGACCAGGTATTCATAGTTTAAATGTTGTCAAGCAAAAAGTTGATCCCTCTCAAATTTAACTGACATGCAAATAACTTATTATTCAACAACTTACATGATCGAATAATATGGCTCCTATTTTTAGGCTTAATTTTAATTGATTTTAATCTCTCTTTTGTTGTTGAGTTAATTTTTAAAAATATTTCTATCCTAAGACCATTAATAATAGGTAATAATTTCTATAATGTATAATGTTTTTGCATCGCAATAAATATAAGGATTCTAATAATTTTAATTTTTTTAAAGAATTCTTTAATAATAGTAAACTAAAAGTAATTAAAGTTTAGCATTCCCTGGATTTTCAACCAGGTTTTTGCTACCATTTTTTTAGCGTGGATGGATACCACGCCATTTTTTTATGTGGATGGAACCACAGAGGATCTTCTGTCTTTTATGTGAATAGTTTTCTCTTGTAAATCCCTGTTTAGGTTATTCAGAGTCTGCTGAGTATGCTTAACGTTCTTTATTGTTCTTTTATCTAAATTTATCTTCACTAATCGCAATTTTGTAATAAGTGTCACTTTGATTTGCAATAATAGCATTGCTTGCCTTGTTTTTTCTTGAATCTCTTCAGAAATACTTTTTTTTCAAGTTAATCGATTCTTTTGATTAAATCTATATTAATCTTTTAGTCATTCTATTTTTCTTAAACGTTTGCTTATGTAGAAACATTTTCGATAATCATATTTTGTTCTTGCTTAAAATTCGATTGAGATTATTCATATAGTTACTATTCCGTGACTAGATTATTCTAAATCAATTATCGTCTAATTATTAGAAGCTCGTTATTTTAATCTTCGATAGTATTCATTAGTTCTCTTATTTTTTCCCCTTGGTTGTAAATTGTTTCCTAATAATTTTGTATTATTGTTTTCATTTGGTCAAGCTATATTTATATTTCGGATTATTTTTATACCTTTACTGGATTCGATTCTATTGTTCCGATTATGATTTTTCCTTCAGAGGAGGAACTTGATTTATCTTCTTCTTGTTGTTGTCTCTGCATTTGTTTCGCAGCTTTCCTTTTTGCGTTCTTAATTTGGTTTTTGGAAAGGCGAATAGATTATTCCATTTTTTTTTTAAGAATTCTTTAATTTAATGTGAAAATAAGCAATATTATAATATTAATAAGATATCAAATAAAGGAATGCTTAAAAACTCTATCACTTTCTTTGTTTTATATCTAACCTGCTTCTAAATAGGATTACTGGTTTTCCATTTAATCCTAGTAGGATGCAAAGTGAGATTCAAACTTCTTCTATATTATTTTCCATTATTTCATTATACTTTTAATATTGATCTACACAATTTTTGATCTTTTTCTTCCTTTCATTTCCATAACGTCTTATATTTATTGAACAAATGATAGGATGAATTTCGGGAATAGCATTTCTTTAGATGATTTTTAATATTTGAATATTTGTTTGTTTTTCTATTTATTCCATCAATTTAATTAATTCATTTTCTGCTATTTTTCAGCTTCTTCAATATACATTTTAATTATAATTTCCTTTTCCTGTCTTAAAAATTTATTTATTATTGCGATTATTCGGTAAGTATTAATCACTTAGATTAAATTTCTTCTTTTAATAATTTTAGTTGGTTCTAGTCCTCAACCTAATTATACCATTAAATTAAAAAATATCTTTCTTAATTCATAATTCTTTCTTATAGGTTTTAATAGATATCTCCTCTAGCCTTTAGTTAATTTCTTTTAATTATGGCAAAATTCTCACTTTAAATTAACAACAAAAATACCAAATCTCCAACTTAAATATTTTTCTTTTATTTAAAGGCCAAAAGTTTTTTTAAGATTTTTTCCCTCATCAACATCTTATTTGCCATTTTGCTAAGAGAAGAAATAACTAATTTTAATCTTTCATTCAAAACAGTAATCAGTAGTTCCTATTTTCATATAGCAATATTATGTCAGCCAGTTGACTTAAGATTTAATAGAATATAGCTTTTATCTCTATAAATTGATATTTAAAAGAGTATTTCCTGATTCATTATCTGCATTACAAGAATGAGTTGGATTAATTAATTTAAATTCACTTTTCATTTTTCTGGATTAAATTGAATTCCAAAGTTTAAAGAACTAAAATTTCATATTTTTCATTAATAATCCCAATTTCAAAATTTTATCCTATTTAATTGACCTTTTTTCTCTACAAAGTTCTCTCAAATTTTAGAATTCTTAAAAAATGAAATAATTTGATTTAAAAGTACTAAATACTAAAGCCTTTTATTTAAAACTATATTAAATCTAAAATTTAGCTAGGATTATTATATTAACTAGCAAAATAATGGTAATAATTTAAAATAAATGATTAATTCTATATTTGAGTTTTTCTTAGATTATTATTTTAATAAATCTAATATAAAAATGTATAATTGTTCTACTTTAGTTTCATTTATTTAAACTTTTATAAATACATCATTTTAAATTTAAAAATAATAAAATAATAAATCAAAATTTAATTTATTTAGTATGTAAAGCTTAATTTCTCAGCAAGTTTCATAAAAGTGCTAGAATTAAATAAAAATATATTAGATTTAAACTTCTAAATGGGTTTTTAATTAGATATAGTCTACTTTGTAAATCACGCTTATTAAAGTAAGAAAATGTTTGTGCAGTACCTTAGATAATAAAAATGCTCTTAACTATTTTTGTATGAACTCCCCATTAAAAATAACTTATTCAGGTTCCTAATTTTATAGATTAGATTAATAATTTCTTAGTTTAATAATTTAGTGTAAGTATAATTAAAAAGTTTATAAAGAAGAAATTTCTTATTTATAACTTAATTAGGCATATTTCAAAATGTTCCATTCCTTGTTATTTTACTAATCTCAAATTAATTAAAATTATTTCTTTTCTATTAAGAATTATCCTAACTTATAAAACCTGTTTCTGAAGCATAAATGTCATTAGAGGAAATAAAATGATCAATTAAATTAAGTTAGAAGTTGTGTAAATAGCATGTTTAAAGATTTAATATGTAAAGGAAACTTTTTGGAGACACTTTGAAAAAATTAGTTAGGAATAGCAAGTAAATATATCAACTTAATGGAATCTTAAATTTAAATATCTAATATGAATATTAGTGAGAATCCAGTTTATTATAATATTATCTTGCTTTAATAACTTATTGTATTTTCTTATTATTTTTCAATATCTTTAATGTTCTGGAGTTTTACCTTTAAATGCAAAGTCACAAGATCATTAAAAATAGTAAAATATGATAAAATGTCTAAATAACCTTTCTTTATTAATAATTATTTAAAACAAGCTTTCTATTCTTAGCTATTTAGTTTAAAAATTTTTTAAATAAAAATCTAGCAACCATTTAAATAACCTGGCAGCAAAAAAAGTCTGAGAAAATTAAAAATAGAACTACTTAGTTATAACTCCCCATCTTATATCTTAGAAAGCTATTAACTATATTTTTGCCTTAAAATAAAACTTAAGTTGTGGTTTCTTAACTTTGACCCAATAAAAAAATTAATATAAAATCTAGGATTTTCTTAATTATTATAAAATAAGGGAATAAAAGGTAGAAAATTATTAAATTTAAACATTTTATGAATAAAGTTAACTTTATTAACTATTTATAAATAAAAAGTTTTGCTTTTAGAACATTTTAATCTATTAGAGATGTCTTTATCACATCTTATAACTCTAAAAGCCTCGTTACTTGACTTTGTTTTATATAAATGAAAAGTTAATAAGATATTAAACGAATGCTTATTTAATGCTTTACTATCTATCTAAATTTATCCTTTCATTTCATTATTAATCATCATTATCATTTATTACATTTTATTAAGAAAACCTTAATTATAGATAAATTTTGCCAAATTAATAGATTTAGGTAGGAAGATTAAGAGTTATATGAAAAAAGGTTAAAAAGGTAGGTAATAAAAGTTAAAATAATTTAAAAGTTCTTCATCAAATTTTAGCCTTGAAAAGAAGACATACATGTTCCTTGTCAGTACTGTCTTTCAAGTGGAGTTTCAAATCATAAGTTCCTGGTGGGATCATTGAGGGCATGGGAAGTACTGAAGTAACACTGCAAGTTGTTCCACCGGAGCATGATCCTGAAAAAGCGAGTTTATCCTCAAAGATAGTTGTACCAGCGAAAATGACATCAAGTAATCCCTTAGTGATAGTGAAAGATGCCTTAGCATTACCAGTAATAACTACATTTTCTTTTGCACCAGCTTTAATTGGCCATGGACTTACAGTGAGTGATGAAGCAGTCATTGAAGCTCCTCCACAGTCGGTGAAGGCAACAGCATCTTATAACTATGAGTCATATTATTACAATACATCTCCTAATTCTTGATGTAGTTGTCTCAAGAAGGTTAAATCAACAGCAGTTGAGAAAGCTACTAAAGCGAAGACTACCAACAAAGATTTCATTTGATAATAATAAAAATGCTCTTCTTTTAAATAGCTAACACGTAATTAACACGCTTTATATGATTAATTACAATGTGTAATAAATAATAAATTATTAATTAAAATAAAATATCTAATTTAATAAATAGAAACATTATAAAAAATGATTTAAACAACTAAAAGAATCTATTTCTATGATTTAATACATTTCATGAATAGTCAACTATTAATACACAATTTAAAGCATAAGCGCGCTTTAATAAATTAGGTTGCCAAAAATTAATTTTGTAATACATAAACAAATAAAATTATATTAAGAGCCTTTCACTATATTTTTCTAAGTATGTTAAAATTTAAAATAGATATAAATATATAAAGAAGAAAAAAAGTAATTAAGAAAATTTAGTTTTATGAACAACAGAAACAAACTAGAAGCTTTTGCAATATTTAAAAGTAGAATTCATTTTAAAAATATAAAATAAAAGCTGAAATTTATATAAAATACAATAATTAGATGCTTATGATCTCTATTAAGATTGCTTAGCCTTGAATTAATTGAATAAAGAAATAAAAATAATATTTTCAGTTAACTATATTAATGTATAGAAAAGCTTTTCTTTGTCAATTATTAACTTCAATTAGAATGAAAATTAAGAATTTAAGATTAAAGTTCTAATTTAAATGCCTAATTTAATAATAATTATCCAAAAGAATAATTAACCAACAGGTAGTAAAGATCTATATTGCAAAAATAATATTTAGGTAGATATGTAAATTAATTTTTCAAATAAAGACAAAGAAATTATAGATAATTGCCAATCATTAAGATGTTATAAATCATTAAGCAAAAATAAGAAAACTGTAATTATTGCAAGCTTATTAGTACTTTATTTTAATATGCTTATAAAGTCTTACAATTACATGGTAAAATTGAAAAACTTAATGAAATTTGGCTAAAATGTAAAAAAAATCTTGATTATTTCAATTATCGCTCTTAATTTTCCCTGAATTATTAACTTACATTCTCACTAAAAAAAGTAGATAATAAATATAATTGATGGATATAGAAAATTAGATTTAAGCATAAAATTTTAACGATAAATTTTGATAGTAGAGAGAAGATCTTGAAGCTTTAGAAAAATAAATTAATTAAAAGGAAAAAAATCTAATTATTAAATAAGAAGTTATTTTTGAGGATGATTTTTATGATCTAAGCACTATTTTTTAATAACATCAGCTAAAATAATAATTATTTAAAGTTTTAAATATCAATTTTTTTAATCTTAAATAAATGCTTAAAAGCAGAAGCTTTAAATCAATAATAAAAAATAAAATTATTTTTAAATATTATATTTATATTTAAAATTAAATTAAAAAAATCATTATATTTAACAAATTTAATCAGGTAAAAATTATTCTGTTTATTTCAATATTATCATAAAAATTTATAAATCTTAAATAATAAAATATTAATAATTAACTTTAACTTTGCTAATAACATTTAGATAAATAAATTAAGATTAACTATATAAATCAAAAATCAAAAATGCTAAATTTTCAGTATTTTTTATTTTTATAATAACTATACAATTTTAAAATTTCTTTCGTCGTAATGTTACTTTTTGCTAAATAATTTAATATAAATATTAATTAGGATTAACTAAGAGTATACTAAAATTTAGCAATGATTAATTTATATTTCTTTAAAAATTTTCTTTAATTTAATTTAAATTATTGAAAAATATTTAAATTAAATAATTTAAAATTTAGTTATTATTGTAAAAATTGGTTTTAATTATATTTTACTATTTTAATTATTTAAATTATTAATCTTAAATATAGAAAATGAAAAACCTATCAATTAAAATTTAAATATTTTTTAAACTATTAATTTCAATTATGTAAATTTTAAAATAAACTGATTAATTTAAAATTCTTAATGACAAGTATTAATTTTGATGTTTTTAAACTGATTAACTCTTTTCTTACTATTTAATTTTAACAACCTTTAAAGAGCTCAGCAGGGATATTCTATTAATCAGTTTCTGCAAAAAGAGTTCTCTATATAAAATGAATATATCTTCATCAAATCAAATTAAAAGATTTTATAGGAATAAAAATTGTTTCTTTAAAATATTCTCTCTCCTTATTATCGATAATGTTCCCAGATTATTTAGTTTAAAACTAGTTCAAACCTAGATTTATGCTACGTCTATTTACTTAGTTTTTTTCGATGAATATATCTTTATAATCTTATAAAAAGACTTTAAAATTATTATCAAGGCTTATAACTATTAGGAGGTGCTGCTTTAAATATATTGAAGCCAACTAAATCTCTAAAATGCACAGAGAATAATCAGTAAAGTAAATAAATGCTCCGCCGTACTTTAGGATGTAAATTAAATAATTTGATAATAATAAAAAAATAGTTTAATTATATTTGAAATTAATCTGTTTACTTATATTTGTTCTAAATTTAAATAAAAGTAGATAGTGATAATATTTGGTAAATAATAATATTAATAGTTAAAATTTTAAATAGACAGTATATAAACTAATTTAAATTAAAAGAATAGTTTAATTAAATAAATCTAAATTAAACATGCTTGCTTTTTAATTATTTTAATTTATACCTAAATATTTAAAATTAGTATAACTAAATAAAAATATTTTATTGTGAATTTATATTTTTACTCTATTTTAGAGAGGAAATTAAAGAAATTAGGAAAATATTTAAAAATAGAAATATAAAAAGTAATACATTAAAAATAAAATAAAGATCTAATTTAAGATTATTTACAATTGGTAATAGCTTATTTTTACTTTAATAATTTATTTAGTTTAAAATAAAGTATGTTATTAATGATTTAATTTGATATAAATACAATTATTGATATTATAAATTGACTGGAATAAAGATTGTTTAAAATAAATAAAGTTAAAATAATGTATTTTTTAAATAAATACAGTAAACTCTAAATAATTGACATTAAATGGTATAAATATATAGAAAATTAGAATTTAATTAAAATGAATTTTATTTTTCTCCATACTATTAAAAGTCTCTAATAAAGTATTAAATAAAGTATTTTAAAATTTTTATTTAAATAAACTTTTCTTTCCAAATTTCTTTAATTAATATTTTTAATTAAGAATTATTCTTAGAGCAAATTAAAATGTGCTATTTGATATTAAGATCTTTTTATGAAATTAAAGATAATATTATCCTCATAATTAAACTAATATGAATATAAATTAAATTATTATCCTTTAAGATGTAATTAATCTTATAAATATGAAAAACTTAATAATCTTTGCTAATTCATTTAATAAATATGAAGAAAACCTTAAGAATGATAAATCATTTAATTCACTTTTATCATTTTAAACATTCAAATCTTAACTTATTTTAATTAAAATCTAATTAAACTAAAATATTTTTAACGTAAAATTAAATGAAAAACTGATTAATAATGAAATAACTTAAAAAAGAAATGAATTGATAAAAATAAGTAATATTTTAATATTATAGTAAAAATTAATAATTATTAATTTGTTAAAAATTATATTTTATTAAAAAACTTTCCAAACAGATTATTAAAATATTAAAATTATAAAGGATTTCATCTTTTTAATTCAAATCTTCATAGATTAAACAAATTCTTAGTAATAGAATTAGTATTTTTCTCTCAATTTTGCATTTTCTTTTAAATAATCTTATAAGTCTAGAAATATCTTATTATTTAAAATTGTTGAATATATATAAAGAAATAAATTTTATATTTTATATAAATATAGTTTATATTTAGAAATAAATTTAATAACAAATATACTTTTTTATGATATATAAATTTAGTTTATATATCTATAGATATTTTAGAAATAAAATGTAAATTGAGAAAGAAAATATTCTCATTAATATAATTTTTTTAAGACAAATTTTGAGAAATTCTCGAGAGATGAATGGCAACCGTATTTTTGCTAAATTTGGCATAGGAGTTACAAAATATGAGTTATGCTCTAATTTAAAATTACGAAATAATTTTTATATAATTTCATCAATTCAGGCGAATTCGCAAAAACTAACATCATATAATACAAAAGCAAAAAAATTTGAAACAGAGATAATAAATATTTAGAGCCTTGATTCTCATTATAATCATGTAGAATAAATTTATAATCATTAACTATTAATTTCAGGAGGTATGTGGAACGATTAGAAAAGGTTCATATTTTACTCTTAAGATTAATAAATATAAATATTTGAAATGCAATTCAGACGAATTTTCCATAGAACTAAATTTAATAGGAAAAATTTAATATTTATTATTTCAGGAAGAGATGAATCAGATAATTAAATAAAAGACATACAAGAATGTGAAATTTTTAATTTGAAAACTTAAACTTTTAAAAATATTCAGCCTATACCAATTTCGGTAGTTGTTTTTGGATGCGACTTATTTTAAAATAAAATTTATACTTTTGGCGGATTTAACTGAAATTAAAGAGATTATGTAGATATAATTTAGTCCTATGATAGCAACACTAATGAGTGATTTAAATGCAATAGTCAACTAACATAAAAGTCATTAACTTCCGCTATCTTTATACCTAAATTTAAATTTTTTCTTATTTATAGAAACCAGAACTCTAATATAGATACTTTAATATGGGATTTCAAGAATATAAAGAAATAAGGAGACAAATTTCCTTAGAAGAATATTTGCTTTACTTAACCCGTTTTAAGCAAAATGATAGCATTTTAATTTGATGAGAATAGTTTATTATTCAGTAATGATATACGAAATGGAAATTGGATACAAATTGTATGAGAACTTTTTTCATTCATCTAATAAACTAAAAATAGTTTCTTAAAAAATAATTTTTTATATTTTTTCTATTTAAGGTTTAAATTATCTATATCAAAAGCTATAATTATATATTTACAATTTTTTTTAATTTAATTATTTATAAAATAGAATTTAAAATTTAAAGCTAAATATTTTTGTTTTAATATGTATTTAATTTCCAGAAAAATATAATAAAAAGTTTAAAAAAAGGAATTTATAGTTTCAAAATTTGATCTTTGCATCCAGTACACTTGAAAATAACTTTTCTTGAACTAAAGAGCGGCTAAGGACTTCATTATTCTACCATCCTTGTTTATAAGTTGGATTTTACAGTTAAGCCTTCTTCATTTAGAAATTATTTTAAAAATTGTTAAATTTACTATTATACAATTTTATTCTATACATCATACCTGATTAAGTAAAATGAGTCTTTCATTATTTGTTTTTAATTGTTTTCATAGATTTGGTTTCTTCATCAGCTTCTTTTATAATTATGTTGCTTTTAACATATATAATAACGTATTTTTCTTTTAATGCTTTGGTATTTAATTTATTTTGATATCCATAAAAATTCTTCCTTTTTATCCATTGATTCTTTTCTTATTAAATATTCTATTTTTCTTAAATTTCATTATTTGATGTTTGATTTAAGAAAACTAAAATTTAAAAATTTGAGGGATTTAGTTGATCTATTTGTCGATTTCATTCAGTTTATACCCCATTTATGATTATCTATTATTTATTGAGTCTTCTATAGATGGAAATTAAAGGTTTGCTAATTATCTATTTTTTTCTAGTATCTATTCTAATTTTTCAATTTTTAATTTATGATGCTTTAATTCATAATGTATATTTTATATCCTATATAGGACAGAATGGGCAAAGGATTCCTGAGATAATCTTTCTTTATCTTATAAAGGTGATTAGTCGATTAAATTATATTGTTATTGTTATTTCTTAAGATATTTGTTAAGAAATGTCTGTTGCTTCTTTGGAGCCATTTTATATATTAACTACTAAATAATTTAAATCTTAAAATTTAATATTATATACAACTTAATAGTTTTAACTCAAATACTTTTAAATTTACTTTATTTAAATATAAATTATTTTAATTATTTTAATTATTTTAATTGTTTGAAAAAAATATAATTTTGGATATAAAATGTGAAGAAATCATAAATTTTAGCACTTTTTTAAAATATTATCTCTTTTAACGCTTATAAAATAAAAAGTTAAAATCATTTTCAAGTTTTTCGCCATTTATTTTCAAATGAGAAAAATTATTAAAAATGAATAAAAAAAAAACAATTTTGATTTAAAATGTTTTCGAAGATTATTTTAAATAAAAATAAATTTTAGCTATATATTATTTTTTTTATTTATTTCTTGCTAGATGTACTATATTTTGATAAAAATCAAAGTTAAATTATAAGTTAGTTAGAATACTGGCTTTTTTAAACAAGATTATTAATAAAGATTTTTTTAATTAAATTTAAGTAATGTATTAATCTATTTTTTTAATTTTTTAATTAAATAATTAAATATGATTATAGAGCGAGTGCGCCTCATTGGCGAGCAGCTCTTTCAATATTAATATTTAATATTAAAAAATGTTTTCATACTTCTTGTTGTCATTCCATTCGTTCAATGAATCACATCAATTTCTCCAAATTGGGAGTCTGCTTGTTAAAAATTATTATTGAATCTTGAATCAAATGCTCCAGTATTCTTAATAAGGTCCAAATAAGAATTAGTAATTAAATCATTGCCAGATCCGTCAATCAAACGTTCATACTGCTAACGAGAACCCTCGAACAAGTTAGGCTTGTCTCTTCCGAATTTATCCTTTCCCGTGGTTGCATCTAGTATGAGATCACTCGCAATGCAGTATGCACCTGCACCAAATTGCCTACTAGTTCTCTGCGACCTGTATCTATATTTTTATATCTATTTATTAATAATAAAATGAATAAATAAATAAATAAATTTGATTATAGAGCGCGTAGCACTCTCGTTGGTGCTCAGCTCTTTAAAAAAAAATGTTTCATACTGACAAGAATGTTTCTTACTGATAAAATTATCAGATACTGGTAGACCTTGTTCAATACTGGTATAATTATTCAGTACTGATAAAAATATTCAATACTGATATAATTTTAGAATACTCGTAATCTTTAATACTTGCTGGAGGTCCAAGGACATGACAGGATTATGTCTCATTGCATCACCAAAGCAGAGGACGACATGTGTCAATAATGGGTACTTAAATTCCCCACCTCTGATGAAGCTCGTAATATTATTTCTTTTTCGTTCCAGTATTAAAAATAAACGAAACCAAATCAAGCCAACGTCGAAGGTCTAATAATCTTATGTCTCGAAGCCAAACCAAAGCAGAGGAAGACATAACGTCGATTATGGGTACTTAACTTCCCCAACCTCTGATGAAGATGACCTTGTTGTTCACCTTCGAACAACTATGGCGGTTTTAAAAAAATATATATAATAAAGTGAAGAATTAAGGTTTTTTTAAAATGTCTCTAATGCTATTTTAAGTCCAAGTAGTAGTTTGATTCTCTTAAGTTAATCAAATAAAAGTTTTCTTTCCATTGAATCAAACATTTTTTCAACATCTATCAGGGTTGCTATCAAATTAGTCTTACCTCTAGCACTTTTTCGATAGTTATCAATTATTTGCTATATTATTCAAATCTATTAAGTATTTTATCTATTTTTCGAAGTCCCACTTATGAAGGGTGAATAAAATTTCTCTAAAAAATCAGATTGCCAGTCTTTTTGTTCAAACTTGATTATGTAGCTTTAGAATAGTATTGATAAGAGAAATAGGTCGTCAGTTTTTCTGATCATCTTTTATCCTTTGTTAATTTTGGAATTATTACCGAAAAAATTAATTCTTAAGGTATTCTTCCGAGCCTTAACATATTATTCAGAAAATAGTGAAGAATTGATAATAATTATAACCACCATTTTTCAAAAATTTATCTTTTATTACGTTTGAACCTGTAGCTTTTCCATTTGAAATTACTTTTATAATTTCTTATATTTCTTTTATGATGAAAGATCTCTTATAAATGGGAGAGTGGATAACCTTAATTTTCTTAATATTATCGTGTATTTAATCTATTTTTAGATACTAAGATTTATCTATTATTGATTAGATTAGAATACTAGTTAAAAACGCAATTCTCACATAAATAGAGAATTTATTTTTAATTTCTTGATTTAAGTTTATGATATTTCTTTTCTTATGATTTAGAATTTTCTTAGCTTGTGAAAACATTTTTTAGCATCTTTATAAGAAGATAAGGTTTCTTTTTCGCTTTATCTTTTTTAATTTCTACAGATATGCTTAAAGTCTTTCCAAAATTGTTTCACTGTCTCATGAAGTTTAACTATTTATTATTTTATCTTTAAAATTTAATGTGAGCTTTCTTATATTCTGCATTAGACCTTTTAGCCATTAAATATTTCTCAGAAGAACTTGAGGTTGTTTAATATAATTTTTGTCTGAAATAAACGATTCTAATACTTACTGTCATATCTTGAATGTTATTTTTAATGTAATTATCTTAATCTTTCTAAAAGATTTTTAGCACTTTTTCCTATCTATTGCATCTTATAACCTATTAATTTTAAATTTTCTCTGAGCTATTTTTCCCAATAGACTTAGAATTATAGATAAAGTAAAAAAATGAATGGAATATGATCAGATAATAAACTACTATTATGAACAGTAAAATATGCAAACTAAATAATTGTTCTATTATACCTGAATCCCTCTATCTTGACTATTTATTTAATCCTTTTAAATTATTAATTTTTTAGAAAGATGGAAAAGTCAGTTTAAGTAGTTAAATCAGCAGCTTATTGATTGATTATTATAATATTTATCTATTTATATGTAGCTTTTTCTAATATTATTCATCATATTTTTTAAATAGGCAGGAACAATCTTCCAACCCAAATTTACTTTAATTCTGGTGCCAGGAAGTATTACATGGGAAAAGAATCGAATAAGAATTTATGGTAGGGTCCAAGAGAAAACAAGACTGAAGAGACATCAAGTAGCGTTAATGATGAAAGTCGCTAGACGCTAAAGTCTCTTAGGGAGCATTCCGATAACGGCTCTATAAATAACACAATTCACAAGAGAATTCTAGCGCTATGGAAGACCTAAGTAACAATTTTTTGACTTTAACATTTTTTATTAAAGAGCTGCGAGACATTGAGGGGCTATGCACTCTATAATCTTATATATTAATTTAAGGTGAAGTGAATCCAAACTCAAGTTATCCTATTAGAAAAGGCAAATTAGATGATGATATTACTATAAGAATGGACACAAGATTAATTAGTGATATAGATTTAAGAAGAAACAACCTTAAGAAATAGAAAGAGGAATCTAAAGCCTATTCAAGATCAATTGATCGCTAAGCAGAAAAATTTACAAGAAAAAAATATTTTGAACCATTCTTAGAAGCTCCAAAAATCTAAGATGCATTAAGATAACATAAGATGACAATATTAATTATTTGCAAGCATTAGCAAGAGGAGAAATAAGCAAGATATAAGGATTTACAATCCAATAAATCCAATAAATCCAGAAAAATAAAATTTCATTGATTTATACGAAACTTTATAAACTTTAATACGTGGTAAACAAAAAAAGGTGACACCACGTTAATATATTATTATTATTATTATATAAACTTGAATGAAAAATTACTTGTAAAAAATATTGATTAGGAAGAAATAGACAAAAAGGCTACCTACAAATTGAGCTTCTATATTTTAAGAGAAGCCAATAGACAATTTGCAGCAAGAAAAAATTAGTTTATCACAACGAAGTAGAAATGTTAGTTTAGCTAGTTAAAGTGGAACTGAACTTCCAGGAAATGATTAAGAAAGATAATAGAAAACTTATGGAAAAACTAGAACTGTCTGAGTAAATAATTCAAGAATAATATCTCAGAGATTTAAACGCTTTCTGGATTATATAATAGAGTAATAATACTTAATCCTAAAACTAAGAATATAAATAGAGAGATGTGGAAAAAAAATTAATACAGCTAGTAGAAAATAAATTTAACTACAATAGTAAATTGACTCGTAAGACAAAAATTATATTACAATGATAATAGAAGTAGAATCAATCAGAAAACCTAAAAGAAATTCGAAAAAGCTATTGCTGTAATTCTTAAATGCATCTGTCGAGAAGATACAAGAAATTTCTAAATTTTAAATGGGAATTTTGAAAAATTAAAGATAATAATAATTGAAGCTAAAGAACGAGAGAAGTCTTATGTAAATTTATTAGGAAATAATTACAGAAGATAGAAACAATGGAGGAATTGGATACACAAGAATAGTAAACAAAATAAGGAGTATAGAAAATTTTAGAATTTTGATTTTAGCCTCTATGGAACAATCAGAATGTAGGTGGTTAAGAGATTGTAAATCCCCATAATCCCAAAATTTAATGTTATCCATTAGATGAAACTTATCTCTATTTAATTTAAGGAGTTATAAATTAAAAAAATAGTAAATAAAAACTTAAAATTTTTAAAATAAATGCATAATTATATAATTAAAAAATAAATTATGATGTATTAATTTTATGTTTCTGGTTAATTTTTTAATCAGAAGTCATAAAAGATTCTACTGAAAATCTTAAAATAAGATATTTAAAATAAATATCTAAGCAATAATTTTATAAGTTATGCATAAATAAAGTAAAATGATCGCTTCATAAATAAATACTAAAATTTTATTATTTACTAAAATATAGATACTAAATTTTTAATTATTAAACTGATGCTAATATTTTAAATATATGATTAATTTTATTTTCTTTTTAATTAATAAAAGTTTAATTAAGAAGAATAAATAAAATGTTGTAAATAAGAGTAAAAATATCTAGAATGGAAATTATTTAATTGTAAGATAGCTTCATATTTAAGTAATTTAGTTTTAAATATGTACTATTTAATTTAAAAAAAACTAAACCATATATTCTTTAATCGTATAAAAACTAAATAAATTTTGATCAAAAAAATAAATTTGATTTTAATAAGATAAAATATATTTAAAATGATATATAATATTTAAATATAAACCTTTATTATTTTATTCTTATTTTGATAAATAAATAATTTTAATTGCTTTAATTAATATTAGATTTATATATTTTTAATATTATATTGTTAATAATTTTTATAATTTTATAAATCTCGTTTTGTTTATAAACAAGCATAATTATTTTTACTAAATAGAACTATTATAAAAAATAAAATAGATTAAAATTTACTTTATTTAGATTATATTTTTATAAAAATAGTTTATTAAAGTTATTATAAGAGATTGTATGAAAAAGTCTATTTTTTATATAATTAATATGATAAATTATATAATCTTATAATTTCTCTTAAAAGTAAAACTTTACTTTTTATTATTAAATAAATTGATTTCTTATTTTTATACTTTAAATAAAATATTTTACATAATCTCTTTGACAAAAATATTCAATTTTATTAATTTACTTAATAATAAGAATTATTTATAAATCTTTTTTATTTCAAATATTATTATATTTACCAAATCAAAATTATTATATTTTATTGTGTTAATTAAACAATTAATTTTATTTTTATATTATTTATTTTGAAAATCTAAAATATCAAATTAGTAAATGTTTTGGTTTCATTTTATTCATATATTTTACTTAAAATTTTATTAATTTTTCTTTTTAATATATAAAAAATAAAGGTCACTGGAAATTGACTGTGGATTCTTGTAGTTCGCATTCTAACAAGCGGAGGTACGCAGTTAATAATGAGTACAAAAACTGTTTGGAAGCTTTTAGCTTTGATGGCGAAATCATTCCATCCTGTTCTCGCCTCTTCTAGCCTTTCTTGAGGAAAGGTAAATATTATAAAGGTGGTTTCGTAGAGAGAAACAAGAAATTGAACCCTTATGTGGTTTTAATAAAGCCGAAATGTGAACCTATTCTAATTTATCTTAATTTAATTTAATTTTTTTTATTCTGATACTTTTAGTTTATCTAAAATTAATTTTAATCTTAATTTATTTCACCTTATGAATAAATCTTGCTTTATACTTAATTCCATTTAATCTATTTACTATGATTTTTCTTTTAAGTATTTTCTTCCTTTTTATCTTACCTTCTTGCGTGCAGAAGATTTTTAACATATTTTATCATTACTATTCTATTATTTTATTTTTCTTAAAGTTATGTATTTGCTTTATTTATGTCCTTTTCATTTTTAATATTATTTAATATTGTTTTTGAAAGGAAATAATTTATATTAGAGATATTATTTTATTTAAAATGGATCAAAATAACTTAGTTATAACTATTAATGCAATCACCATCAGAGTTTTAAATTTCTATAAAATCATTTCAGTCTATGAAATTTTTCCTTGGATTTGTTGCAAAAATGTGTTTTGAATTAACTCTAATCTTAATTTTGAGTTTTTTGATTTTAGTAAATCTATCATGCTCATCAAGTTTTGAGTTCGGTTGATACGAAACATTTACAGCGCTTGCAAACTTTAAGATTACTGTCTAAAGTAAAAGAGATTGCTAGCAATATTTTATTAGGAGCTATTAGACTTTTTAGGAGAAGCTTTTATGCTAGAACCATTTTTATATAATATAACAATTTGACTAAAATAATAATTAATATAATATTTTTATTAAATATATTAAAATATTTAAAATCATTACTATACAATACTTAAATTCCCAAACCTATTCATAAGTTTTAGTATCTTATAATGTTTATTATATAAATTAATTAAAATAAATTTATTGAAAATGTAAAATTTAAATATTTCATTTATTTATTAATTTTTAAAGGTTTCAAAGATTCAAGCTTCTAATTTATAAAAAGGAAACATTAGAATCTGTATTTCTACTAAAAGGAATGTAATATTAAAAATAATAAATAGATTAAATAGTTATTTTTTATAAATAACTATAAATATTAATAATTTAGATTTACCCTTCTTAAAAGCGTTTATCAACATTCTAATAAATTAAAAATCATAATTAAATATTAAATTTTTAAAATCTTAACCCTAAAGGCTAATATTATAATGAGGAGTTGTAGTTAATATTTGATTTAAAAAATAGCAAAACTAAATAAGCACGAAAGTTAAAATATTTAAATGATTAATGTAATTTAGTTTGAAGATTCTATATATTTTATTTTATCTTAGAAATATATTTTTTATAACTTTTTAATTTAAATAATTAAAAAGATGGTGGGAGCTGAGATTGACCTTCTGAATCATACTTTCTGGTTTTATGGTTAGGAACAAGTTCCTTTCCTGTCGCTGAGAAAGTCCCTGGTCAAAGTCAACCTTTGCAAGGGAACGCCTTCCTTTTGATTATCCACTCCTGGTAGGGGCTTGAAGCCTGGCTGCCCATAGCTTGGAGCTCCCTGGCAGCTGCTTTTCGAAAGCAACAGGATATCCCCGTTATCCCATGAAGGGAGTGTTGGGGTCGTTAAACTGCAAGAAGTTGCAGTCCAAAAATCTTTAAGTTTAAAATTAATTAATTAATTATTATTGAGATTTTAATATAGCATTTATTTAGTTTACTTGCAAAATTAGCATCATAAAGATTTATTTACAATTAAGTTTATAAAAATTTATAGTCTATTATATTTAAGAATCCTAGCGTATACTTAGTAGCAGACAATAAAGTCAGTGATCTGGGGCGCTAGTCTTTCAGAGCTTGGTTCAAATCTCCGCCATCATTTTTTAGTATTAAAAAGCAAAATTAATGTTAATTGAATTCTTTAGTTTACAATAAAAAAGAATTAATAAATGTGCTGCAACAAATACAATCATCTAAACACAAAATAATTTTAAATTTAATAATATGAATGATAATATTTTCTATCAATATTAATCCATAAAATTCTTATTTTTATATCTTTAAATAAAGTATTTTATTTTTAGTAGAGTAAAGTTAAATATGCTAAGATATTAATTAGACATGGAAATAGTAGAACGTACAATTTAGAAGAGTTTTAAATTACAAATATATAATAAAAAATAATTAGTATAAAAACATTCTGAAAAATAATTAAGGCAAAAACTTTTATTATCATGAGCTCATATAATTAAACATAGCATCAACTGGTAATGGCACAAGGAGCCAAACTCCAAATCATTATTAAACTATTGAACCCATTGGATCTTTTCGCGAGGTGAATATCCTTTTAATTATTTCAGAAAGATGAGGTTGCGATAAGGACGATTGAAGTTTAGTCTTTCGCAATGCTCCATTGGACTGATATTAATAAAGGATCAGATGAAGAAGGTCATTTTTCAACCATAGCTACTCATGAAGATACTATGTTCAGTATTTAGAGACTTCTAGAATTCCAAAATCCTGAGCTAATAAGCAAACTAACTTTTTATCTTAATCTTAATCATAGACTTTTAATAATTAATTTAGTTTTATATTTCATTTTATTCATAAAGAAGGTGATATTATATAAAATTAAATTAAATTATGAACAATAATAAAAAACTTTGATCATAAAAGTTTTTTTTTCTAATTGATTAACACCTTAAATAAATTAAAATTTTTAAGGGAATTGACTCACTGGGTTTTTTTACGCTATTAATTTTTAGTTCCTAATTTTAGTAAAAATTTAAAATTCTAAGAACAGCAACTCTGCCTTATGTTGAATTAATAACTAAGTTTACATTATTCACTTATTATAAAATGATTTATAAAATTACTAGATAAATTAAATTTAAATTTAAAATTATTTCTTTATAATAAATGTATAGCCTCCGATTTATCTTTATGACATAATTAACTCAAAATGACCAAAAATAATTTATAAAAATACTTTTAATTAAAATAAATAAATAAATTGAATTATAGAGCGCGTAGCCCCCTCGTTGGAGCGCAGCTCTTTAAATTAATTTTATTTAATATCGAAAAATAAAATTTTATGGGTCTCTCTATCCTTGTTTTCTCTTCCTGCAGTGCGTCCCTGTAATTTTTCCTTCCAAAGCATAGGATGAAGTATGCGATTATGGGTACATTTCCCCGACCTATGATGAAGAAAGTATCCTCCTGGCAGTCAGAGTTCTCCAGTTTTTCATATCATCTTCTCTTGTTATTTGTTTCTCTTCCTCCGATTTACCCTCCACCTGGGATCATTTTTTTGTTGCCTTGCTGGGCCTCCAAGCAGCATACGAAGGAAAGGGCTTTCCACCCTATTTAAAATATATTAAATAATAAAGCATAATCCTGTGAAGTTAGTATAGATATAAGAATTAAATATTAATAATTAGATGATTGCTAAAATTATATTTCCTTTTAAGATTAATATAATATTTAATTTGAGTGTTTTAAATTAAAATCAATCAGAAATTTTAACTTTCTCTTGTTGCTTTATATCTTGTTCTTTAAAATCTTGATTCTTCAAAATTAAATTATTACTCTGATCAACAGTTTAATTAAGAATCTCACTTTATTCAATGAAGGATTAACCATTTTTTTAATTTTATATTTTATCCTTATTTAAATTAAGATCTCCTTCAATCTTACTTAGCTTTTATTAAAGAGCTTGCTTTGAGAAATCTTGCTAAGTAGTTTTATATAAATTTTATAAAGCATTTTACTATTGAGAAATAGACAATGAAGAGACTGAACTCTTTAAGCTAAGTCTTTATATTCTATTTTTTTGAGTATTCAAATGATTGCTTAGCATACTAACTTTTGAGTTACATTTATAAGCAAATCTAAACAAAGTCAAAGTATCAATTGATCCTTTACTAAGTATTTAGGGTAATATTTCTTTATTGTATAAATTGAGTAAGTAATAGTGAGACAAGCAATTATCAAAAAAATTAGAATAAAGACGAACTAAGAGTAACTGTTTCAGAGTAGTGACAAAGATGTAAAGAAATAAAGCATAGATATGATAAATAAAAGAGTAACTGCAATTATATTTGCTCTTTCATAGGTATAAGGTTTCATTCTAAAGGTAATGAAAGTATGTATAAGTAAGAGGAAAGTAACTGTAAAGCCATGAGCTATTTGACTGTATTTCTTAAGTATTTTATTGATGCAAACTAAAATTAGCTGTATCTACATTTTAATTAAAATACTTAAAGGCTTTTCTTTTATATGCAATGCAGTGCTCTTCATATCTTGTCAATGAGGTTTAGATAGAAAAGCCAGAGGTAAAAATAAGGTAATACTCAGTACAGATAAGAAAGCTTTATACTTATATTCAGAAGAACTACACCAAAGGAAACAATCTTTGTCCATAAAAGATTCTTCATAATCTATTTTACCATCTAAGTTCTCATCCAAACCTTAAGTACACATAAATATTTCAGTCAAAACAAATAAAATAGGCATGTATAATAATTTTCCGATTAAAGGAAGCAAAAGAAAAATAAAAAATCCAATAATTCTTGAAATTAGAGCATCAAACCTTATTTCTAATTTAAAGAAAAAGCTTAAAAGAAGAAATAGAAATATCATTACTATAGCAATGCATATTCAGAAAAAGTTACTATAAAGATGTCTATCATTTATATTTAACAATAAAAGATTTATTGCTATATCTAACTTTTCATTCAAATCTTTTAAACTAGGACCTAAAGCTATATATTATAAATTAAGGAGTAGTAAGATAAAAATTAATAAATCATCTTCCATGGTTTTTTCTATATAATCTGTTATTTTTTAATAAACTCTTTCTCTTCAAATTTTTTTTCCTATTATTAATAAAATAAAGCCAATTAATATAAAACTAATCATTATTATATCTGAAGTTAACTTTCCCTATCTATAGTCCAATAAATGTCTTTTTGTGAAATCACAATCTTTATATTAGTCAAAGTAATCTTTTGGCGGTTCTATTGTTTTCTCGAAAAATAAAATATTAGTTTCGAAATCCCATATGATGGCACATCCAGGACAGTATTTGCCGTTATAGTAAAAGTCATAGTAATCTGTTTAATTTGCAAATAGACTTTTGAAAAGGAAGTTAACATTTGTTCTAAAATGATTTTTGAATTGCACTCTTCCACTACATCCAATAAAATCAACGTTACTAATGGCTTAATAAATAACTTAAGGATCTTCAAAGTCTAAACCTTAAGAAATTATTTTTTCCATTGCATGAGCGACTATATAAGACTCTTCATAAAAGTAGCACTAATAATCTGGTAATATCAACTATGTACATTGTTTAGCTTAATCATATTATTTTTGTCCTATTTCGTTTTTTCAGGCTATAGGAACTATATTTATTTAGCTTCCTGGAAAAATTTGCATCATTCATTCTGTTCCATAATTTTTAGATTAATTACTATAAATAACGTAATTTCCATTGTTATTCCCTATTCAAATCAGGTCTTCCTTTTAACCTCCTAATTTATAAAACTGATAGCCAATTTCTACCTGAGACTCAAGTCAGGAGAGGCAGACAATTATTCTTATTTACTTTTTTAAGATATCCTCAGCTATATCTCCATATATTTTAAAATGACTATCCAAATCTTTACTACGAAGCCATAATCATTCGAAAATTTTAAAATTAGGGTTACTAATTATCTATATCTAATAAAGTTAAGCTTGCTTTGTAATATAATCAGAAATAGCTATATATTCTGGTATGTTCTCAACATATAATCCTATTTACTTTCAAGAATTCTTGATAATAAACCTCACTATCACTTCTGCAAAATCTTCAGAATTAACATAATTATAGGTTATATCTTTAAAACCATTTTTAAGAGCTAAGTCATCATTAGTCACTATTAAAAAAGAAGGGATTTTTACTTAGAACTCTTAAAGTATCTAAATAGTATCTTATATTGTTTAAGAAGTTCTAACCACATGAGCTGATCCTAATTTATCCTAATTGCTTATTAAATGCTAGATATAGTATTCTCTATTAAATATCTACTCACTGTATTCAATTCCCACTGCTTCAAAATTATAATTACGAAGTATATTGCTGGAATATTTTACATCCTAAGCTCCACATCATACAGTTTTTTAAATTTAGAAGCTTAAAATGTTTTGAATTCCATTATAATCCTGGAAATTAGTACTGTAACTGAAAGTTAAATTTATTTTATTAGGAGGAGGAGATGTAGAATTTCCAGGTCATATGATATCATAAAATTAAGTAACTTAGGCTTAATTTATTTAATGTGTTAAGATAATTTCTGATTCTCTTTTGTTATATACTGAAATCTTATTTAGTTCTTAATCTTAAATTCCAATCTAAAATAAATTAGATTTAAAGTCATTTGCTTGCTCTTTATATCTTAGAATATTTTCTAATTATTTTCCTAAATAGCTTCATACTCATTGCTTGTAAGTTTGCTAATATTAATCTCTAGAGTTTAAACAAATTATCTAAGTAAAAAGACTATCATCTTTGCTATTCGTAAAACTTGATTGAATAGGTAGGATTCAGCCATATCCTTTCTAATATAATTTAGCTTGCTTAGCTGTTTATATAATATTTGAAGCTGACTATAAGTTAGTGCTAAGTATGAATACTGAGGCTCCAGATGATTTGATAAAGGAAACTAGTTATTGTCTATTAAATTCTGATTTAAATACAAAAGTACTTTTAATATTTGTTTATTCTAAGTAATTGATTGTTCAGGTATGTTTATAAGTTTCTTAGTGAATAACTAAAATATTTTACAGATTGTGATAGTCTAAAAATGCTTAAATAGCCTATCCTTCTAATTAATAGCTAGGTAAAATCTAAAAGCTGTACTAGTATTTTTAAGTTAGTTATTCTCTATAGCAAATTAAATGTAATATCTTTCTCTAGTAGCAGATTACTTTTAATATATTTGTTATTTATTTATTCTCAGTAGCATCTATTATTATTTCTCTCCTACTTATATTTAGACCAACTAACTTATCTAACTTTGAGATTTCTTTCATTTCAATTTCCTAGATTTAACTCTATCAATCTTACATTTCTAAATATTCTATCTACTATTAGAGAAACCATCCCATTTCTCTTGTCTCCTAAGTAAATATTATTAATCAACTATGAGCTAAAGCAACTTAGGATGCTATTGTTAAAAATATAAGTTCTAGCATTTATAAATTATTAGTTTAACTTATAAAAGAGCTACTAGTATTTAGTCTAAAATATAACTATTTAAACTATATATGCTAAGATTATCCTAACCAAGTTATTAATCATAGTTATAGTAATAAATCATTATCTTAGTTACTAGGTACTATATAACTTTCATTTGGTATTCAAACTAAAATTTGACTCCTAAGTTTATTTATAAATTATTATCTTATATTTTAAATATTTATCCCATAACATCGCTAATCTAAGATATAGTCGAATAAATAAACTCTAAATAAAATTGAGCAAACCTTTTCGTAAAATTTTGGTATAACAAGTAATTAGTTCAAGTTAATAGGTAACCAAAGCAACACTTTTTATTATCTTCACTAATAGATAATTTCTTTTAAGAGCAATAGAAATATAATAATTAGATTTAATTAACTAATTAGTTTTTCAAATAGTGCTAAATTGAAAGCAAATGTATTAACTTTATAATAGCTCTAAAATGTAGAAATTATAGTGCGAATCTAATTATATTGTTATATCCTTTTATTTATTTAATTTTTAGGGTGTTATATTTATATTTCAAATGATATATATTCATAGCTTATAGACAATTAAAGCAAAGTTAAATAATAGAGCCATATCTCTTAAAAATAAACATTTAGATGATTTATTCTAATAATAAGATATCTTTCTTTAATAATAAATATAACCCTTTTTTTAATAGTTCTATATAATAGTTATATTTAATATTTATGCATAGAGTCTCTCTAAGTATTATCTAGAGTTTCTAGAAGATTTATATAGTTATGCTAAATTTAAATAGTTATAAAGCTATTTAATTATAATAAAGTCTTTTTAAGAAAATTGTATAAATATCTACTTTATAAGTTTGATTGCAATAACATTATATTTTAGATTAAGAGAAGTGATGTTTCTCTAGTTATATTTATATCTTTTATTATTATTTAAAAGCTTAAGTTTTAATTATATCCTCATTTTAATAGTAATAGATTAATTACTAGCACTTAGGCTTATTTGTAGAAAAGAAAAAGAAACTAATTAATTTAAATTAAAAACTTATAAAACTAAGTTAAATAGAGTGCTACTAGAATCTATAAACCTTTATTGCAATGCATTTAGCAAAATTTACTCCTGTACAATAACTTAAAGATTCAAACTAGAAGTTAAGCAAATTCTTAATAAATCATAGGAATTATATTACTTATAACCTAATACTTCAAAACTATCACTATGATATTAATTAATTTTAGTTTATTTATTTCACCTCTTTAGTGAAAATACCTGATATAATTTGAAAGAAATAGGAATAAACATATTTAATAAGAGTTCTTCACTTAAAAATTAATTATTGATTAAGCAAGAATATTGCTGTTTAAATTTGTAATTTATCTAACTCTTCTTTATTAGTTTTTAACTACATTTAGTTTAATTGTAATTTATAAATAAATAAATATTTTTAATTAAGAGAGTAAACTTATAATCATATTTCTTAGATAATATAGCTATATCTATCCTATATTGCAATGCTTCATTTCCACCCATAAGATATTTTAGCCTATTTTTCTTAAACTTCCATCTATTAAGCAGCTATTTTTGATTATTTAAATATTAAAACTAAAATGATATTCTAATTTTAGAAAATAATAAATCTAATAAAAATAAAGGAAGAAGGATATACTTAATTTCTAAATAATTAGTTCTAAAGAAGCAAAAATACTTAATTAACTATAAAGTATAAAAGCTTAAACACATTATATGAACTATTTTATCTTTAATTTTTAAAGCATATCTCTGAATATATTAATAACTAGAATTTCTTAATTCTTTTAAATATTTTATATAGCTATAATAATACTAAAAATTTAATTAAAAAATCAATAAACATCAGCATTATTCAAGTCACTATATAACTCTATTTGTTATTCTTAATTTAGAAGGAAAAGTTAAAAGAAAAGTATTAGAGATAAAGGATTTAGTTATCATAATCTACTAAATAAAAGTTAAAATTAATTCTTTAATTTTATTAAATTTATCCTAACTTTTAAATATTTACCTTTAATTACAAATTAAAAATATCTCAGATGCTATATAATTTTAAATTATTTCTTTTGCAAAAGAATCAATTTATTTTTTCTAAGTTTTGCTTATTAATCATGCACTATAAATTAGTCTAAATAAATATTTGTTTAAAACTTAACTGATTTTTTTATTATTTATGAGACTAAGCTTATGTGATAAATTAAAGAAATTATAAATATTTTGAAGCTTATTAATAAAATTGCTAGGCTTATTTTAATTATTATTTATTAATTAATAAAATAGTTATACTTTATTAAATTTTGCTTACATTTCTTTTCTTAAGCTACTTTAATCTAGTTATCTACAATAGAAATATAATTTCTACTCTTTTGATTATCGTTTATTTAGGTTTATTTTAATTTTTAAGTTAAAGCTATATTTAATGTGTTTAATATACCATTTTAGAGAAATTATAGAAATAATTGTAAGATGTTTCTCTTCCTTATGATTTAATAGGATATTCAAAATATTTTTGCTGCTTTTTTATCTGAGAAGCTCTTAAATAGCCTCTTCAAATAATTTTATAAATAAATTTGACTGAAACTTTTTGCTTTAACTTATAAAAATAATTGACTAGTACAGCAAATTAAAAGAAATAAAGGACTTAGTAAAATTTACTTTTGAAGGAGTTAAAATTTATTAATTAGCCTTATATAATTTATTTTTTGTGCATGCTTTCTAAATTGCACTAATATTACTTATAAGATCTTTAAACTTTAAATATATCCTTATATATTTTACTTTTATAAAGCAATCTAAACTTTTAAAAATAAAATTTATTTTTGATGTTATAAAAATCTAGTCAGAACCACTTATTCCCCAAGCGTCATCGAAACCTCCTGCTGGGAAAAGTGCGTTAATCATCTTCCTAGATTGGGTTGGAGTCTCGTTTGTTGGAGCAAACGAGTAGAATCTCCTATAGAAGTGATCCTGTACGAGTACAGTCTTACTCTTTTCTCTCCTTACTCCTTTTATTCTATTATCTCTTTATTTCATTAAGGTTTTATAATAAAACATTTTTATCAGCTAAACGTTTTGAAAAATAGGAAAGTATTAGTTGTATAACCAAATATAGTTCTATTTTTTATCTTCATATATTCTTTTTAATATTTAGATCACACTCCATTACAAATTTAATTTTACCTTAATAGATTATCAATGAAATATATACAAACATTTTTTTCACACTTTAATAATTTAAGTTAATTTGCATAAATATTAACTAAAAAGAAAATAACTTAATTTCTTACAATTTATAACTATTATTTTAAATCAAGTAGGCTTTTTTCATAGGTATGTGGAAAGATTAAAAGTGTTTCTAATATTAAGCAATAAATATTTTTTAGAGTATAATCAATCTGGTATTATAGATTTATATAACTTTGCTAGTATAATAATTTTTTGACTCTACTAATTGTTTCTTTTTTTAAATAGTAGTTTATAGCTTTTATATTAATAAATAATTAGTCTAGTAATATCTCTTTACACTTTTGTATCCAAATATCCTTATAAATAAATAAATTTAGTGTATTTATTAATGTACTAAAGCCTTACAATTATTTTAAATCACTTCTTTAATTTAAGTTTTGAAGCTAAATTAATTTAATTTTAAGTGTTCATTTTAGAAGCTTACAATCATTTGTACCAAAGAAAACAAAATTATTTTACTTAAGCAATTAGATTCTGGGACTTAATAAAGTTACTAACATTACTACTAAAATAAATAATTTCTAAGAATACAAGCAAGTCTGATAAAGATAAAAGAGAACTTATTCATAATAAAGCTTTAAACTCTATAATCTATAGCTAAATATTTAAACTTGCTGTATAAATTCTAAATTTATTACTTATACTATTATTAATTTATTTTAGTGAGTCTTCTTAAAAATATAGGTTTAAGTATTTTTAATTCTATCATTAATCATTTTAAAGTACATTCCTTATAAATAAATTAAATATATTCATATCTAAACCTAATTTAATATAATTACAATGAGTATTTTATTTAAAAAGTTATCTTTAAGTATATAATTAAAGCGATATAGTTATAATACATAAGGTAAAATTAGTTAGATTTGCTTATAAATTATTTGCTTAAATCATAATAAATACTTTTCTAATTTAAATAAAACAAATAGATAATTTTGCTTAAATTGGGTAAATAGGAAATTATACTAAGAAGTTCAGATTAAATTAAGAGGAATAAATCTTTGTTGGAAATGGAATAATAAATATGAAATTAGTTATAGTATTTAAATGATATAATAAACTAATTATGGTTTAACTGTTTGCAGAGTTTGATATAAACAAAGTTTACTCTTTAAGAAATTCTATTTTTTTCAAAAAACATTTGATATTTAATAATCTGAAATTGCTTTTAGTCAAATTTAATAGGTAGATGATGAAAATATTATGATATAAGGAGTGTATTTTTTAATTAAAGAGGTTTGCCACTATAAAGGGAAAAGTATTGAAAATATTTGTTGAAGTTTTATAGGTTTTATTACATAATTAACATTGAATATTATAAATAGTTTATATAATTTTGCGCCTCAACTATTAAAAAGATCTATAAATAAAAGTGTGAGGTATTTAATTCATAGGGTCAGACTTTTGAAAGTATCTAACATATTCAACATTAAACATTAAACATGAGCTTTTAAATTTATTAAATTAGAAATAGAATTTGCGTAAATGGGGTATATAATTAGGGAAGAGGATGCAAAAAGATTTATTTAAAAGATATAATATGAAAAAAGATAAATGGGAAGTATGCTATAGATAATTACTTAAAAGACTCAAACTACTTGTGCTTATCTACATAAATGAAATAATTTTTATGATATACTGTAAACAATATTTTAATTAATTAATTTCAACTAAAAAAGTTTTTGAACCAGAAACTCCTTTCCGATTGCACGACCCGACGCTCTCTTTTTATGGAATAATATGGATATCCTGTTGTGCTCCAGGCACAGCTGCTAGGGAGCTCCATCGCTATGAGCATCCAGGCTTCAAGCCCTACCAAGAGCGGATAATCTCAAAGACAGTGTTCCCTTCAGAAAATGACTCTGACCAGGGACTTTCTCAGCGACAGGAAAGGAACTTGTTCCTAGCCATAAAATCAGAAAGTTTAGTAAGAAGGTCATTCTCAGCTCCCACTATATTTTCAATTATTCCAAAAAATTCAAAATATAAAATTTGTAATAAGTTGAAAAATAATAAAAATTTAAAATTTTCATTATTTATTATTTACTTAGGAAACATTTAATTTAAGCTTAATCATAGAGTAATTTACTTCAGCAATATGTATAAATATTTTTGTTTATTTTAGGAAAATTATAAAATTTTGTAGATAAAAGATTATTAAAATTGTTTCTATAGCAATAATATGTAACTATAAAGTTAGAAATACAAAAGCTTTTTTCATATAATAAAACTAAAAATTTCCATATTTTTTTCTTTTTTTTCTTTTATAATTGTTTTAATATTGTTAAATGTATGATTTAAATCAAAAACTGGATGAAGAATTAATTTATTAAAGGGGTTTGAAACTTATAAGTAAGAGACAGCGTGGCCGAGTGGTCTAAGGCGCTAGCTTTAGGCGCTAGTCTTTCGGGGCGTGGGTTCAAATCCCACCGCTGTCATTTTTAAATTCTAGTTATTTTAATAATTTTATAGTTATACATCTATTTATTTGGCTTCAATTCAATTAAATTAAATTAAACAAAGCACAGTTGTTTCTTATATTTAAAGTAGTGAAAAAATTTATATAACTTTTTTCATTTAAACGCATCAAAATTATAATTATCAAAATGTTTAAATTAAAATTTTCTTCATTTAAAAATAAGTAGCTCAAAAACTAGCATTTTATCAAGGAAAAACGGATAAAGATTTTTGATATAAGCTTGCAATAAATTAACTCATTGAAATTAAAATTACCTAGCATTTTAAAGAAAAATAAAGATATTTATAAATATTTTAATGACTATTAAATTTTAGAATTTATTACAGTTAAAGAAAATAAAAAAATATATTTAAAAATAGAGGATAAATATAATATATTATATATAAATATTTTGCAAGCTTATCCTAAAATTCAAATATAAATGAGATAATTTTAATAAAAAATCTACCGTAAATTAACTTATAAAATAGTGTAATTTGTTTAATTAATCATAATTTTTAATATTTAGAAGAAAAAGTTAATAATTGCTATATAAAAAGAAAAAAAATAGATTTATTCTTTTTATTATCTTATTTTACTCTTAGTAAAAAATTAATAAGATTATTATTAATTTATAACTTTTTTTATTAGTATAAAAAACTAAGAATTTAAGATTTAAAAATAAAAACTAATATATTTGAAATGAATTCTATATTTAAAATTAAATAAATATTTTAAATTAAATAGATATTATTTTACTTATAATAATAATTCTTTTTGTCCTAGATTTTTATAATAATTATTATTTTATACGCATTCATTAAATATTTTATTAAAAGCTTCAAAAAATTTTTTAATTTTATTTAGATTTTTTAAATACAACAAATTATTATTTAAGAAGTTAGAAGATCTAGTTTTCCTTCAAATATTATTAACTTCATGCAAAGTATCTTGGATGAAATTTCGTTTATATAAGAAATTAATCTTTAATGTTTAAAATATTTTTCTTTATTACATGAAATCATTTTTAATTAATAATTACTTTCTTAAAGTTAAATTTTAAACTTTTATTTTTAAATATCATTATTGCAATATAAAATTTTAATTTAATTTTTTAAATTTAATTATGAAATTTTTAAATTATTATGCTTAAAAAATAAATTAAAAAAGTAATTATTTTATTGATTTCTTAATTTTAAAGGATCATAGTATATTAAAATTATTTATTATATATAAAACTTGTTATGTTTTTTAACTTAATAGAATATTTAAATACTTTTCCTTAAAAAAATTATAGAAAAATTTAATGTTTCTGATATTTTTTATGAATATCTAAAGAAGCACTTCTTTTAATTTCGGCAAGTTTAATATTAAGACTGAAATAAATTTTTCAAAATGTAATTATGCAAATATTATATTAAATTATAATAATCTATTCAGATTAAGATATATCATCGCTATAAGACAATTAAATAGAATTATATAATGATTTATATAAACTAAAAATGTAATTAAATAGTCCTTATTATATCTAAATTACATAAAGTTTAATTATTAACTTAGAATTAAAATAACTTTAGATGCAAAAGCTATTTTTTAATTTAACAGACTATTTATAAATTATTTATTAAGTGACATCAAATTTATAGAAGCACTTTTTATAATTATTAAGAAATTTTAGATGTTTAAAGAGAAATTCTTGAGATTGAAAAATTTGCTAATTTAATTTAAAATAGAAATTGTGAATAGATATTTAGAGAAAGTTTGAATAAATAACTATTCTTTTTAACTTAGTTAATTATCTAGATTGTTTAAATATTACGAAGATCAAATAATTTTAGCATAATTATTTAGCGATTAAGCTAAATCTTAGTTTTTTGAATTTGAGTAAATTATATTTGTCTTTCAAGTTGTAATTGAAAATTCATCTTCATACATTCTTCAAAATGAAATGTAAAATATTTAAAGTTAAAAAGTTTTGAAATAATTTAATTCTAATTGCTATTATTAACCTACTTTACCATATCTATTTATTTCAAAAGATTTCTTAAATTTGTTGGATATTAATTTTCAGACTAATTTCCATAACCAAATGCTTAAAGTAAATAATTTCTAATTTTATTTTCAACATTTTAAATAAGCATAAAATATCTAAAAGCTAAATTATCTTTAAATATTTAATTTTTATTAATTTAAGTAAGCATATAAATAAAATATGTTCTTAATAGCACTATTAAATATAATAAAATAGAAAGATATTTTAAATAGCTATCAATTACATATAATTTAATTCTAATTTTTAAATTAAATAAATAATAGTTTTAATATTTTATATCTATAGATATTACATAATTACTTCTAAATAGTTTATTCATTCATTCATTCAAAATAGTTAACTAAAAATTAAAAAGGTTTTTTAGGCATTGCCCTTATTTAATTATATTATAGTTATTTCATAAAAAATGTATAATGAAAATATTATTAAAGTAAATAGACATAAAGATGGCTTATAATTTTAGTTCTACATTTTAAACATAAATATTTTATTCTTTTATATTCATTTTAAATTAAAATTTCTTAAATAATAAAAATGGAGGATTAATATGATCATAAAATGTTTATTAAATAAAAAAGATTAAGCTTAAATGAAATAGTAGTTTAGAACATTTATATAAGGAATTTTTTTAAGATATTATATTTGTATTGAAATAATTATTTTAAATTCCAATCTAAATTTGCATAAACTATGTTATAAAAATAAGCTTAGTAATTAATGTCTATCAAGTAAATAAATTAAGAGGACTTTAATTATTTTTAATTCTTTAATTAAGCTATTTCACATATCTTTAAAATAATCTTTGACTGGTAAAAATAAGCATTAAATGTTTTGCTAAAAATGAAAAGAAAAAGATAAAATAAGCAATTGACATTTGAAAGTTTGATTTAACTTGTTGAAAATAAATAAAATTTTAATAGAGTTCATTTTTTTGGTTCTTGGTTAGTAAAAGGAACTGGTTTTTTTTTTTTCTTATATGCCTCCTTTTCGTCTACGACCTTATTTTTGGAGAATATTCAACAGTTCAATTAGCCTTATCCCATCATGTCAAATAAATTTTTGTTGAAAACTTGTTTGATATTTATTATATTGATAATTATATTCGATAATGCTTATAATTTGCAAAATTCATTATAAAGTTTTCTACTTAATTATCTACTTAGCAAAGCATTCGAATAAAAATTTATTAAATTCTAAACCTTTTAAAAGATAGTTAAGGCAAATAAATTATTACACCTTCTATTTATTAAGTCTTATAGTAAGGAAATAAGCTCGTTCAATATTCAACGCAATTAAAATAAAATCTCTGTTTCAAATTAATATTTACTGGTTGTCTCAATTTACAGTTATTTATGAATAAATTAAATTTTCTATATCTTAAAGGGTTATCTTATCTTATTTTACTTTCATCTTTTCTATGATTAGTAGTAAAAGACAGCAGCTTTATTTTTGTTTGTTTCTTTACTAATAAGATTAAAATTGCATCGAGAGTTGTATTATCAAAAAGTATTCTTAAATAGCACCAAGTTCTTTCAAGAGAATATAATATCGTATAGATAAGCCACACCATCATAACTTGATGCTCTTAAACTATTTTCCCATATTAGTTTATAAAAATTATGAAATAATCAAAGTAAAATAAATAAATTCCATTTATGAAATCTATTTTTATGAACAAAAAAGCAAAAACACGTATATTTGTATCATAATATGTGTTACTCAGAATACAAACAAAATTAAAATGATATACAAATTTAATTTATTTTATGCTGTAAAATTATTCTAAATAATAACTTAATTTAATTCATATTTTTTATCATTTGAAGAAGTAAAATTTATGAAACTTAAAATAAGATCAAACAGTTGTATATACTTTTCTAAATAATAAGAAAATTAGCATGCAATTTAATTGATATCTAATTTTATTCTTAGCTTATTTTTGTAATAAATCCTTATTAAATCTAATAAGCTTATTACAAGTTAGTTTAAATCTTAAAAGATAAAATTTATAATATAACTTATTTAGCTATTAATGCTAAATTTAATAAGGACTAATAAACATATTAATAAGCTAACTAAATATTCATAACTAAACAAATACTTTGATCATAAAAATTTAAGCTGTAAGTAATTTTTTTAATGATATAGCGAATATTAGATGAAATAACTTTAAGATGAAAATTTCAGATTAATTGATCATAAAAGAATAAATTGAAATAAAGCTTATACTTTATTTTATTTAAGCTTATTTTAAATATTTCAATACTCTTGTTGAATTTTTTCTAGAATAAAATATCTTAAAGAAGAGATATACATGCTTTAAAATATTTTTAAAAGAAATAAAATTTAAAAATAAAATTTAAATCCAAAAACGATTAAAGTTTAAGTGATTAGATTTTTTTAATTGTTCTTATATTTTTTTAAGTAAATTTAAATTTATAATTTTTATAAAAATTACTTCTAATTTAAAAAATATCTTTCAAACTTTGAAAATTTAAATAAGTAAAAGGAACAAAAATTTGAAAGATAATTAATTGATTTTTCTTTAGTTTAAAGCTAGACATCTATTTAATGGAGTTTAATTGATTTTAAAGTATATCCAAATACAGTTTTAATTAAAATAAAAAAATTGAATCTAATTTAAATAAATTATATTCCTTTAACTCGATTACTCAACTTTGTTTAAAGAATAAAATTTCGTATTGTCTGAAGCATTCCTTACTATTTAAAATTTTTATAAAATAAAAAAAAAGAAAAGAAAAAAGTTCTTCTAATTAAAAGTCTATTACTTCTTAGTAGGTGATCTAATTATATTTTTGAATATATATCTGCATATTTAAAATTGTATGAATATAGATATAATAAATTTTAAATTATCTTTTAGTATAAACTTTTATATTTACTAATATTGATATTTATTTTTTAAATACAGTTAAATATTTTATTTATAAGAATGGAATAATTAAAAAAAATTAAAAATATGTTGTTTAAAATAAAAAGGATTATAAAATATTTTATAAAATATACAAATTTTATCTAGCATACTTAAAATAAGTTATTGCCCTAATTTTTAAATCATAATATGTTTTTATGATATATAAATTAAATATTAAAATAAAGAAAATCTAGATTAAAATTAGTAAATGAAAGAAGATATTTAAATAACAAATTAATTATAAAAAATTAATATTAAATAAAATAGAAGTTAAAATAATTTAAAATTAGATTAGAAAATTTAAATATGGCCTTTCATTTATTAAAAAATTATTTAAGTATAAAAGTTAAAATTTTAATACATATATAAAGTTAAATAAATGAATGGAAAATAAACTGTAAAAATATAGAATGGTAAAAATATTTATTTTATAAACTTAATTATAATTAAATTGAAACTAAATAAATGTAAATAATATTTAGCATTTTTAAAGTTAATATTATTTTTAAACTCAATAAAAATAGCAAAAATTGTATTTAATGTTTTTTTAATTTGCTTCTTAAAAATAAATTTCAATATAAGTATTTCAATGGTATTTAATATGCCATATTTATTTTAGAAATTGAAAAATATAAAAATTAAAAATAAATAATTATTTAAATATAATACAATTATTTTTAGAATGAACAAAGATACAAGAAGAAGAGAAACTAAACTAAAAAAAATCAATCAAAACAATAATGAAGACCTAAGAGTTTCAGAATGAGAGTGATATCAAAAAAATTATTTTATTAAGCTGAAAGGCGAACATTATTTAATTTAATTTAATTTTAAATATAATAAAAAATTAAATAAAATTGCTAAAATTATAAAAAAATTAAAAATATAAAATTAAAGGAAGATTATGTGATTTTATTAGTTTAAGAGATTTCAAAACAAAATAATTTAAACTTTAAGAGAGTCTAACTATATTATAAAAAGAGCTTATTTTTTAATATTACTTTGGATTAAATTTGCAAATATTATGACTTACAAATGATAAAAATCATTTATAATTTTATTTTGTGTATGTTTCAAAATCATTTAATTTTAATTAGTTGAGTATTTTTGATATATTAATTAAACTTATTTACTCATCTTTTGGTTAATTTATATGAGAGTTCAAAGTAGATATTTTTAATTAAGAAATACATACAAAAATAACATTCTTTATGGTGAATATTAGCTAAGACTTGTTTAAAATACTTTTATATCATTTTTACTAAAAATTAAATTTAGAGCTCATTTGGTTTTATAGTTTTCAAAATTAATAAATTAAAGTCTATAAAGAGAAGCTAAGTTCTGATATGCAGAATTTGCGAAGATTTTTCTTTCAGCTTCAATTTCATGAATCTGCTTTAGTAAATCTTCCATTTCATATTTTTGTCTTAATTCTTGCTACGACATTCTAAATAAAAGAATTGTATGCACAGATTGCCAAGGATCACGTATAGTTTAAGTCTGAGCTTACTTTTTAAATTTACGACATTCATTTTACGAGAATTGTGGAATAACACAACCTAAATGTTCAACAGCAATCTAAAGCTTAAACAGAACCTTTTCTTTTCCATCTTCGAGAGAATTGAAGATTTCTTTTTCTGTGTCATACTTATTAAGAATCCTCAGCTTCTTAGCTGCTCTCCATTTTTCTACATCTTTATATAACTTTAAGTTCATAAATTGCTTTTAGAGCTTTCCTTTCACTATATTTCTCTTGAAAAGTGTTTGAATACATTATGCTGCTAAATCTCTTACTCTTCTTCTTGTATTTTTCTTATCCATAAACTCAATTACTGCTGTCTCTTCTTATGTTAGAGTAAGATATTTATGTACCATTGTTACAAGAGCTGCTTAAAGCAAAAGTCCTCCAGAACTTGCTAGTAGCAAAATGAATCTACTTCCATTAGTAATAGGAATAACATCTCCATAACCAATAGTTCTAGTAGTTATGAAAACTAATCATACAGAATTGAAAACATTTTAGCTTCTCTGCTAATAATCCTCATTTATAGAAAAGCTATACCCTCTTTCTGAAATATATACCAAGTAAGAAGACAAGACAGTTATAATAAACAAACCTGATGCGAGCGCTTTTATTGGATTCACTTCTAATCAAGCTTTTACTAGAAAAAGGGCATTATATTCAACTTTTGTCATTTTTCCTATAAATTTTCCTTTGTCAGAGTTTAAAGGACTTGCATTTTTTATATACTATACTGCAAATAGCAACTTGAAATAAATCAAAATCTAATATGATAAGACTATATTCCTAGATTCATCGTAATCTTTAACTCCACTATCAATTCAAGGAGCTACATGAATCGCAGACAAGCTAATTTAAGAAACTGTCTCTACAAAAAATTTAGTAAGTAGATATCATTTTTTACTTGGTATCTTATAAGTAAACGCTAAAAGGGAGGATCTTCGATAACTCATTATTATGCAAACAATAACGGCTTAAATGCAAGCTATACTTTCTCCTATTCTTAGACCAAGAACTACATTATAAATAAATGAGCCATTATAATAATCTTCTCTTTTTACTCAACCAATTTCAGTGTCAGCAAAATTTAAAACCATGCAAATTGAACTTAACCAAAAAAGTATATTTTCAAGATTTTGAATCTAATTAATAAGAAAGTCTGACCTTTTAATATAGTCTGCAATTTCTTTATCATCAATAAATTTTGCATTACTTTATTTAATTGGAATTAAATTTGCCTTCTTTGCCTCTTATTATACATTCCAAAGCACTTTAAGTTGTGCAAGACTTTCTTCCATTTATAAACTTAACCGGTAAAATATTCCCTTTTAATTATTAAAGTCCCTATAATTAACTAAGTTTAAATAAAATCACATCCAAAAGTTTCGTAGAATAAGAAAATATTTTAATGATATGCACAAAACCAAATTAGCTTAAGCATCTTCATTATATATTTTTTCTTTATATACTACATTATATTATAACACTATAAATCTTACAATTATACCATCTTAATTTAGAAAACTTAGTTTAACGATCCATCTTTATAGATCATTATATTAAAGTTTTAAAGCTTATAGCTTTATAATTAACTTAAAAGAGTAAAAATTATTTTATTTTAGGTAATAATTTTAAATATAATAGTTGCTATTTTATATGTGTAATCTTAAACCATTATAATTTCATTTTATTTGCAAATATACCATTTATTTATTATCTAACTCATTCAAAGTTAAAATTTATTTTATATACTTTTAAGAATAAAAAGGAACTATTTATAATTTAGATATTTTCAAAATTTTAATTAAATAAGATAATTTTTATAATTAATAAGTATAATTAAAAGGTATAATAAGCAATCATTTTATAATATTGGTTGAAGCTAGCAATATCATTTAAATAATTATTTATACCTTTAAAATTTTGATTTATTAAATCTTAACTAAAGATATCAAATATTTCTTCGTTTCTATATAACCCAAAGAACATTTATTTAAATTAGGATATAAAATATATAAGTAATTTTATTTAAATAGTCAAATAACTATTAAAATATATAATAAAGTAAATGAAATTTCAGTATTTTAATATTTAAACAAATATAAGATAAATAAATTTATAATTTTTAATACTTTTTAATTTAATTTTAAATTAATAAATCTCTAAGGATAATTAAATTTATTAGTGTTATGAATTTGATATTTTACTTATTATATATTAAAGTGAAAAACTTTTAGAAATTTATAAAATAATTGTGAAGAAATATTTAGTAATGCAATTAAGTTACTTCTATATAAAATAAATATTTAAATTACTAAAAGGTTCTTAATTGTAGTTTCAATCATTTATATAAAATAAAAAATCTAGAAAATAAATAAAAATATTAATTAATAGTTAAATTAGTCATTCATTTTAAAATTTTAAATAAGAATAAATAATATTTATTTTAATATTTTTAAATAAATCATTAAATATATTACAGACAATATAATGCTATATACTAATTTATTAATCAAAAAATTATTAATACAGAAATTATAAAAAGTTAGCTATATAATAGTTTTATTTTATTATATTTATTTAAGAGTAAAAAACTATTTATAGAATCTATATTTTTACTTAATAAATTTTTTTATTGTAATAATGAATGAAGATTGCTTTATTAAAGAATAATAAAAGAAAAAATTTATTAAACTTTATTAAATATAATAAATTAACTAGTTAAATAAAAAAGGATAAAGGATAAAATTAAGTTTATAGTTTTAGAAAAGAGCTCCAGGGTTCACTTGTTTTTGTTCCTGCTCTTTCCTGAACTAAAGGACTGCGTAGTCTACATTAGTCCGCCATCCTTGTCTCTCCCTCATCCACTAATTATCGTTATAGTTTCTTCCTCCATTTTTATAAAACTCGTTGTTTCTTGAGTTGTAGAATTTCTTTCTGTATACTTATCCTGTTCTTGTTGGTCATAATCTGAAAAGTTAGTCTAATATTTATTACTTGTTAATTTTTTCAATTTTTTGTTTTTTCCAGAATTTTTCCAGCAATGATTTTTCTAGCATAAATAGCACCGAATCTTTTTGCGATAATAATTGATCTTATTTATTTCTTATTATTAGAATTCCGATTCGATTTCCATTGGGATATTTGATTATTAATCTTATTAATCTTATAATTTTTAAATTATTACTTGTTATTATTCTTGTTTTTCTTAAAGTTGCTTTATTTGATACTCAATTTAAGAAAAATTAAATTGGAACATTTGAGGGACTTCGTTAAATTATTTATCAATTTATTCCAATTTAATTACTATTTACGATTAGATTTTATTTAATGATTCATCTATGGATGGGAATTATAGGTTTATTATTCCATTAATTTTTATAGTAAGTTTTCTAAATTTTCTATTTTTTATCTTTGCTTTTTCAAGTCATATTGGATATTTGATATCCTTTGCTGAACTGATTATGCAAAGGATTCCCTAGATTATTAATCTTTATCTTATTAAGGCTATTCTTCAATTAAATTAGGTTATTCTTATTTTTTCAAGTATTCGTTAATAGAGGTCTATTATTTCTTAGGTGCCATTTTATATATTAAATAATAAAGATTATGTATTTTAAATTTATTAAATTTATTTATAGTGTTTAATGATAAAGATTAATATGATTTATAAGTTAAAAACTTATTTTAATAGAAAATACATAACTAAGATTTAATTAAGTTTAAAATAACTTTGTTTTAATAATTAAAACAAGTAAATACTTTAGTATCATTTCATTTAAATATTTATTGCTGCTTATTTAAATTAAATTATTCTTTATATTATAATATATTTTATATATGTGTAAAATTTATTTATGAAGTTATGTAAAATTAATGGCGTAATTTCATGAAACTTCCTCTGGACAATAGGTAAGAGATTTGGCTTGTTAAAAAATTTGTTGTAAGTCCAATTTCTGTTTATTTCAAACATTATACAATTTATATATAGAAAAGTTTAACTAAAAAATCTTAAGATTTCTATATGTTAATAAACGTTAAATTTTCTAATATATCTAAAAATATTATTTAGGTTAAGCTAATTATTTATTTATTAAAGCAAATTTAATTAAAATTATAAGAAAATGTGGTAGAGTGGTCTAAATCACTAGATTTAGGCGTAATTTGGATGTTGCTGTCACTTTTTTTGCTAAAATAAAAAAATAAAAGTTAGATTTGTATTAATCTATAAATTAATTTAGAATATTATTATTTGCTTTAATTATAAATATACCTCTAATTTTTTTATTTATTAAAAAAATGTATATAATAAATAATAAATAAATAAATTTGATTATAGAGCGCGTAGCACCTCGTTAGTGCGCATCTCTTTCCATATCTCAATATATGTCCGTTTCTTAAAGTAAGTTTTCAGGTAATAGAAATTCTTCTCTTATTAGTTACATATCTTCCTCATTTTCCTCTATATTATCTCTTGTTCTTCTATCTTCTATCTATCTACGCTATATTAGATTTTTATTGCAAGCTTAATTTATTTTTCTTACATATCTTAAATATTAGAACTTTACATAATAATAGTTTTTTTATTTAGCTATTTTGTAAATGGTTAAGAAACTACATAAATTTATTAATAGTTTTGTATGAGACAGACACTTTTTTAATTGATTTATTATTAAAGAAATTTGCTTAATTACTAATAAAAATAAATTGATAAATTGATTTGTAAATTAATCTTCTTAATAGTTGTTTTTAATTATAAATATTATATTTATTTAAATATATTTTAATTTATGCTATTGTCTTAGAAATTTCTACGAATTTGATAAAAAACAATTTAATTTGAAAGTTAGAATTTTAATATTTATCTTATTTATCTTCAACAGTTTAATGTTTTATTTACATAACTAACACTTTTTCAATTTCCATTAGTTAGTTTGATAGTTAAAGAAGCTTTAAAACTAATGATTGAATTATTTTAAAGAGAAAAAGGATTAATTTATAGCAGATTTTCCTAAATTGATAAATTTATTATTATAGTTTTGATTATTATTTAAGCATATTCTGTAAAGCAAATTGACTAATTAGACTTAGTTATTTCTATCCAAAAGGCTAGATTTATATACATGATTACTGAAGGTTTAATCAATATTAGGAAACTATTCTGTGCTATTAATTCTTTTTATTTGCTTACTTACTTATTTTGCAATTAAATTTAGCTCAAATAGTTAATTAAAAGTGACAGCGGTGGGATTTGAACCCACGCCCCGAAAGACTAGCGCCTTAAGCTAGCGCCTTAGACCACTCGGCCACACTGTCTATTAATAATAAGATAATAACTTCTTTAAGTACTAAATAACAAAGCAATAGTTGTTTAATCTAAATAAAATTACATTAAGCTAATAATTAATTTCTTAGTAGTCTAAAATTAAAATATCTTATCTTATATCTATATTCTAAAAATTAAATGAGATTACTATCCTTTTAATCCAAACCATTTGCTAAAGTAAAAAGTTATAGCTTTTTATAATTAAAAGCATATATTTCATTAATTATTAAAAATATGGATATTATAAACGAAGAGCACACTTGTTCTTAAAATATAAAAAATTACTTATTATGATAAAGATTTGTAAGATATATAAAATAAATAGTTTAAATTAAAACTTTTGTAATGCTATTACTATAGTTTCTCAAAAATAGTCAGATAATTGCAAGTATGTTTATTAGTAATTTAAAAAGCAATATCTAAAAATCAATTTTAAAGCTGTATGTCTATTTCAGAAACCAGAATGGTTTTGAATGCATATCCTGATATAGAATGCTGAAAAGGAAAATATTTAGAGTTCTCTTTAGCTGTTTCTCTTCCAGGGCTTCTAGTATACGTCATCTTAGTTCCTTTATTAATTTATATATATCTTAGTAAGCATAAATTAGAACTATAGTTAGAAGAAATAAGAATATAATTTGGATTTCTATAGTTGGATATAAAGATGAGTCTTATTTCTGAGAATTAATAAAGATATATGAAAAATACGCTATTTCATTAGTATTCATATTCCTATAGAATACAACTATTGTGTTCTAACACTGATCTTAATATTGATATTGATAGCTTGTATTAAGCTTTAAAATAAATATAAATCTTATATGAATGAAGATCTGAATGATTTAGAACTTAATTACATGTATATTTCAGCCTTTATTCTATATCTAGGAATTTACTTTGATTCTGGCTAGCGCTATTATGCTATAGATATAATAGTCTTCATTTTACTTATTTTCTCAAATGCTTATTCCATATTAAAATGCTTTTGCTAATTAGTTATAGAGATTGGATACAAGCTCTAGAGAAAGTCATCATTGATATAGTTTAAATTAAACTGTTTCAATAAAGGATTTAAATTAGTGAGTATTATAAATGAGTGGGAAAATAATAAAAAACAGTAAGAAAAATAGAAGAATAAGAAAAAGGTAAAAAATAAGTAGAATATAAGTAAAGTCAGCTTAATAGATGATAGAATAAATAAAAATAAAGGGAGTGACATATGAAATAAAGACTAGGAATTATGCATTAGCGAAGAATTGCATCGATTTAGTGATTAACCTGTGATAATTAAATTTCTAAAAGAACTGGAGTTTTATCTTTTTTGTGATAAAGATAAAGAAGAGTTTTATTCTCTAACCATTAAAAAACAGCTAAAAGACAAAAAGTTATATTGAAAGAAAGCTGTTCAAGAATTCAAGCAAAGATATCCTAAAATTGATCGTATCATGTTTTTAAAATATGATGGAGATGAACAAACTAAAAGAACTACTATAGAAAATTTGCATTTAAAAAATTTAAACTTAAGAAAAGGAGGATTTCGAAACAAAAATTTAAAATGCTAAATCCTAGAAAAAAGAAGAAACTCTTCAATAAAAGTCTAAATTAAATAAAAAATACAGCTAAAAATATAATTAATAAGTAGTGAAAATAAACTTCCTTCCTTATAGAATCGTTACTAAGGAAACATTTTTTAAAAAAATTTATAAAAATTAGAAAAGATTTAAGAACAAGAAGAAAAATCAGAACTTATAAAAAATGTTGATTAAAATAAAAATAATACTTCATTAATATATGAATTTTAAGAATCGTATTATTAGGAAAAAAGCAAGATAAGTTTTGTAAGAAAAAAACGAAACTATTAGTTGAAGAGTTGAGGATAAACTTAAATTTACTATTCAATTCAAATAAATTTAAATTTTAATATCTTTATTTAGTAAATTTATTAAAAATTTATTGTATTAAAAATAAAAATAGAAAAATCACTACTTTTGAATTCATATCTTAAAATACATAATAACATTGTAATTTAGCAGAATATTATGATTTGAATATTAGTTGAAAAAATAAATTTAGCAAATGATTAGAGTTATATACAACTTTCTTTATATATATATTACTAAATTAAAAAGTTTAAATTGGAATTTAGTGAACTTGGAGGACTTTCAACCTCGTGTTCACAGGACCAGTTTGATAATCTGGCTGGAACCAGCTCCCTTCAGAACTCTTTCTTCAGTCACCTTGGATTGTGTACCACTTCAGTTTGTAGATTTTACCTCCTGACGGATAAAATTAGTTACAGAATTCTCGTCTAATCTTATCCTAATTCTAGTACTATTATTTTTCTTATTATTTTCTATTCCAGTACTATTATTTAATTAATTTCAATTTCTAACATTGTCTATATTTATGTCCAGTTTGTTTGCATACATAGCATCTTGGTTTATTCCTAATTCATTTCTTGTCTGAACTCCTCGGTAAATTAGTAGCTCCTTCTATGTCTATTGTATCTCGAATTGTCCTAACTTTGAATTCCTACTACTGTTGCTACTTGCTGTTCTCTTCAAGCACAGCTTTTCTCTGCTGCAGAATCCCATTTCCCTGAAGAAAGTGTTTTGCTCTCGATTGTAGACTTCCCAGAAGCTTTTTTTCCATTTCTTGAGCTCAGTAACTTGATTTTTTAGAGCTCTATTCTCTAATCGTAGCCTCTTTACTTCCTCCTTCAGGTCAGAGAATGCGACTAAAATTTATGCCTGTTCTTCCTGGAACTGAGGCATCGCAAACAACTTTCTTTATTTAATTAATCTTTATATGATATAAGTAATATTAAAAATAATATTTAATTATTTTAAATTAATTTTATAATCAATTAAATATCTTCAATTTAGATAACTTTAAATTTAATTAAATTAAAATGATAAAAATTATTAAGAAGAACATTTTTATTTTATTAATTAATCTTATGATTAAAAAATTTTACTTAAGTAGTTTGAAAATAAATTGACAATTTATAAATAAATATAGATTATTTAAATAAGTATTAAGAAAGAAACTACAGAGAATTATTAATTTGTAAGTTTCTTGAATTATTTTTATAAATATTTAATTTTAAAATTATTTTTTATTTCTCTAATAAATAATTTTTTAAATATTTAATTCAATTTATAAAAATAGCCATCAATTTTGTATAATTTGTAAAGCTTTTTTAAATCTGCATACCTGTAGGTATTTCTTTTTAATTAATTATATTTTAGTTATTTAACAAATTTAAAGAAACAAAATTTCCTTATAGTAATAAAGTAAAAATTAGTTTTTAATAGTAGATTTTTTAATTTAATCAAATAAATTAAAATAAATTAATAAAGATGATTATAGAGTGCGCAGCAAAAAGTTGGCTCGCAGCTCTTTTATTAATATTAATTAAAAAAATGTTCTCATATTTCTTATTTAGTAGTCCAATGAGTCATGTCAGCTTCTCGAATGGGGAAACTGCTTAATAAAAATTATTCTTGAATTTTAATCCAAATGCACCAGTTTCTTGAATAAGATAGAAATAAAAATTAATAGTTAAGTTATTAGTATCTCTTCAGTCAAACTTTCATGCTGCTAGCGATAACTCTTGGGCAAGTTAGTCTTATCTCTTCCGAGCTTGTCCACCCTTTATCTTGGGGTATCTTGTGACAGAATATTTCCAATGCAGTATACACTGCACCAGATTACCTATTAGCTCTCTGACCGCGTTACATCCAAATATTAACTTTTATAATATAGTTAAGGCAAAATTCTCTATTTGTCTATTAATTTATCATAAAATTATTTTTTATAAAAGAGAGTTTAATTTAAATATTATTAAAATGAATGATAATATATTTGTTATTTTAAAATTAGGAAATATTTGATTATCAATGATATGATTTCTATAAATATTATTTACATTTTATCTTATTTATCTTAAGAACTAAATAATGTGATTATAAAACTAAATATGATGTTCAATTATTTATCTTAATTAAATTTAGTTATGATTATTCTTATATAATTATAATTCTAAAAATTAGCTTTTCAAATTATATTAAATAGTTAAATAAAGTTAATAAGTAATTTAAGAATAATGAGATAAAAAGTTAAAATGATTATATTGTGAAATATAAAGTCTCAGATTTACTTTTTAATTAATTTATTGTATTTTATTGTTAATTTATTATTTTACTATGGATTTTTATTTATATGGGTGATATAATTTGTGCTAATATCTTTAATGATATTTAAGTAATTATTATTTAATTACTTTTAACTATAAGAGTTAGGACTATCTTTATTTAGAGGAATGTTTCCTCAAATTAAAGACGATAAAATATTTTATTATTCTCTGATTTATTGTAAATGTCTTAATCTGAGTTAATTTCAAACAGAGATTATTTTTCTTTTTCTTTAATAAGTTCATAGAATTGTTCAACCATCTTCTTATAATTTTTATCCAGTTTATCAAAATAAATTCTAAGTTCATCTTTGTCCTTTTGAAGCTATTTATTTTTTGACTTTTAATAACTTAGATCCTGTTTGAGTAATATCACATTTGGATAAACTAATACCATTTTCTTTCTATAATTCCTCTAAAGCAGTTATACTATAGCCTCCTCAATTTTCCAAATTATTTTTTGTGCTGCTCAATCACTCTTTTTCATTTTAGACACTATCTCCATAGATGTCCAGTCTTTAAAGCACTAGCAATGTTTTTTAAGGGCTGAAAGTAAAATTTTTATTGTATTAGAATTTTTTGTACAATATCCATCTTATCTGCTTGAGGTTAGTTTTTTTTATTAGTAATTGAACTTCTTCTTTCATTTTCTGCGGATTTACTGCAAGGTCTTTTCTATTAGTATAAATTTTTTAGTAAAAGCTAAATTAGAAGCTAAACTTAACTTATCAAGCCTTTAAATTCCTTTTTTATCTTACATAAGAAGCAAAAAAATTCTAGTTTTCCACCTTTAAAATCTATATTTCTGTATTAATCTGCTAAATTAAGGAAAAAAGAAAAATAACTTCTTGCTCATGAGATTTCTCAAACTTTTTATCTTGCTAGGAAAAATTTTTTCCAATCCTTAAAAGGAGTAAGTTTATCTTTTTTTATTATTGGTTCTTGCTTGTTAATTGAAACTTTCGATTGACTTAAAAAAATGGATGATTTCTAAATATCGCAGAATTATAATCTTGACGACTCTTCTTCATCTAAAAATAAAGAAGCTGCCATCTTATGAAATGAGCATAGGCAGATGCTCGACTACTTTCTAAAAAGTGACCCTAATTCATTTCAATTCAAATCCGCAAAGAAGATAATTAACTTGTTAAGAGCTTTACTAAATATCTGTAGTTAATCTCCAGTTAACAAGTTCCTTCGTATTCCGTTACAATTACTTCGAAATTCCCTAAAAAGTGGAAATTAACTATCAAGAATTCTAAAGATTGAGAAATATACTTATAGATAAAAAAATAGTTTGGTACCTCAGTCTCACCAATCGTATCAAAAATATCCTTTTTATAGTAAGATACTTTGGATATTATATTATCTAACCAGTTTTAAGCAGGAAATAATACTATGGATATTTAAGATACTCTTTTAATTAAAAAATAAAATGAAACGCTTTTGAATGAAGTAAAAAAGCTTCAGACATAAATAAAAAACTTAAAAGATAATAACATTTCTTTAGATAAATAAATAAATATTCTTGCACAAATTAATAAAAACAATTAAGACATGATAAACTCTTATGAAGCAACCTATGAGCAGTACAAGATTTATATAAATAAAATTAATAAGAAAATTAAGGATATCAAATAATTTATATTATATCATACTTAATAGTTACTTTAAGAAGTTTATAAATAAAGGAATAATACTAGAGAGATGGAAATTTAAACAGAATTTTTAAACTAATAATTTGAATAAACTTATTTTAATCAATAAATGACTTAAACTGAGTTAGTTGAAAATCATAAATCGATATAAACAAATTTGTAATTAAATGAAATATTTACTTATTAATAAATGAACTATCTGCAATGTTTAATTGAGTTATATTAATATCAACAATAATAATCAGACCAAATATAATGAGAACTTTAATAAGTTTATTAGCTAAAGAATAAGACTGAAGTCGAATTAAAAAATTAGTAATTTGAAAATCAATAATACAATAAACAGTGCTAGGAGTTATAAAATTAAATCTTATTTTTTAGTTAAGAATTAGAGAATCAATAACACTATAATTCTGAACAGATCAGGATATTACAAGCACAGCAGTAATAAAAAGAATAAATCCTGTAAGGATTTTTAACATAAAAATAAAATGAAATTGAAAACATAACAAGCTTTTATACTAAGCAACTATAAAAATATTAAAATATATATTTTGAAATGTAAACATAAACAGAAACAAATTAAACCAAAATTAATTAAACTTAAACAGATGTTATAGGATAGGATAAGCAAATTTAAGTAAAAATCCAGTGTTTAGATATATCATCTAACACAATAAAAGTTGATCAATTAGACCAATTTTGCCAAGTGAATTTGTAAGAAAAGAATTACATAAAACTCTAGTAATCCTATCACTAGTTAAATATAGATTTCGTATGTAACAATTAAAAGTAAGAGGAAAATCTGAGAAAATAATAAGAAATTAATAAAATGTTAATGAATGGATTATTTAGCCTTAAAGCTAAAAATTAATCAAAAGATTAATAGAACTAGACAGATTTCAATAAAATTGAAAACTAAAATTGTTCTGTTGCTAAAAAATCAAACCCTCTTAAAAGAAAATAGGAAAAAGATTATATTTATATTCCAGTAGCTAAACGTAGTATTAAATATAGAGATCAAAAAGAAAGTGAAAAAATAATGCAATCCTTAAATTTTAAATCGCTTTTACTCAAGGAATTTATATTATAGGGTTCTTGAAGAAAAACACAGTATGAAATGAGTAATATTTAAGGCAGGTATGTGACAATAAATTAAGAATTAACCTTTGGAACTATTGATAGTATTAAAAAAACCAAAATATTTGTGAATCAAAATCTGTTATAAAAATATAATAAATAAGTAATTTTTATAATTATCTAATTCTTTCATCAGCATCCGGAATATGGAAAAAAATTTGTAAATGTTGATTATGATTAACAAGGGAATAAAAATATTTGTATTTACGAAAATGGACCTCCAGCTGGATCAAAAGAAAGTAATAAAGATAATAATTAATATTAATATTAATATTGAATCGAATCAAGATTGGACACACTAACATTAATGGAATAGCAGGAAAACAGTTAATGATTGGAGAATTTATCAAAAGTAATGACATAGACATCTTCTCAATTAATGAAACATGGCAAAAGTAAGATTTTCCTCCTTTACTAATAAAAAGATATAGGACATAATTTAGAAATGCAGATAAAGGAGGAGGTGTGTAAGCTTGATTATTAGAGATGAAATAAATAGTACAGAATCTAGAGTAAATATAGAAACCTAAAATCGATTTGTTTCAGTCAAAATGGAAAATATATTAATCACATCTTGCTATATGCCTGACAATAATAAAAGTAGTCTTATTAAAGATTAAGCTTATGATTATATTAATACATATATTGGATAATTTCCAAATAATCCTCATATATTGATAGGAGACTTCAATGCTCTATTATAAAATTACGGAAATAATACTTAAAATGATTATGACAACACATCTAGATTTTAAGAATTCTTGCAATAAAATGATCTTCAAATAGTTAATAATACGATTAGTAATACATGCATACACAAAGGAACGGGAAAATTGTACTGTAATGACTATATTTTAATTAGTAGTAATTTAAATAATAATTAATTTGTAAATTTTTAGGTTCACAATGGCTGCTTAAAAACTGATCACATTCCAATTACAGTTAACTTTTTGTTTAATACAAAATATTATGATAATGAAAAAATAATTTAGAGAAAATATAAAATTAATCGTTTGTAAGATCCAATTGATAGATAAAGATATTAACAATCATTTATACAAACTTGTAATTATTACTTTCAAATAGATAGAAATAATTTAGAGGAATAGTACATGTACATAGCAGAAATATTCAAGAAAACGCAGATTCAGTACTAGGATCATTTATTCCTGATCTTAAATACAACAAACTTCCTCAAGATCTTGCAAGAAAGTATATAGATGCGAAAAGAGCTAACTAAGAGTATAAAGAAACGCAAATTTATTTTGGAAGAATTAATTAAAGAGTCCTTAATCTTCAGAAATCAGCTAATAAACTTTGAAATAAATATAAATATCATCTATGAAAATGGTTAAAAGATAAAGCAAAGAAGAAATTTCTAAATCTTAATGAAGAACCAAAAATTATGTTTTAACAAGCGAAAAAGATTCTGAACCCAAAAATAAGAAACAAAATGAACTTTAATTAAGAGCTTAAAAACCAATTCGTTGATTCATGAGAGAATTTTGTTTTTAATAAACATTAAAATATTACTTAATAGTAGCTTAACAATAGTAACAAAAATTTTAATTTAGTTTATTGAAATATTAAAGAAATTTAAGAGTAAATACCTTCCTATTTACAAGAATTCCAACTCTTTACGATTTAAGAAATTTAGGAAATTATTCAATAAATCCCTAATGGAAAAGCAGCTGGTCCAGATGGCATAAAGGGAGAATTATTGAAGTATGGAGGTTATTATCTTACTTTGATTCTTCATTCTTTCTTGAATAATATGCTGAGGTTAGGTAGAATACCTGAAGAACTTAACACGTCAATCATTATTCCTATATTTAAAAAAGGAAGCAAAGATGACTGGAAAAATTGGAGACCTATTTCTTTGATGAACTCTATACTAAAAATATATGATAAAGCTTTAACTAAAAGGTTATATGATTAAATATATAAAAGAAATTTAATTCATGAAAGCTAGATGGGATTCATGAAAAGGAAATAAACTACTATGCAAATTTGGACAATATAGTAAATAATAGAATCCTATCGCAAATAAGCAAAAGGGAAGACAAAACTCCTTGCCACACTAATAGATGTAGAGAAAATGTTTGATACTATAGAAAGAAGATTGCTTTTCTATTAACTCAGGAGAGTCAAGCTTCCTTTAGGACTTATAAATGCCCTTGAATCTTTCTATAAAAACATAAATTCCTCCTTTCTTATAGATGGAACCTTATCTAGGAAGATAAAATACAATAATGGAGTTATATAAGGTAGCTCACATGGTCCAGTGCTTGCTTTGCTGCACTATGATATTGTAATCAGATATTTAGAAAGTAAAAGTAACATAATAGGATTCAAATGTAATACTATTGGCAGAAGCTTCGCATGTAGAGGATGGGCAGATGATTTAATTCTCCTATCCAAATCTGAAAAGTCCATGCAGATTTTAATAAATGAAACATAAAAAGTATTCGAATGAACTTAATTGAATATTAATACTTCAAAATGCGAAGCTATTTAATTCTTAAAAAAGAATCAAAAAGAAGTTAAGTTAAACTTAAAAATAAAAGACAATCCAATTATTTAAAAGTAATAAGTAACATATTTAGGAGTAATTCTTCATCAAAAAAAGGATCTAATTAATCACTGCAAATCGGTTTCATCTAATTATCTGTCTGCTATGAAGAAAGTAGTATATACATTATCAAGATATAAAAATGTGACACCTTGACATTTTAAGACTTTGTGCCGGATGTTCACGCTCCCTAAAGTTGAATATGGAGGAGAATTAATACCTTGAGCAGTCTAAAATGGAGCAACTGGAACACTAAATAAAATTGACAAAAGTAAGAGATTAATAGCAAGGAAAGCCTTCTTGGCACCTGAAAACACTTTTAATGAATCCTGCTATATAGATCTTAACTGAATGCCATTTAAAGATATTATGGCTTTGAGGTTTTTTAGATTTTTTTATAAAATACGATAAGAAAGTATTAACCTTCCATAATCAACATTAGGGACTCTCTTTATGAATAATTGATAGGAAGGATATTAATATAGAGACTAATTAACAAGATTATCTGAATACTACGAAATTGACTTTAATAATTAGGAACATAATAGTAGCTTAACTACCTTTACGAAATATGTAAAGAACTAGATTCAACAAAAATTCTATAAAATAACTTAGTAAAGACTTAAATGTATGCCAACTGCAAAGATTTTTATAGAATAATTTTGTAACTAACGATAATTCCCAGAAATTACCTATCCGAAACTAAATAAATAATATAGAAAAGAAATAATCAGTATATACAAACTCAGAACTTAAAGCTACAACTTTCGGAAAGATCTTCAAGACAGACATTATCCTATCGAGAATCCTCATTGCATCTGTGGAGAATTGGACAAGTTCCAACATATTATGGATTGCAATTGTTACATAGATATAAGAGAATGGCTAAAAACAAAGATTGAATAAGGTGATATAGGAAGATTAATAACCTATGATTAAAATTAAATCAACTAATTCCCAAAAAACAAGATAGAATATATAGATTTACAAATAAAAATTTTCCACAGGATGCTGCTCAAAAGGAGATTGGAATTATTCGAAATGGAAGAAGAATGATTGGAAAGTCCTGAATCTAAGGAATAGGAAGTAAAAAATCAAGAAAATAGTGAAGAGAACGAGGAAGAAAAGGAATAATAAGAAGAGCTAAAAGAATAAGTGGAAGAATAGAAGGAAAAAATTGATAAATAAGATGATTAAGCTGAAGTATAAGATAAAGATGAAAGCGGGAGATGAAAAACTTATTAATAATTCTAAAGCATCTTTAATTGAAAGAAGTAATTCTAACAATTAAAGATGTCACCAGACTATTTTAGTTTAGTTTAAGTTTAAGTTTAAGTTTAAAAAATAATTTAATAAGTAAAATAATAATCTATTTAACATTTAATTTAAAATATTTATTTTATAATATAGAATTCACTTCAAATATATTATTTTTTATTGTTAAAATTTAAATTTCTTAGTTTTTAAACTAAAATAAATTATAATTTAGTAATAATCTTATTAATTTTTTGACTAAGAGTAAAATAAGATAATATAAAAAATAATTTACTTTTTTTCTTTTTATATAGCAATTATAAATTTTTTCTTCAAATGTTAATAATGATGATTAATTAAATAAATTATACTACTTTATGTGTAAATTTACCATAGTTTTTTTAGTAAAATTATCTCATTTATATTTGAATTTTAGAATAAGCTTGGAAAATATTTATATCTGCATACATTATATTTATCCTCTATTTTTAAATATATTTTTTTATTTTCTTTAACTGTAATAAATTCTAAAATTTAATAATCATTAAAATATTTATAAATATCTTAATTTTTCTTTAAAATGCTAGGTAATTTTATTTTCAATGAGTAAATTTATTGCAAGCTATATTAAAAATCTTTATTCACTTTTTCCTTTATAAAATGCTTTTTTTGAGCTACTGTTTTTTAAGACGAAGCAAGTTTTCATTTAAGAATTTTGATAATTAGACCTTTGATATGCTTAAGTTAAAAAAATTATATAATAAATTTTTCAGTACCTTAGATATAAGAAAATCTATTTTTTGCTTAATAAATTAAATCAAGCCAAATAAATAATTATATAACTATAAAATTATTAAAATAACTAAAATGGCTAAAATGACAGCGGTGGGATTTTAACCCACGCCCCGAAAGACTAGCGCCTAAAGCTAGCGCCTTAGACCACTCGGCCACGCTGTCTCTTACTAATAAGTTTCAAACCCTTTTAATAAATAAATTCATCGCTCAGTTTGATTCAAATCATGCATTTAACAATCTTAAAACAATTATAGGAGATAAAAAGATAAAAATATGTAAATGTTAATTTTATTATATAAAGCTTTTGTATTTCTAAGTTCTTAATTATATATTATTGCTATAGAAAAATTTAATATTCTTTTATCTACTACATTTTATAATTTTCCTAAAATAAATAAAAGCTTTTATATATTTGCTGAAGTAAATTACTCTATGTTTAAATTAGATATTTCCTAAGTAAATATTCATTTAATTAGTATTTTAATTTTTTTATTATTTTTCAACTTCTAAATATAATATAAAAAAGGCTGATTTCAAGAAGGGTTTTTTTACCGCCTCCTCAGAACAGGAGAGAAAACCAGAAGTACATATTCTCACCACGTCTTCTTCAACTTAACGCTCTTCTTAATAAAAATAACCAGAACTATCTAATAGATTAGAAGAACTTATAAAAAATACTAACTCCTACAAATTAAAATAAAGTGGATCTCTTCCATCAAAGGACAAGTAAGAACTGAGATAAAAATTCAAAATAGAAAAGTTAATACAGCTCTAAACACCTTCATTAAAAACTGAAAAAAGAGACCACTCTAATGAATCGATAAAATTAATAACAAAAAATAAAAAATAAACAAAGAAGGTAATTCAATATAGATCCTATTACCTTTTATTTAGACAATACTGAAATAGAACAAATGGACTCTGAGCAGATGAAACAGCTGATTCATCAACTTATTAGAAACATAAAAAACCTCGAAGAGGAATTAAACTCCCAGAAGGAAGAGATGATTGTATTAAGTCAGGATTTGATAAATCATGAAGATGATGATGATGATGAAGTCCATATGGTAGACCTAAGAGCTAAAGTCGGAGTTTATGAGCAAATTGAAAGTTTAGAGAATGATATTTGAATAATGCAAGAACAAGAGAAGAAAAACTGAGTGAAATTAGATTCAAGACTTAAATTAATAGAAGAAAACCTGTAGAAGCCTTCTTAAGGAACTCCAATAGAAATAGAGAAAAAAAAGACATTTCCTAGAGCAAGAAAAAGATGCTAAATTTACAACAGCATTTGACATTTATGATAGAAATGTCCCCAATAGAAAAAAATAAGAACAAATATCTGGAAAAATGTTAAATAATAGCAACTGAAGTAACAAGTGACGGAATTCTTCCCATAGGGAAATGGGAAAATCTGGGGGGAAAATTCTCAACTCAGATTATATAAATGAGAGAAGTCAAGGAAAAAGTGCAATGCAAGAACAGAACATGCAGGAAAGGATCTTTTATAAATTTAAAACTTCAATTAAGCCGGAAGGCGAACAATTATTTTAATAAATAATTAAATAAATAGTAAAATATTCATAAAAGTAACTTATAATTTTTAATAATTAATATCAAACTTCATTAGCATAAAAAAGAAATATTACAATTCTCTCTTTTTTTATTTTTAAGTAAATAAAACCTAAGAACTACTATCAAAATTTTTAATGAAAATCCATTATTTTTATTATTTCTATCTCTCTAACCATTGACATTAGTATCAAATTCTCTGTTGAGACCATGTAGTCATAGTTTAAATGTTGTCAAGCAAAAATTTGAGCCCTCTTAAATTTAACTGACATATAAATAACTTACTATTCAACAACTTACATGATTGAATAATATGGTTCCTATTTTTAGGCTTAATTTTAATTGATTTTAATCTCTCTTTTGTTGTTGAGTTAATTTTTAAAAATATTTCTATCCTAAGACCATTAATAATAGGTAATAATTTCTATAATGTATAATGTTTTTGCATCGCAATAAATATAAGGATTCTAATAATTTTAATTTTTTTAAAGAATTCTTTAATTTAATGTGAAAATAAGCAATATTATAATATTAATAAGATATCAAATAAAGGAATGCTTAAAAGCTCTATCACTTTCCTTGTTTTATATCTAACCTGCTTCTAAATAGGATTACTGGTTTTCCATTTAATCCTAGTAGGATACAAAGTGAGATTCAAACTTCTTCTATATTATTTTCCATTATTTCATTATGCTTTTAATATTGATCTACACAATTTTTGATCTTTTTCTTCCTTTCATTTCCATAGCGTCTTATATTTGCTGAATAAATGATAGGATGAATTTCGGGAATAGCATTTCTTTAGATGATTTTTTAATATTTGAATATTTGTTTGTTTTTCTATTTATTCCATCAATTTCATTAACCCATTTTCTGCTATTTTTCAGCTTCTTCAATATACATTTTAATTATAATTTCCTTTTCCTGTCTTAAAAATTTATTTATTATTGCGATTATTCGGTAAGTTTTAATTACTTAGATTAAATTTCTTCTTTTAATAATTTTAGTTGGTTCTAGTCTTCAACCTAATTATACCATTAAATTAATAAATATCTTTCTTAATTCATAATTCTTTCTTTGAGGTTTTAATAGATATCTCCTCTAGCCTTTAGTTAATTTCTTTTAATTATGGCAAAATTCTCACTTTAAATTAACAACAAAAATACCAAATCTTCAACTTAAATATTTTTCTTTTATTTAAAGATCAAAATTTTTTTAGGATTTTTTCCCTCATCAACTTCTTATTTGCCATTTTGCTAAGAGAAGAAATAATTAATTTTAATCTTTCATTCAAAACAGTAATCAGTAGTTCCTATTTTCATATAGCAATATTATGTCAGCCAGTTGACTTAAGATTTAATAGAATATAGCTTTTATCTCTATAAATTGATATTTAAAAGAGTATTTCCTGATTCATTATCTGCATTGCAAGAATGAGTTTGATTAATTAATTTAAATTCACTTTTCATTTTTCTGGATTAAATTGAATTCCATAGTTTAAAGAACTAAAATTTCATATTTTTCATTAATAATCCTAATTTCAAAATTTTATCCTATTTAATTGACCTTTTTTCTCTACAAAGTTCTCTCAAATTTTAGAATTCTTAAAAAATGAAATAATTTGATTTAAAAGTACTATATGCATAAGCCTTTTATTTAAAACTATATTAAATCTAAAATTTAGCTAGGATTATTATATTAACTAGCAATAAAGGTAATAATTTAAAATAAATGATTAGTTCTATAGTTAAGTTTTTCTTAGATTATTATTTTAATAAATCTAATATAAAAATGTATAATTGTTCTACTTTAGTTTCATTTATTTAAACTTTTATAAATACATCATTTTAAATTTAAAAATAATAAAATAATAAATCAAAATTTATTTATTTAGTATGTAAAGCTTAATTTCTCAGCAAGTTTCATAAAAGTGCTAGAATTAAATAAAAATATATTAGATTTAAACTTCTAAATGGGTTTTTAATTAGATATAGTCTACTTTGTAAATCACGCTTATTAAAGTAAGAAAATGTTTGTGCAGTACCTTAGATAATAAAAATGCTCTTAACTATTTTTGTATGAACTCCCCATTAAAAATAACTTATTCAGGTTCCTAATTTTATAGATTAGATTAATAATTTCTTAGTTTAATAATTTAGTGTAAGTATAATTAAAAAGTTTATAAAGAAGAAATTTCTTATTTATAACTTAATTAGGCATATTTCAAAATGTTCCATTCCTTGTTATTTTACTAATCTAAAATTAATTAAAATTATTTCTTTTCTATTAAGAATTATCCTAACTTATAAAACCTGTTTCTGAAGCATAAATGTCATTAGAGGTAATAAAATGATCAATTAAATTAAGTTAGAAGTTGTGTAAATAGCATGTTTAAAGATTTAATATGTAAAGGAAACTTTTTGGAGACTTTTTGAAAAAATTAGTTAGGAATAGCAAGTAAATATAGCAACTTAATGGAATCTTAAATTTAAATATCTAATATGAATATTAGTGAGAATCCAGTTTATTCTAATATTATCTTGCTTTAATAACTTCATATTGTATTTTCTTATTATTTGTCAATATCTTTAATGTTCTAGAGTTTTTACCTTTAAATGCTAAGTCACAAGATCATTAAAAATAGTAAAATACGATAAAATGTCTAAATAACCTTTCTTTATTAGTAATTATTTAAAACAAGCTTTCTATTCTTAGCTATTTAGTTTAAAAATTTAAAAAATAAAAATCTAGCAACCATTTAAATAACCTGGCAGCAAAAAAAGTCTGAGAAAATTAAAAATAGAACTACTTAGTTATAACTCCCCATCCTATATCTTAGAAAGCTATTAACTATATTTTTGCCTTAAAATAAAACTTAATTTGTGGTTTCTTAACTTTGACCCAATAAAAAAATTAATATAAAATATAGGATTTTCTTAATTATTATAAAATAAGGGAATAAAAGGTTGAAAATTACTAAATTTAAACATTTTATGAATAAAGTTAACTTTTTTAACTATTTATAAATAAAAAGTTTTGCTTTTAGAACATTTTAATCTATTAGAGATGTCTTTATCACATCTTATAACTCTAAAAGCCTCATTACTTGACTTTGTTTTATATAAATGAAAAGTTAATAAGATATTAAACGAATGCTTATTTAATGCTTTACTATCTATCTAAATTTATCCTTTCATTTCATTATTAACCATCATTATCATTTATTACATTTTATTAAGAAAACCTTAATTATAGATAAATTTTGCCAAATTAATAGATTTAGGTAGGAAGATTAAGAGTTATATGAAAAAAGGTTAAAAAGGTAGGTAATAAAAGTTAAAATAATTTAAAAGTTCTTCATCAAATTTTAGCCTTGAAAAGAAGACATACATGTTCCTTGTCAGCACTGTCTTTCAAGTGGAGTTTCAAATCATAAGTTCCTGGTGGGATCATTGAGGGCATGGGAAGTACTGAAGTAACACTGCAAGTTGTTCCACCGGAGCATGATCCTGAAAAAGCGAGTTTATCCTCAAAGATAGTTGTACCAGCGAAAATGACATCAAGTAATCCCTTAGTGATAGTGAAAGATGCCTTAGCATTACCAGTAATAACTACATTTTCTTTTGCACCAGCTTTAATTGGCCATGGACTTACAGTGAGTGATGAAGCAGTCATTGAAGCTCCTCCACAGTCGGTGAAGGCAACAGCATCTTATAACTATGAGTCATATTATTACAATACATCTCCTAATTCTTGATGTAGTTGTCTCAAGAAGGTTAAATCAACAGCAGTTGAGAAAGCTACTAAAGCGAAGACTACCAACAAAGATTTCATTTTATAATAATAGAAACCCTCTTCTTTTAAATAGCTAACACGTAATTAACACGCTTTATATGATTAATTACAATGTGTAATAAATAATAAATTATTAATTAAAATAAAATATCTAATTTAATAAATAGAAACATTATAAAATATGATTTAAACAACTAAAAGAATCTATTTCTATGATTTAATACATTTCATGAATAGTCAACTATTAATACACAATTTAAAACATAAGCGCGCTTTAATAAATTAAGTTGCTAAAAATTAATTTTGTAATACATAAACAAATAAAATTATATTAAGAGCCTTTCATTATATTTTTCTAAGTATGTTAAAATTTAAAATAGATATAAATATATAAAGGAGAAAAAAAGTTATTAAGGAAATTTAGTTTTATGAATAACAGAAACAAACTAGAAGTTTTTGCAATAATTAAAAGTAGAATTCATTTTAAAAATATAAAATAAAAGCTGAAATTTATATAAAATACAATAATTAGATGCTTATGATCTCTATTAAGATTGCTTAGTCTTGAATTATTTGAATAAAGAAATAAAAATAATATTTTCAGTTAACTATATTAATGTATAGAAAAGCTTTTCTTTGTCAATTATTAACTTCAATTAGAATGAAAATTAAGAATTTAAGATTAAAGTTCTAACTTAAATGCCTAATTTAATAATAATTATCCAAAAGAATAATTAACCAACAGGTAGTAAAGATCTATATTGCAAAAATAATATTTAGGTAGATATGTAAATTAATTTTTCAAATAAAGACAAAGAAATTATAGATAATTGCCAATCATTAAGATGTTATAAATCATTAAGCAAAAATAAGAAAACTGTAATTATTGCAAGCTTATTAGTACTTTATTTTAATATGCTTATAAAGTCTTACAATTACATGGTAAAATTGAAAAACTTAATGAAATTTGGCTAAAATGTAAAAAAAATCTTGATTATTTCAATTACCGTTCTTAATTTTCCCTGAATCATTAACTTACATTTCTCGCTAAAAAAGTAGATAATTAATATAATTGATGACTAGTGAAAATTAGATTTAAAAATAAAATTTTCACGATAAATTTTGATAGTAGAGAGAAGATCTTGAAACTTTAGAAAATTAAATTAATTAAAAGAAAAAAATCTAATTATTAAATAAGTAGTTATTTTTGATCATGACTTTTATGATCTAAGCACTATTTTTTAATAACATCAGCTAAAATAATAATTATTTAAAGTTTTAAATATAAATTTTTTTAATCTTAAATAAATGCTTAAAAGCAGAAGTTTTAAATCAATAATAAAATAAAATTTTATTTAAATATTATATTTATATTTAAAATTAAATTAAAAAAAATCATTATATTTAATAAATTTAATCAGGTAAAAAGTATTCTGTTTATTTCAATATTATCATAAAAATTTATAAATCTTAAATAATAAAATATTAATAATTAACTTTAACTTTGCTAATAACATTTAGATAAATAAATTAAGATTAACTATGTAAATCAAAAATAAAAAATGCTAAATTTTCAGTATTTTTTATTTTTATAATAACTATACAATTTTAAAATTTCTTTCGTCGTAATGTTACCTTTTGTTAAAATAATTTAATATAAATATTAATTAGGATTAACTAAGAGTATACTAAAATTTAGCAATGATTAATTTATATTTCTTTTAAAATTTTCTTTAATTTAAGTTAAATTATTGAAAAATATTTAAATTAAATAATTTAAAATTTAGTTATTATTGTAAAAATTGGTTTTAATTATATTTTACTATTTTAATTATTTAAATTATTAATCTTAAATATAGAAAATGAAAAAACCTATCAATTAAAATTTAAATATTTTTTAAACTATTAATTTCAATTATGTAAATTTTAAAATACACTGATTAATTTAAAATTCTTAATGACAAGTATTAATTTTGATGTTTTTAAACTGATTAACTCTTTTCTTACTATTTAATTTTAACAACCTTTTAAAGAACTACTCAGGGATATTCTATAAATCAGTTTCTGCAAAAAGAGTTCTCTATATAAAATGAATATATCTTCATCAAATCAAATTAAAAGATTTTATAGGAATAAAAACTGTTTCTTTAAAATATTCTATCTCCTTATTATCGATAATGTTCCCAGATTATTTAGTTTAAAACTAGTTCAAACCTAGATTTATGCTACATCTATTTACTTAGTTTTTTTCGAGGAATATATCTTTATAATCTTATAAAAAGACTTTAAATTACTATCAAGGCTTATAACTATTAGGAGGTGCTGCTTTTAATATATTGAAGCCAATTAAATCTCTAAAATGCACAGAGAATAATCAGTAAAATAAATAAATGCTCCGCCGTACTTTAGGATGTAAATTAAATAATTTGATAATAATAAAAAAATAGTTTAATTATATTTGAAATTAATCTGTTTACTTATATTTGTTCTAAATTTAAATAAAAGTAGATAGTGATAATATTTGGTAAATAATAATATTAATAGTTAAAATTTTAAATAGACAGTATATAAACTAATTTAAATTAAAAGAATAGTTTAATTAAATAAATCTAAATTAAACATGCTTGCTTTTTAATTATTTTAATTTATACCTAAATATTTAAAATTAGTATAACTAAATAAAAATATTTGATTGTGAATTTATATTTTTACTCTATTTTAGAGAGGAAATTAAAGAAATTAGGAAAATATTTAAAAATAGAAATATAAAAAGTAATACATTAAAAATAAAATAAAGATCTAATTTAAGATTATTTACAATTGGTAATAGCTTATTTTTACTTTAATAGTTTATTTAGTTTAAAATAAAGTATGTTATTAATGATTTAATTTGATATAAATACAATTATTGATATTATAAATTGACTGGAATAAAGATTGTTTAAAATAAATAAAGTTAAAATAATGTATTTTTTAAATAAATACAGTAAACTCTAAATAATTGACATTAAATGGTATAAATATATAGAAAATTAGAATTTAATTAAAATGAATTTTATTTTTCTCCATACTATTAAAAGTCTCTAATAAAGTATTAAATAAAGTATTTTAAAATTTTTATTTAAATAAACTTTTCTTTCCAAATTTCTTTAATTAATATTTTTAATTAAGAATTATTCTTAGAGCAAATTAAAATGTGCTATTTGATATTAAGATCTTTTTATGAAATTAAAGATAATATTATCCTCATAATTAAACTAATATGAATATAAATTAAATTATTATCCTTTAAGATGTAATTAATCTTATAAATATGAAAAACTTAATCATCTTTGCTAATTCATTTAATAAATATGAAGAAAACCTTAAGAATGATAAATCATTTAATTCACTTTTATCATTTTAAACATTCAAATCTTAACTTATTTTAATTAAAATCTAATTAAACTAAAATATTTTTAACGTAAAATTAAATGAAAAACTGATTAATAATGAAATAACTTAAAAAAGAAATGAATTGATAAAAATAAGTAATATTTTAATATTATAGTAAAAATTAATAATTATTAATTTGTTAAAAATTATATTTTATTAAAAAACTTTCCAAACAGATTATTAAAATATTAAAATTATAAAGGATTTCATCTTTTTAATTCAAATCTTCATAGATTAAACAAATTCTTAGTAATAGAATTAGTATTTTTCTCTCAATTTTGCATTTTCTTTTAAATAATCTTATAAGTCTAGAAATATCTTATTATTTAAAATTGTTGAATATATATAAAGAAATAAATTTTATATTTTATATAAATATAGTTTCATTAATTCATTTTATAACCTATATCTTTTTTAAACATTATTTATAAATTTTATTATATTAAAATAATTATTAATAATGGAAAAGATACGAAATATGATTATTGAAATAACATAAAAATTAAATACATTTAGCAATAAATTTAAGTTTAATTATTTATTTATTTTTCATAAATAAAAGATAAATTATCATAAAAGAATAAATAATTATTATCATATTTATATATTTGGAAGTCTATTTATACAATAATGCTTTATTTATTTCAGAAAATATACATTTTCAGTTATTTCTTAAAAGTGTAAACTATAATCTAATAAATCTTCAAATTTAAAATTTTTATATTTAGAAATAAATTTAATAACAAATATACTTTTTTATGATATATAAATTTAGTTTATATATCTATAGATATTTTAGAAATAAAATGTAAATTGAGAAAGAAAATATTCTCATTAATATAATTTTTTTAAGACAAATTTTGAGAAATTCTCGAGAGATGAATGGCAACCGTATTTTTGCTAAATTTGGCATAGGAGTTACAAAATATGAGTTATGCTCTAATTTAAAATTACGAAATAATTTTTATATAATTTCATCAATTCAGGCGAATTCGCAAAAACTAACATCATATAATACAAAAGCAAAAAAATTTGAAACAGAAATAATAAATATTTAGAGCCTTGATTCTCATTATAATCATGTAGAATAAATTTATAATCATTAACTATTAATTTCAGGAGGTATGTGGAACGATTAGAAAAGGTTCATATTTTACTCTTAAGATTAATAAATATAAAGATTTGAAATGCAATTCAGACGAATTTTCCATAGAACTAAATTTAATAGGAAAGATTTAATATTTATTATTTCAGGAAGAGATGAATCAGATAATTAAATAAGAGACATACAAGAATGTGAAATTTTTAATTTGAAAACTTAAACTTTTATAAATATTCAACCTATACCAATTTCGGTAGTTGTTTTTGGATGCGACTTATTTTAAAATAAAATTTATACTTTTGGCGGATTTAACTGAAATTAAAGAGATTATGTAGATATAATTTAGTCCTATGATAGCAACACTAATGAGTGATTTAAATGCAGTAGTTAACTAACATAAAAATCATTAACTTCCGCTATCTTTATACCAAAATTTAAATTTTTTCTTATTTATAGAAACCAGAACTCTAATATAGATACTTTAATATGGGATTTCAAGAATATAAAGAAATAAGGAGACAAATTTCCTTAGATGAATATTTGCTTTACTTAACCCGTTTTAAGCAAAATGATAGCATTTTAATTTGATGAGAATAGTTTATTATTCAGTAATGATATACGAAATGGAAATTGGATACAAATTGTATGAGAACTTTTTTCATTCATCTAATAAACTAAAAATAGTTTCTTAAAAAATAATTTTTTATATTTTTTCTATTTAAGGTTTAAATTATCTATATCAAAAGCTATAATTATATATTTACAATTTTTTTTAGTTTAATTATTTATAGATTAGAATTTAAAATTTAAAGCTAAATATTTTTGTTTTAATATGTATTTAATTTCCAGAAAAATATAATAAAAAGTTTAAAAAAAGGAATTTATAGTTTCAAAATTTGATCTTTGCATCCAGTACACTTGAAAATAACTTTTCTTGAACTAAAGAGCGGCTAAGGACTTCATTATTCTACCATCCTTGTTTATAAGTTGGATTTTACAGTTAAGCCTTCTTCATTTAGAAATTATTTTAAAAATTGTTAAATTTACTATTATACAATTTTATTCTATACATCATACCTGATTAAGTAAAATGAGTCTTTCATTATGTTTTTTTAATTATTTTCATAGATTTGGTTTCTTCACCAACTTCTTTTATAATTATGTTGCTTTTAACATATATAATAACGTATTTTTCTTTTAATGCTTTGGTATTTAATTTATTTTGATATCCATAAAAATTCTTCCTTTTTATCCATTGATTCTTTTCTCATTAAATATTCTATTTTTCTTAAATTTCATTATTTGATGTTTGATTTAAGAAAACTAAAATTGAAACATTTGAGGGATTTAGTTGATCTATTTGTCGATTTCCTTCAGTTTATACCCCATTTATGATTATCTATTATTTATTGAGTCTTCTATAGATGGAAATTAAAGGTTTGCTAATTATCTATTTTTTTCTAGTATCTATTTTAATTTTTCAATTTTTAATTTATGATGCTTTAATTCATAATGTATATTTTATATCCTATACTGGACAGAATGTGCAAAGGATTCCTGAGATAATCTTTCTTTATCTTATAAAGGTGATTATTCGATTAAATTATATTGTTATTGTTATTTCTTAAGATATTTGTTAAGAAATGTCTGTTGCTTCTTTGTTGCCATTTTATATATTAACTAATAAATAATTTAAATCTTAAAATTTAATATTATATACAACTTAATAGTTTTAACTTAAATACTTTTAAATTTACTTTATTTAAATATAAATTATTTTAATTATTTTAATTGTTTGAAAAAAATATAATTTTGGATATAAAATATGAAGAAATCATAAATTTTAGCACTTTTTGAAAATATTATCTCTTTTAATGCTTATAAAATAAAAAGTTAAAATCATTTTCAAGTTCTTCGCCATTAATTTCAAATGAGAAAAATTATTAAAAATGAATTAAAAAAAAACAATTTTGATTTAAAATGTTTTCGAAGATTATTTTAAATAAAAATAAATTTTAGCTATATATTATTTTTTTTATTTATTTCTTGCTAGATGTACTATATTTTGATAAAAATCAAAGTTAAATTATAAGTTAGTTAGAATACTGGCTTTTTTAAACAAGATTATTAATAAAGATTTTTTTAATTAAATTTAAGTAATGTATTAATCTATTTTTTTAATTTTTGAATTAAATAATTAAATATGATTATAGAGCGAGTGCGCCTCATTGGCGAGCAGCTCTTTCAATATTAATATTTAATATTAAAAAATGTTCTCATACTTCTTGTTGTCATTCCATTCGTTCAATGAATCACATCAATTTCTCCAAATTGGGAGTCTGCTTGTTAAAAATTATTATTGAATCTTGAATCAAATGCTCCAGTATTCTTAATAAGGTCCAAATAAGAATTAGTAATTAAATCATTGCCAGATCCGTCAATCAAACGTTCATACTGCTAACGAGAACCCTCGAACAAGTTAGGCTTGTCTCTTCCGAATTTATCCTTTCCCGTGGTTGCATCTAGTATGAGATCACTCGCAATGCAGTATGCACCTGCACCAAATTGCCTACTAGTTCTCTGCGACCTGTATCTATATTTTTATATCTATTTATTAATAATAAAATGAATAAATAAATAAATAAATTTGATTATAGAGCGCGTAGCACTCTCGTTGGTGCTCAGCTCTTTAAAAAAAAATGTTTCATACTGACAAGAATGTTTCTTACTGATAAAATTATCAGATACTGGTAGACCTTGTTCAATACTGGTATAATTATTCAGTACTGATAAAAATATTCAATACTGATATAATTTTAGAATACTCGTAATATTTAATACTTGCTGGAGGTCCAAGGACATGACAGGATTATGTCTCATTGCATCACCAAAGCAGAGGACGACATGTGTCAATAATGGGTACTTAAATTCCCCACCTCTGATGAAGCTCGTAATATTATTTCTTTTTCGTTCCAGTATTAAAAATAAACGAAACCAAATCAAGCCAACGTCGAAGGTCTAATAATCTTATGTCTCGAAGCCAAACCAAAGCAGAGGAAGACATAACGTCGATTATGGGTACTTAACTTCCCCAACCTCTGATGAAGATGACCTTGTTGTTCACCTTCGAACAACTATGGCGGTTTTAAAAAAATATATATAATAAAGTGAAGAATTAAGGTTTTTTTAAAATGTCTCTAATGCTATTTTAATTCCAAGTAGTATTTTGATTCTCTTAAGTTAATCAAATAAAAGTTTTCTTTCCATTGAATCAAACATTTTTTCAACATCTATCAGGGTTGCTATCAAATTAGTCTTATCTCTAGAACTTTTTCGATAGTTATCAATTATTTGCTGTATTATTCAAATCTATTAAGTATTTTATCTATTTTTCGAAGTCCCATTTATGAAGGGCGAATAAAATTTCTCTAAAAAATCAGATTGCTAGTCTTTTTGCTCAATCTTGATTATGTAGCTTTAGAATAGTATTGATAAGAGAAATAGGTCGTCAGTTTTTCCGATCATCTTTTATCCTTTGTTAATTTTGGAATTATTACCGAGAAAAATTAATTCTTAAGGTATTCTTCCGAGTCTTAACATATTATTCAGAAAATAGTGAAGAATTGATAATAATTATAACCACCATTTTTCAAAAATTTATCTTTTATTACGTTTGAACCTGTAGCTTTTCCATTTGAAATTACTTTTATAATTTCTTATATTTCTTTTATGATGAAAGATCTCTTATAAATGCGAGAGTGGATAACCTTAATTTCTTAATATTATCGTATATTTAATCTATTTTTAATTACTAAGATTTATCTATTATTGATTAGATTAGAATACTAGTTAAAAACGCAATTCTCACATAAATAGAGAATTTATTTTTAATTTCTTGATTTAAGTTTATGATATTTCTTTTCTTATGATTTAGAATTTTCTTAGCTTGTGAAAACATTTTTTAGCATCTTTATAAGAAGATAAGATTTCTTTTTCGCTTTATCTTTTTTAATTTCTACAGATATGCTTAAAGTCTTTCCAAAATTGTTTCACTGTCTCATGAAGTTTAACTATTTATTAGTTTATCTTTAAAATTTAATGTGAGCTTTCTTATATTCTGCATTAGACCTTTTAGCCATTAAATATTTCTCAGAAGAACTTGAGGTTGTTTAATATAATTTTTGTCTGAAATAAACGATTCTAATATTTACTGTCATATCTTGAATGTTATTTTTAATGTAATTATCTTAATCTTTCTAAAAGATTTTTAGCACTTTTTCCTATCTATTGCATCTTATAACCTATTAATTTTAAATTTTCTCTGAGCTATTTTTCCCAATAGACTTAGAATTATAGATAAAGTAAAAAAATGAATGGAATATGATCAGATAATAAACTACTATTATGAACAGTAAAATATGCAAACTAAATAATTGTTCTATTATACCTGAATCCCTCTATCTTGACTATTTATTTAATCCTTTTAAATTATTAATTTTTTAGAAAGATGGAAAAGTCAGTTTAAGTAGTTAAATCAGCAGCTTATTGATTGATTATTATAATATTTATCTATTTATATGTAGCTTTTTCTAATATTATTCATCATATTTTTTAAATAGGCAGGAACAATCTTCCAACCCAAATTTACTTTAATTCTGGTGCCAGGAAGTATTACATGGGAAAAGAATCGAATAAGAATTTATGGTAGGGTCCAAGAGAAAACAAGACTGAAGAGACATCAAGTAGCGTTAATGATGAAAGTTGCTAGACGCTAAAGTCTCTTAGGGAGCATTCCGATAACGGCTCTATAAATAACACAATTCACAAGAGAATTCTAGCACTATGGAAGACCTAAGTAACAATTTTTTGACTTTAACATTTTTTATTAAAGAGCTGCGAGACATTGAGGGGCTATGCACTCTATAATCTTATATATTAATTTAAGGTGAAGTGAATCCAAACTCAAGTTATCCTATTAGAAAAGGCAAATTAGATGATGATATTACTATAAGAATGGACACAAGATTAATTAGTGATATAGATTTAAGAAGAAACAACCTTAAGAAATAGAAAGAGGAATCTAAAGCCTATTCAAGATCAATTGATCGCTAAGCAGAAAAATTTACAAGAAAAAAATATTTTGAACCATTCTTAGAAGCTCCAAAAATCTAAGATGCATTAAGATAACATAAGATGACAATATTAATTATTTGCAAGCATTAGCAAGAGGAGAAATAAGCAAGATATAAGGATTTACAATCCAATAAATCCAATAAATCCAGAAAAATAAAATTTCATTGATTTATACGAAACTTTATAAACTTTAATACGTGATAAACAAAAAAAGGTGACGCCACGTTAATATATTATTATTATTATTATATAAACTATTATGGAAAATTACTTGTAAAAAACCTTGACTAGGAAGAAACAGACAAAAAGACTACCTACAAATTGAGTTTCTATATTTTAAGAGAAGCCAATAGACAATTTGCAGCAAGAAAAAATTAGTTTATCACAACGAAGTAGAAATGTTAGTTTAGCTAGTTAAAGTGGAACTGAACTTCCAGGAAATGATTAAGAAAGATAATAGAAAACTTATGGAAAAACTAGAACTGTCTGAGTAAATAATTCAAGAATAATATCTCAGAGATTTAAACGCTTTCTGGATTATATAATAGAGTAATAATACTTAATCCTAAAACTAAGAATATAAATAGAGAGATGTGGAAAAAAAATTAATACAGCTAGCAGAAAATAAATTTTAACTACAATAGTAAATTGACTCGTAAGACAAAAATTATATTACAATGATAATAGAAGTAGAATCAATCAGAAAACCTAAAAGAAATTCGAAAAAGCTATTGCTGTAATTCTTAAATGCATCTGTGGAGAAGATACAGGAAATTTCTAAGTCTTAAATGGGAATTTTGAAAAATTAAAGATAATAATAATTGAAGCTAAAGAACGAGAGAAGTCTTATGTAAATTTATTAGGAAATAATTACAGAAGATAGAAACAATGGAGGAATTGGATACACAAGAATAGTAAACAAAATAAAGAGTATAGAAAATTTTAGAATTTTGATTTTAGCCTCTATGGAACAATCAGAATGTAGGTGGTTAAGAGATTGTAAATCCCCATAATCCCAAAATTTAATGTTATCCATTAGATGAAACTTATCTCTATTTAATTTAAGGAATTATAAATTAAAAAAATAGTAAATAAAAACTTAAAATTTTTAAAATAAATGCAGAATTATATAATTAAAAAATAAATTATGATGTATTAATTTTATGTTTCTGGTTAATTTTTTAATCAGAAGTCATAAAAGATTCTACTGAAAATCTTAAAATAAGATATTTAAAATAAATATCTAAGCAATAATTTTATAAGTTATGCATAAATAAAGTAAAATGATCGCTTCATAAATAAATACTTAAAATTTTATTATTTACTAAAATATAGATACTAAATTTTTAATTATTAAACTGATGTAAATATTTTAAATATATAATTAATTTTATTTTCTTTTTAATTAATAAAAGTTTAATTAAGAAGAATAAATAAAATGTTGTAAATAAGAGTAAAAATATCTAGAATGGAAATTATTTAATTGTAAGATAGCTTCATATTTAAGTAATTTAGTTTTAAATATGTACTATTTAATGAAAAAACTAAACCATATATTCTTTAATCGTATAAAAATTAAATAAATTTTGATCAAAAAAATAATAATAATAATTTGATTTTAATAAGATAAAATATATTTAAAATGATATATAATATTTAAATATAAATCTTTATTATTTTATTCTTATTTTGATAAATAAATAATTTTAATTGCTTTAATTAATATAATATTTATATATTTTTAATATTATATTGTTAAGAATTTTTATAATTTTATAAATCTCGTTGTGTTTATAAACAAGCATAATATTTTACTAAATAGAGATTAAAATTTACTTTATTTAGATTATATTTTTATAAAAATAGTTTATTATAGTTATTATAAGAGATTGTATGAAAAAGTCTATTTTTTATATAATTAATATGATAAATTATATAATCTTATAATTTCTCTTAAAAGTAAAACTTTACTTTTTATTATTAAATAAATTACTTTCTTATTTTTATACTTTAAATAAAATATTTTACATAATCTCTTTGATAAAAATATTCTATTTTATTAACTTACTTAATAATAAGAATTATTTAGAAATCTTTTTTATTTCAAATATTATTATATTTATCAAATAAAATCACTAATTTTTTTACTAGATTGAGTTTATTAAGCAATTAATTTTAATTTCTATACTAATTATTTTGAGAAATCTTAAATATCAAATTAGTATATGTTTTGGTTTCATTTTATTCATATATGTTTAACTGAAAATTTTATTAATTTTTCTTTTTAAAATATAAAAAATAAAGATCACTGTAAATTGACTGTGGATTCTTGTAGTTCGCATTCTAACAAGCGGAGTTACGCAGTTAATAATGAACACAAAAACTGTTTGAAAGCTTTCAGCTTTTATGGCGAAATCATTGCATTCTGTTCTCGCCTCTTCTAGCCTTTCTTGAGGAAAGGTAAATATTATATAGGTGATTTGTAGAGAGAAACAAGAAATTGAACCCTTATGTGGTTTTAATAAAGCCGAAATGTGAACCTATTCTAATTTATCTTAATTTAATTTAATTTTTTGTATTCTGATACTTTTAGTTTATCTAAAATTAATTTAAACTTAATTTATTTCACCTTATGAATAAATCTTGTTTTATACTTAATTCCATTCAATCTATTTACTATGATTTCTCTTTTAAGTATCTTCTTCCTTTTTATCTTACCTTCTTGCGTGCAGAAGATTTTTAACATATTTTATCATTACTATTCTATTATTTTATTTTTCTTAAAGTTATGTATTTGCTTTATTTATGTCCTTTTCATTTTTAATATTATCTAATATTGTTTTTGAAAGGAAATAATTTATATTAGAGATTATTATTTTATTTAAAATGGATCATAATATCTTAGTTATAACTATTAATGCATTCAATTTCAGAGTTTTAAATTTCTATAAAATCATTTCAGTCTATGAAATTTTTCCTTGGATTTTTGCAAAAATGGGTTTTGAATTAGCTCTAATCTTAATTTTGGGTTTTCTGATTTTAGTAAATCTATCGTGCTCATCAAGTTTTGAGTTCGGTTGATACGAAACATTTACAGCGCTTGCAAACTTTAAGATTACTGTCTAAAGTAAAAGAGATTGGTAGTAATATTTTATTAAGAGCTACTAGACTTTTTGGGAGAAGCTTTTTTGCTAGAGTCATTTTTATATAATATAATAGTTTTACTAAAATAATAATTAATATAATATTTTTATTAAATATATTAAAATATTTAAAATTATTACTATACAATACTTAATTCCCAAACCTGTTCCATAAGCTTTAGTTTCTTATAATGTTTATTATATAAATTAATTAAAATAAATTTATTAAAAATTGAAAATCTAAACATTTCATTTATTTATTTTTAAAGGTTTCAAAGATTCAAGCTTCTAATTTATAAAAAGGAAACATTAGATTCTGTATTTCTACTAAAAGGAATGTAATATTAAAAATAATAAATAGATTAAATAGTTATTTTTTTATAAATAACTATAAATATTAGCATTTTTAGATTTACCCTTCTTAAAAGCGTTTATCAACATTCTAATAAATTAAAAATCATAATTAAATATTAAATTTTTAAAATCTTAACCCTAAAGGCTAATATTATAATGAGGAGTTGTAGTTAATATTTGATTTAAAAAATAGCAAAACTAAATAAGCACGAAAGTTAAAATCTTTAAATGGTTAATGTAATTTAGTTTGAAGATTCTATATATTTTATTTTATCTTAGAAATATATTTTTATTATTGAGATTTTCAATAGCATTTATTTAGTTTACTTGCAAAATTAGCATCATAAAGATTTATTTACAATTAAGTTTATAAAAATTTAGTAGTCTATTATATTTAAGAATCCTAGCGTATACTTAGCAGCAGACAATAAGGTTAGTGATCTGGGCGCTAGTCTTTCAGAGCTTGGTTCAAATCTCCGCCATCATTTTTTAGTAGTTAGTATTAAAAAGCAAAATTAATGTAATTGAATTCTTTAGTTTACAATAAAAAGGAATTAATACATGTGCTGCAACAAATACAATCATTTAAACACTAAAATAATTTTAAATTTAACACTATGAATGATAATATTTTCTATCAATATTAATCCATAAAATTCTTATTTTTATATCTTTAAATAAAGTATTTTATTTTTAGTAGAGTAAAGTTAAATATGCTAAGATATTAATTAGACATGGAAATAGTAGAACGTACAATTTAGAAGAGTTTTAAATTACAAATATATCATAAAAAATAATTAGTATAAAAACATTCTGAAAAAGAATTAAGGCAAAAACTTTTATTATCATGAGCTCATATAATTAAACATAGCATCAATTGGTAATGGCACAAGGACCCAAACTCCAAATCATTATTAAACTATTGAACCCATTGGATCTTTTCGCGAGGTGAATATCCTTTTAATTATTTCAGAAAGATGAGGTTGCGATAAGGACGATTAAAGTTTAATCTTTCGCAGTGCTTCATTGGGCTGCTGAATCAAATGTGAACTGACATTACCATAGGATCAGATGAAAAAGATCATTTTTCAAGCATATCTACTTATGAAGATACTATGTTCTGTACTTAGAGACTTCTGGAATTCCAAAATCCCGAGCTAATAAGCAAACTAAACTTTTTATCTTAATCTTAATCATGAACTTTTAATAATTAATTTAGTTTTATATTTCATTTTATTCATAAAGAAGTTATATTATATTATATAAAATTAAATTAAATTATGAACAATACTAAAAAAATTTGATCATAAAAGTTTTTTTTTCTAATTGATTAACACCTTAAATAAATTAAAAATTTTAAGGGAATTGACTTTTTTTTGTTTTTTTATGCTATTAATTTTAGTGCCTAATTTTAGTAAAAATTTAAAATTCTAAGAACAGCAACTCTGCCTTATATTGAATTAATAACTAAGTTTACATTATTCACTTATTATAAAATGATTTATAAAATTACTAGATAAATTAAATTTAAATTTAAAATTATTTCTTTATAATAAATGTATAGCCTCCGATTTATCTTTATGACATAATTAACTCAAAATGACCAAAAATAATTTATAAAAATACTTTTAATTAAAATAAATAAATAAATTGGATTATAGAGCGCGTAGCCCTCTCGTTGGTGCGCAGCTCTTTAAATTAATTTTATTTAATGTCGAAAAATAAAATTTTATGGGTCTCTCTATCCTTGTTTTCTTCCTGCAGTACGTCCCTGTAATTTTTCCTTCCAAAGCATAGGATGAAATATACGATTACGGATACATTTCCCCGACCTATGATGAAGAAAGTTTCCTCCTGGCAGTCAGAGTTCTCCAGTTTTTCATATAATCTTCTCTTGTTATTTGTTTCTCTTCCTCCGATTTACCCTCCGCCTGCGATCATTTTTTTGTTGCCTTGCTGGGCCTCCAAGCAGCATCCGAAGGAAAGGGCTTTCCACCCTATTTAAAATATATTAAATAATAAAGCATAATCCTGTGAAGTTAGTATAGATATAAGAATTAAATATTAATAATTAGATGATTGCTAAAATTATATTTCCTTTTAAGATTAATATAATATTTAATTTGAGTGTTTTAAGTTAAAATCAATCAGAAATTTTCACTTTCTCTTGTTTCTTTATATCTTGATTCTTCAAAATTAAAATATTACTCTGATCAACAGTTTAATTAAGAATCTCACTTTATTCAATGAAGGATTAACCATTTTTTTAATTTTATATTTTATCCTTATTTAAATTAAGATCTCCTTCAATCTTACTTAGCTTTTATTAAAGAGCTTGCTTTGAGAAATCTTGCTAAGTAGTTTTATATAAATTTTATAAAGCATTTTACTATTGAGAAATAGACAATGAAGAGACTGAACTCTTTAAGCTAAGTCTTTATATTCTATTTTTTTGAGTATTCAAATGATTGCATAGCATACTAACTTTTGAGTTACATTTATAAGCAAATCTAAACAAAGTCACAGTGTCAATCTGATCCTCTACTAAGTATTTAGGATAATATTTCTTTATTGTATAAACTGAGTAAGTAATAGTAAGACAAGCAATTATCAAAAAAATTAGAATAAAGACGAACTAAGAGTAACTGTTTCAGAGTAGTGACAAAGATGTAAAGAAATAAAGCATAGATATGATAAATAAAAGAGTAACTGCAATTATATTTGCTCTTTCATAGGTATAAGGTTTCATTCTAAAGGTAATGAAAGTATGTACAAGTAAGAGGAAAGTAATTGTAAAGCCATGAGCTATTTGACTGTATTTCTTAAGTATTTTATTGATGCAAACTAAAATTAGCTGTATCTGCATTTTAATTAATATACTTAAAGGCTTTTCTTTTATATGCAATGCAGTGCTCTTCATATCTTGTCAATGAGGTCTAGATAGAAAAGCCAGAGGTAAAAATAAGGTAATACTCAGTACAGATAAGAAAGCTTTATACTTATATCCAGAAGAACTACACCAAAGGAAACAATCTTTGTCCATAAAAGATTCTTCATAATCTATTTTACCATCTAAGTTCTCATCCAAACCTTAAGTACACATAAATATTTCACTCAAAACAAATAAAATAGGCATGTATAATAATTCTCCGATTAAAGGAAGCAAAAGAAAATTAAAAAATCCAATAACTCTTGAAATTAGAGCCTCAAATCTTATTTCTAATTTAAAGAAAAAGCTTAAAAGAAGAAATAGAAATATCATTACTATAGCAATGCATATTCAGAAAAAGTTACTATAAAGATGTCTATCATTTATATTTAACAATAAAAGATTTATTGCTATATCTAACTTTTCATTCAAATCTTTTAAACTAGGACCTAAAGCTATATATTATAAATTAAGGAGTAGTAAGATAAAAATTAATAAATCATCTTCCATGGTTTTTTCTATATAGTCTGTTATTTTTTAATAAACTCTTTCTCTTCAAATTTTTTTTCCTATTATTAATAAAATAAAGCCAATTAATATAAAACTAATCATTATTATATCTGAAGTTAACTTTCCCTATCTATAGTCCAATAAATGTCTTTTTGTGAAATCACAATCTTTATATTAGTCAAAGTAATCTTTTGGCGGTTCTATTGTTTTCTCGAAAAATAAAATATTAGTTTCGAAATCCCATATGATGGCACATCCAGGACAGTATTTGCCGTTATAGTAAAAGTCATAGTAATCTGTTTAATTTGCAAATAGACTTTTGAAAAGGAAGTTAACATTTGTTCTAAAATGATTTTTGAATTGCACTCTTCCACTACATCCAATAAAATCAACGTTACTAATGGCTTAATAAATAACTTAAGGATCTTCAAAGTCTAAACCTTAAGAAATTATTTTTTCCATTGCATGAGCGACTATATAAGACTCTTCATAAAAGTAGCACTAATAATCTGGTAATATCAACTATGTACATTGTTTAGCTTAATCATATTATTTTTGTCCTATTTCGTTTTTTCAGGCTATAGGAACTATATTTATTTAGCTTCCTGGAAAAATTTGCATCATTCATTCTGTTCCATAATTTTTAGATTAATTACTATAAATAACGTAATTTCCATTGTTATTCCCTATTCAAATCAGGTCTTCCTTTTAACCTCCTAATTTATAAAACTGATAGCCAATTTCTACCTGAGACTCAAGTCAGGAGAGGCAGACAATTATTCTTATTTACTTTTTTAAGATATCCTCAGCTATATCTCCATATATTTTAAAATGACTATACAAATCTTTACTACGAAGCCATAATCATTCGAAAATTTTAAAATTAGGGTTACTAATTATCTATATCTAATAAAGTTAAGCTTGCTTTGTAATATAATCAGAAATAGCTATATATTCTGGTATGTTCTCAACATATAATCCTATTTACTTTCAAGAATTCTTGATAATAAACCTCACTATCACTTCTGCAAAATCTTCAGAATTAACATAATTATAGGTTATATCTTTAAAACCATTTTTAAGAGCTAAGTCATCATTAGTCACTATTAAAAAAGAAGGGATTTTTACTTAGAACTCTTAAAGTATCTAAATAGTATCTTATATTGTTTAAGAAGTTCTAACCACATGAGCTGATCCTAATTTATCCTAATTGCTTATTAAATGCTAGATATAGTATTCTCTATTAAATATCTACTCACTGTATTCAATTCCCACTGCTTCAAAATTATAATTACGAAGTATATTGCTAGAATATTTTACATCCTAAGCTCCACATCATACAGTTTTTTAAATTTAGAAGCTTAAAATGTTTTGAATTCCATTATAATCCTGGAAATTAGTACTGTAACTGAAAGTTAAATTTATTTTATTAGGAGGAGGAGATGTAGAATTTCCAGGTCATATGATATCATAAAATTAAGTAACTTAGGCTTAATTTATTTAATGTGTTAAGATAATTTCTGATTCTCTTTTGTTATATACTGAAATCTTATTTAGTTCTTAATCTTAAATTCCAATCTAAAATAAATTAGATTTAAAGTCATTTGCTTGCTCTTTATATCTTAGAATATTTTCTAATTATTTTCCTAAATAGCTTCATACTCATTGCTTGTAAGTTTGCTAATATTAATCTCTAGAGTTTAAACAAATTATCTAAGTAAAAAGACTATCATCTTTGCTATTCGTAAAACTTGATTGAATAGGTAGGATTCAGCCATATCCTTTCTAATATAATTTAGCTTGCTTAGCTGTTTATATAATATTTGAAGCTGACTATAAGTTAGTGCTAAGTATGAATACTGAGCCTCCAGATGATTTGATAAAGGAAACTAGTTATTGTCTATTAAATTCTGATTTAAATACAAAAGTACTTTTAATATTTGTTTATTCTAAGTAATTGATTGTTCAGGTATGTTTATAAGTTTCTTAGTGAATAACTAAAATATTTTACAGATTGTGATAGTCTAAAAATGCTTAAATAGCCTATCCTTCTAATTAATAGCTAGGTAAAATCTAAAAGCTGTACTAGTATTTTTAAGTTAGTTATTCTCTATAGCAAATTAAATGTAATATCTTTCTCTAGTAGCAGATTACTTTTAATATATTTGTTATTTATTTATTCTCAGTAGCATCTATTATTATTTCTCTCCTACTTATATTTAGACCAACTAACTTATCTAACTTTGAGATTTCTTTCATTTCAATTTCCTAGATTTAACTCTATCAATCTTACATTTCTAAATATTCTATCTACTATTAGAGAAACCATCCCATTTCTCTTGTCTCCTAAGTAAATATTATTAATCAACTATGAGCTAAAGCAACTTAGAATGCTATTGTTAAAAATATAAGTTCTAGCATTTATAAATTATTAGTTTAACTTATAAAAGAGCTACTAGTATTTAGTCTAAAATATAACTATTTAAACTATATATGCTAAGATTATCCTAACCAAGTTATTAATCATAGTTATAGTAATAAATCATTATCTTAGTTACTAGGTACTATATAACTTTCATTTGGTATTCAAACTAAAATTAGACTCCTAAGTTTATTTATAAATTATTATCTTATATTTTAAATATTTATTCCATAACATCGCTAATCTAAGATATAGTCGAATAAATAAACTCTAAATAAAATTGAGCAAACCTTTTCGTAAAATTTTGGTATAACAAGTAATTAGTTCAAGTTAATAGGTAACCAAAGCAACACTTTTTATTATCTTCACTAATAGATAATTTCTTTTAAGAGTAATAGAAATATAATAATTAGATTTAATTAACTAATTAGTTTTTCAAATAGTGCTAAATTGAAAGCAAATGTATTAACTTTATAATAGCTCTAAAATGTAGAAATTATAGTGCGAATCTAATTATATTGTTATATCCTTTTATTTATTTAATTTTTAGGGTGTTATATTTATATTTCAAATGATATATATTCATAGCTTATAGACAATTAAAGCAAAGTTAAATAAATAGAGCCATATCTCTTAAAAATAAACATTTAGATGATTTATTCTAATAATAAGATATCTTTCTTTAATAATAAATATAACCCTTTTTTTAATAGTTCTATATAATAGTAATAAAACATTTGATACTTATGCATAAAGTCTCTCTAAGTATTATCTAGAGTTTCTAGAAGATTTATATAGTTATGCTAAATTTAAATAGTTATAAAGCTATTTAATTATAATAAAGTATTTTTAGGAAAATTGTATAAATATCTACTTTATAAGTTTGATTGCAATAACATTATATTTTAGATTGAGAGAAGTGATGTTTCTCTAGTTATATTTATATCTTTTATTATTATTTAAAAGCTTAAGCTTTAATTATATCCTCATTTTAATAGTAATAGATTAATTACTAGCACTTAGGCTTATTTGTAGAAAAGAAAAAGAAACTATTTAATTTAAATTAAAAACTTATAAAACTAAGTTAAATAGAGTGCTACTAGAATCTATAAACCTTTATTGCAATGCATTTAGCAAAATTTACTCCTGTACAATAACTTAAAGATTCAAACTAGAAGTTAAGCAAATTCTTAATAAATCATAGGAATGATATTACTTATAACCTAATACTTCAAAACTATCACTATGATATTAATTAATTTTAGTTTATTTATTTCACCTCTTTAGTGAAAATACCTGATATAATTTGAAAAAATAGGAATAAACATATTTAATAAGAGTTCTTCACTTAAAAATTAATTATTGATTAAGCAAGAATATTGCTGTTTAAATTTGTAATTTATCTAACTCCTCTTTATTAGTTTTTAACTAAGTTTAGTTTAATTGTAATTTATAAATAAATAAATAAATATTTTTAATTAAGAGAGTAAACTTATAATCATATTTCTTAGATAATATAGCTATATCTATCCTATATTACAATGCTTCATTTCCACCCATAAGATATTTTAGCCTACTTTTCTTAAACTTCCATCTATTAAGCGGCTATTTTTGATTATTTAAATATTAAAACTCAAATGATATTCTAATTTTAGAAAATAATAAATCTAATAACAATAAAGGAAGAAGGATATACTTAATTTCTAAGATAATTAGTTCTAAAGAAGCAAAAGTACTTAATTAACTATAAAGTATAAAAGCTTAAACACATTATATGAACTATTTTATCTTTAATTTTTAAAGCATATCTCTGAATATATTAATAACTAGAATTTCTTAATTCTTTTAAGTATTTTATATAGCTATAATAATACTAAAAATTTAATTAAAAAATCAATAAACATCAGCATTATTCTAGTCACTATATAGCTCTATTTGTTATTCTTAATTTAGAAGGAAAAGTTAAAAGAAAATTACTAAAGAAAAAAGATTTAGTTATCATAATCTACTAAATAAAAGTTAAAATTAATTCTTTAATTTTATTAAATTTATCCTAACTTTTAAATATTTACCTTTAATTACAAATTAAAAATATCTCAGATGCTATATAATTTTAAATTATTTCTTTTGCAAAAGAATCAATTTATTTTTTATTAAGTTTAGCTTATTAAATCATGCATTATAAATTAGTCTAAATAAATATTTGTTTAAAACTTAACTGATTTTTTTATTATTTATGAGACTAAGCTTATGTGATAAATTAAAAAAATTATAAATATTTTGAAGCTTATTAATAAAATTGTTAGGCTTATTTTAATTATTATTTATTATTAATAAAATAGTTATACTTAATTAAATTTTGGTTACATTTCTTTTCTTAAGCTACTTTAATCTAGTTATCTACAATAGAAATATAATTTCTACTCTTTTGATTATCGTTTATTTAGGTTTATTTTAATTTTTAAGTTAAAGCTATATTTAATGTGTTTAATATACCATTTTAGAGAAATTATAGAAATAATTGTAAGATGTTTCACTTCCTTATGATTTAATAGGATATTCAAAATATTTTTGCTGCTTTTTTATCTGAGAAGCTCTTAAATAGCCTCTTCAAATAATTTTATAAATAAATTTGACTGAAACTTTTTTCTTTAACATATAAAAATAATTGACTAGTACAGCAAATTAAAAGAAATAAAGGACTTAGTAAAATTTACTTTTGAAGGAGTTAAAATTTATTAATTAGCCTTATATAATTTATTTTTTGTGCATGCTTTCTAAATTACACTAATACTACTTATAAGATCTTTAAACTTTAAATATATCCTTATATATTTTACTTTTATAAAGCAATCTAAACTTTTAAAAATAAAATTTATTTTTGATGTTATAAAAATCTAGTCAGAACCACTTATTCCCCAAGCGTCATCGAAACCTCCTGCTGGGAAAAGTGCGTTAATCATCTTCCTAGATTGGGTTGGAGTCTCGTTTGTTGGAGCAAACGAGTAGAATCTCCTATAGAAGTGATCCTGTACGAGTACAGTCTTACTCTTTTCTCTCCTTACTCCTTTTATTCTATTATCTCTTTATTTCATTAAGGTTTTATATTAAAATGTTATCAGTTAAATGTCTTAAAAATTGAAAAGCATTAATTAATAACCAAATATAGTTCTATTTTTATCTTCATATATTCTTCTTAATATTTAGATCACACTCCATTACAAATTTAATTTTACCTTAATAGATTATCAATGAAATATATACAAACATTTTTTTCACACTTTAATAATTTAAGTTAATTTGCATAAATATTAACTAAAAAGAAAATAACTTAATTTCTTACAATTTATAACTATTATTTTAAATCAGGTATTTACTTTTTTCATAGGTATGTGGAAGGATTAAAAGTGTTTCTAATATTAAGCAATAAATATTTTATAGAGTATAATCAATCTGGTATTATAGATTTATATAACTTTGCTAGTATAATAAGCTATATTAAATTAAGTGTTTTTAACTAAATTAAGATATAATAAATTTATCTTTATTAAGCAATTTAAATTAAAAAACACTTAAATATAATAATTTTTTGACTCTACTAATTGTTTCTTTTTTTAAATAGTAGTTTATAGCTTTTATATTAATAAATAATTAGTCTAGTAATATCTCTTTACACTTTTGTATCCAAATATCCTTATAAATAAATAAATTTAGTCTATTTATTAATGTACTAAAGCCTTACAATTATTTTAAATCACTTCTTTAATTTAAGTTTTGAAGCTAAATTAATTTAATTTTAAGTGTTCATTTTAGAAGCTTACAATCATTTGTACCAAAGAAAAAAATTATTTTACTTAAGCAATTAGATTCTGGGACTTAATAAAGTTACTAACATTACTACTAAAATAAATAATTTCTAAGAATACAAGCAAGTCTGATAAAGATAAAAGAGAACTTATTCATAATAAAGCTTTAAACTCTATAATCTATAGCTAAATATTTAAACTTGCTGTATAAATTCTAAATTTATTACTTATACTATTATTAATTTATTTTAGTGAGTCTTCTTCAAAATATAGGTTTAAGTATTTTTAATTCTATCATTAATCATTTTAAAGTACATTCCTTATAAATAAATTAAATATATTCATATCTAAACCTAATTTAATATAATTACAATGAGTATTTTATTTAAAAAGTTATCTTTAAGTATATAATTAAAGCGATATAGTTATAATACATAAGGTAAAATTAGTTAGATTGGCTTATAAATTATTTGCTTAAATCATAATAAATACTTTTCTAATTTAAATAAAACAAATAGATAACTTTGCTTAAATTGGGTAAATAGGAAATTATACTAAGAAATTCAGATTAAATTAAGAGGAATAAATCTTTGCTGGAAATGGAATAATAAATATGAAATTAGTTAGAGTATTTAAATTATATAATAAACTAATTATGGTTTAACTGTTTGCAGAGTTTGATATAAACAAAGTTTACTCTTTAAGAAATTCTATTTTTTTCAAAAAACATTTGATATTTAATAATCTGAAATTGCTTTTAGTCAAATTTAATAGGTAGATGATGAAAATATTATGATATAAGGAGTGTATTTTTTAATTAAAGAGGTTTGCCACTATAAAGGGAAAAGTATTTAAAATATTTGTTGAAGTTTATAGGTTTTATTACATAATTAACATTGAATATTATAAATAGTTTATATAATTTTGCGCCTCAACTATTAAAAAGATCTATAAATAAAAGTGTGAGGTATTTAATTCATAGGGTCAGACTTTTGAAAGTATCTAACATATTCAACATTAAACATGAGCTTTTAAATTTATTAAATTAGAAATAGAATTTGCGTAAATGGGGTATATAATTAGGGAAGAGGATGCTAAAAGATTTATTTAAAAGATATAATATGAAAAAAGATAAATGGGAAGTATGCTATAGATAATTACTTAAAAGACTCAAACTACTTGTGCTTATCTACATAAATGAAATAATTTTTATGATATACTGTAAACAATATTTTAATTAATTAATTTCAACTAAAAAAGTTTTTGAACCAGAAACTCCTTTCCGATTGCACGACCCGACGCTCTCTTTTTATGGAATAATATGGATATCCTGTTGTGCTCCAGGCACAGCTGCTAGGGAGCTCCATCGCTATGAGTATCCAGGCTTCAAGCCCTACCAAGAGCGGATAATCTCAAAGACAGTGTTCCCTTCAGAAAATGACTCTGACCAGGGACTTTCTCAGCGACAGGAAAGGAACTTGTTCCTAGCCATAAAATCAGAAAGTTTAGTAAGAAGATCATTCCCAGCTCCCACTATCTTTTCAATTATTCCAAAAAACTCAAAATATAAAATTTGTAATAAGTTTAAAAATAATAAAAATTTAAAATTTTTATTATTTATTATTTACTTAGGAAACATTTAATTTAAGCTTAATCATAGAGTAATTTACTTCAGCAATATGTATAAATATTTTTATTTATTTTAGGAAAATTATAAAATTTAGTAGATAAAAGATTATTAAAATTGTTTCTATAGCAATATTATGTAACTATAAAGTTAGAAATACAAAAGCTTTTTTCATATAATAAAACTAAAAATTTCCATATTTTTTTCTTTTTTTCTTTTATAATTGTTTTAATATTGTTAAATGTATGATTTAAATCAAAAACTGGATGAAGAATTAATTTATTAAAGGGGTTTGAAACTTATAAGTAAGAGACAGCGTGGCCGAGTGGTCTAAGGCGCTAGCTTTAGGCGCTAGTCTTTCGGGGCGTGGGTTCAAATCCCACCGCTGTCATTTTTAAATTCTAGTTATTTTAATAATTTTATAGTTATACATCTATTTATTTGGCTTCAATTAAATTAAATTAAATTAAACAAAGCACAATTGTTTCTTATATTTAAAGAAGCGAAAAAAATTAAATAACTTTTTTCATTTAAACGCATCAAAATTATAATTATCAAAATGTTTAAATGAAAATTTTCTTCATTTAAAAATAAGTAGCTCAAAAACTAGCATTTTATCAAGGAAAAACGGATAAAGATTTTTGATATAAGCTTGCAATAAATTAACTCATTGAAATTAAAATTACCTAGCATTTTAAAGAAAAATTAAGATATTTATAAATATTTTAATGACTATTAAATTTTAGAATTTATTACATATAAAGAAAATAAAAAAATATATTTAAAAATAGAGGATAAATATAATATATTATATATAAATATTTTGCAAGCTTATCCTAAAATTCAAATATAAATGAGATTATTTTAATAAAAATCTACCGTAAATTCACTTATAAAATAGTGTAATTTGTTTAATTAATTATAATTTTTAATATTTAGAAGAAAAAGTTTATAATTGCTATATAAAAAGAAAAAAAATAGATTTATTCTTTATATTATCTTATTTTACTCTTAGTAAAAAATTAATAAGATTATTATTAATTTATAACTTTTTTTATTAGTATAAAAAACTAAGAATTTAAATTAAAAAAATAAAAACTAATATATTTGAAATGAATTCTATATTTAAAATTAAATAAATATTTTAAATTAAATAGATATTATTTTACTTATAATAATAATTCTTTTTGTCCTAGATTTTTATAATAATTATTATTCTATACGCATTCATTAAATATTTGATTAAAAGCTTCAAAAAATTTTTTAATCTTATTTAGATTTTTTAAATACAACAAATTATTATTTAAGAAGTTAGAAGATCTAGTTTTCCTTCAAATATTATTAACTTCATGCAAAGTATCTTGGATGAAATTTCGTTTATATAAGAAATTAATCTTTAATGTTTAAAATATTTTTCTTTATTACATGAAATCATTTTTAATTAATAATTACTTTCCTAAAGTTAAATTTTAAACTTTTATTTTTAAATATCATTATTGCAATATAAAATTTTAATTTAATTTTTTTAATTTAATTAAGAAATTTTTAAATTATTATGCTTAAAAAATAAATTAAAAAAAGTAATTATTTTATTGATTTCTTAATTTTAAAGGATTATAGTATATTAAAATTATTTATTATATATAAAACTTGTTATGTTTTTTAACTTAATAGAATATTTAAATACTTTTCCTTAAAAAAATTATAGAAAAATTTAATGTTTCTGATATTTTTTATGAATATCTAAAGAAGCACTTCTTTTAATTTCGGCAAGCTTAATAATTAAGACTGAAATAAATTTTTCAAAATGTAATTATGCAAATATTATATAAAATTTAAGTTTTAAAGTAGAAATATATAAAATTATAATAATCTATTCAGATTAAGATATATCATCGCTATAAGACAATTAAATAGAATTATATAATGATTTATATAAACTAAAAATGTAATTAAATAGTCCTTATTATATCTAAATTAAATAAAGTTTAATTATTAACTTAGAATTAAAATAACTTTAGATGCAATAGCTATTTATTAATTTAACAGACTATTTATAAATTATTTATTAAGTGACATCAAATTTATAGAAACACTTTTTATAATTATTAAGAAATTTTAGATGTTTAAAGAGAAATTCTTGAGATTGAGAAATTTGTTGATTTAATGTAAAATAAAAATTGTGTATAGATATTTAGAGAAAGTTTGGATAAATAACTATTCTTTTTAACTTAGTTAATTATCTAGATTGTTTAAATATTACGAAGATCAAATAATTTTAGCATAATTATTTAGCGATTAAGCTAAATCTTAGTTTTTTGAATTTGAGTAAATTATATTTGTCTTTCAAGTTGTAATTGAAAATTCATCTTCATACATTCTTCAAAATGAAATGTAAAATATTTAAAGTTAAAAAGTTTTGAAATAACTTAATTCTAATTGCTATTATTAACCTACTTTACCATATCTATTTATTTCAAAAGATTTCTTAAATTTGTTGGATATTAATTTTCAGACTAATTTCCATAACCAAATGCTTAAAGTAAATAATTTCTAATTTTATTTTCAACATTTTAAATAAGCATAAAATATCTAAAAGCTAAATTATCTTTAAATATTTAATTTTTATTAATTTAAGTAAGCATATAAATAAAATATGTTCTTAATAGCACTATTAAATATAATAAAATAGAAAGATATTTTAAATAGCTATCAATTACATATAATTTAATTCTAATTTTTAAATTAAATAAATAATAGTTTTAATATTTTATATCTATAGATATTACATAATTACTTCTAAATAGTTTATTCATTCATTCATTCAAAATAGTTAACTAAAAATTAAAAAGGTTTTTTAGGCATTGCCCTTATTTAATTATATTATAGTTATTTCATAAAAAATGTATAATGAAAATATTATTAAAGTAAATAGACATAAAGATGGCTTATAATTTTAGTTCTACATTTTAAACATAAATATTTTATTCTTTTATATTCATTTTAAATTAAAATTTCTTAAATAATAAAAATGGAGGATTAATATGATCATAAAATGTTTATTAAATAAAAAAGATTAAGCTTAAATGAAATAGTAGTTTAGAACATTTATATAAGGAATTTTTTTAAGATATTATATTTGTATTGAAATAATTATTTTAAATTCCAATCTAAATTTGCATAAACTATGTTATAAAAATAAGCTTAGTAATTAATGTCTATCAAGTAAATAAATTAAGAGGACTTTAATTATTTTTAATTCTTTAATCAAGCTATTTCACATATCTTTAAAATAATCTTTGACTGGTAAAAATAAGCATTAAATGTTTTGCTAAAAATGAAAAGAAAAAGATAAAATAAGCAATTGACATTTGAAAGTTTGATTTAACTTGTTGAAAATAAATAAAATTTTAATAGAGTTCATTTTTTTGGTTCTTGGTTAGTAAAAGGAACTGGTTTTTTTTTTTTCTTATATGCCTCCTTTTCGTCTACGACCTTATTTTTGGAGAATATTCAACAGTTCAATTAGCCTTATCCCATCATGTCAAATAAATTTTTGTTGAAAACTTGTTTGATATTTATTATATTGACAATTATATTCGATAATGCTTATAATTTGCAAAATTCATTATAAAGTTTTCTACTTAATTATCTACTTAGCAAAGCATTCGAATAAAAATTTATTAAATTCTAAACCTTTTAAAAGATAGTTAAGGCAAATAAATTATTACATCTTCTATTTATTAAGTCTTATAGTAAGGAAATAAGCTTGTTCAATATTCAACGCAATTAAAATAAAATCTCTGTTTCAAATTAATATTTACTGGTTGTCTCAATTTACAGTTATTTATGAATAAATTAAATTTTCTATATCTTAAAGGGTTATCTTATCTTATTTTACTTTCATCTTTTCTATGATTAGTAGTAAAAGACAGCAGTTTTATTTTTGTTTGTTTCTTTACTAATAAGATCAAAATTGCATCGAGAGTTGTATTATCAAAAAGTATTCTTAAATAGCACCAAGTTCTTTCAAGAGAATATAATATCGTATAGATAAGCCACACCATCATAACTTGATGCTCTTAAACTATCATCCCATATTAAATTATAAAAATTATGAAATAATCAAAGTAAAATAAATAAATTCCATTTATGAAATCTATTTTTATGAACAAAAAAGCAAAAACACGTATATTTGTATCATAATATGTGTTACTCAGAATACAAACAAAATTAAAATGATATACAAATTTAATTTATTTTATGCTGTAAAATTATTCTAAATAATAACTTAATTTAATTCATATTTTTTATCATTTGAAGAAGTAAAATTTATGAAACTTAAAATAAGATCAAACAGTTGTATATACTTTTCTAAATAATAAGAAAATTAGCATGCAATTTAATTGATATCTAATTTTATTCTTAGCTTATTTTTGTAATAAATCCTTATTAAATCTAATAAGCTTATTACAAGTTAGTTTAAATCTTAAAAGATAAAATTTATAATATAACTTATTTAGCTATTAATGCTAAATTTAATAAGGACTAATAAACATATTAATAAGCTAACTAAATATTCATAACTAAACAAATACTTTGATCATAAAAATTTAAGCTGTAAGTAATTTTTTTAATGATATAGCGAATATTAGATGAAATAACTTTAAGATGAAAATTTAAGATTAAAGAATAAATTGAAATAAAGCTTATACTTTATTTTATTTAAGCTTATTTTAAATATTTCAATACTCTTGTTGAATTTTTTCTAGAATAAAATATCTTAAAGAAGAGATATACATGCTTTAAAATATTTTTAAAAGAAATAAAATTAAAAAATAAAATTTAAATCCAAAAACGATTAAAGTTTAAGTGATTAGATTTTTTTAATTGTTCTTATATCTTTTTTAAGTAAATTTAAATTTATAATTTTTATAAAAATTACTTCTAATTTAAAAAATATCTTTCAAACTTTGAAAATTTAAATAAGTAAAAGGAACAAAAATTTGAAAGATAATTAATTGATTTTTCTTTAGTTTAAAGCTAGACATCTATTTAATGGAGTTTAATTGATTTTAAAGTATATCCAAATACAGTTTTAATTAAAATAAAAAAATTGAATCTAATTTAAATAAATTATATTCCTTTAACTCGATTACTCAACTTTGTTTAAAGAATAAAATTTCGTATTGTCTGAAGCATTCCTTACTATTTAAAATTTTTATAAAATAAAAAAGTTCTTCTAATTAAAAGTCTATTACTTCTTATTAGGTGATCTAATTATATTTTTGAATATATATCTTCATATTTAAAATTTAAAAATTGTATGAATATAGATATAATAAATTTTAAATTATCTTTTAGTATAAACTTTTATATTTACTAATATTAATATTTATTTTTTAAATACAGTTAAATATTTTATTTATAAGAATGGAATAATAAAAAAAAATTAAAAATATGTTACTTAAAATAAAAAGGATTATAAAATATTTTATAAAATTTACAAATTTTATCTAGCATACTTAAAATAAGTTATTGCCCTAATTTTTAAATTATAATATGCTTTATGATATATAAATTAATATATTAAAATAAAGAAAATCTAGATTAAAATTAGTAAATGAAAGAAGATATTTAAATAACAAATTAATTATAAAAAATTAATATTAAATAAAATAGAAGTTAAAATAATTTAAAATTAGATTAGAAAATTTAAATATGGCCTTTCATTTATTAAAAAATTATTTAAGTATAAAAGTTAAAATTTTAATACATATATAAAGTTAAATAAATGAATGGAAAATAAACTGTAAAAATATAGAATGGTAAAAATATTTATTTTATGAACTTAATTATAATTAAATTGAAACTAAATAAATGTAAATAATATTTAGCATTTTTAAAGTTAATATTATTTTTAAACTCAATAAAAATAGCAAAAATTGTATTTAATGTTTTTTTAATTTGCTTCTTAAAAATAAATTTCAATATAAGTATTTCAATGATATTTAATATGCCATATTTATTTTAGAAATTGAAAAATATAAAAATTAAAAATAAATAATTATTTAAATATAATACAATTATTTTTAGAATGAACAAAGATACAAGAAGAAGAGAAACTAAACTAAAAAAAATCAATCAAAACAATAATGAAGACCTAAGAGTTTCAGAATGAGAGTGATATAAAAAAAATTATTTTATTAAGCTGAAAGGCGAACATTATTTAATTTAATTTAATTTTAAATATAATAAAAAATTAAATAAAATTGCTAAAATTATAAAAAAATTAAAAATATAAAATTAAAGGAAGATTATGTGATTTTATTAGTTTAAGAGATTTCAAAACAAAATAATTTAAACTTTAAGAGAGTCTAACTATATTATAAAAAGAGCTTATTTTTTAATATTACTTTGGATTAAATTTGCAAATATTATGACTTATAAATGATAAAAATCATTTTTAATTTTATTTTGTGTATGTTTCAAAATCATTTAATTTTAATTAGTTGAGTATTTTTTATATATTAATTAAACTTATTTATTCATCTTTTGGTTAATTTATATGAGAGTTCAAAGTAGATATTTTTAATTAAGAAATACATACAAAAATAACATTCTTTATGGTGAATATTAGCTAAGACTTGTTTAAAATACTTTTATATCATTTTTACTAAAAATTAAATTTAGAGCTCATTTGGTTTTATAGTTTTAAAAATTAATAAATTAAAGTCTATAAAGAGAAGCTAGGTTCTGATATGCAGAATGAGCGAAGATTTTTCTTTCAGCTTCAATTTCATGAATCTGCTTTAGTAAATCTTCCATTTCATATTTTTGTCTTAATTCTTGCTACGACATTCTAAATAAAAGAATTGTATGCACAGATTGCCAAGGATCACGTATAGTTTAAGTCTGAGCTTACTTTTTAAATTTACGACATTCATTTTACGAGAATTGTGGAATAACACAACCTAAATGTTCAACAGCAATCTAAAGCTTAAACAGAACCTTTTCTTTTCCATCTTCGAGAGAATTGAAGATTTCTTTTTCTGTGTCATACTTATTAAGAATCCTCAGCTTCTTAGCTGCTCTCCATTTTTCTACATCTTTATATAACTTTAAGTTCATAAATTGCTTTTAGAGCTTTCCTTTCACTATATTTCTCTTGAAAAGTGTTTGAATACATTATGCTGCTAAATCTCTTACTCTTCTTCTTGTATTTTTCTTATCCATAAACTCAATTACTGCTGTCTCTTCTTATGTTAGAGTAAGATATTTATGTACCATTGTTACAAGAGCTGCTTAAAGCAAAAGTCCTCCAGAACTTGCTAGTAGCAAAATGAATCTACTTCCATTAGTAATAGGAATAACATCTCCATAACCAATAGTTCTAGTAGTTATGAAAACTAATCATACAGAATTGAAAACATTTTAGCTTCTCTGCTAATAATCCTCATTTATAGAAAAGCTATACCCTCTTTCTGAAATATATACCAAGTAAGAAGACAAGACAGTTATAATAAACAAACCTGATGCGAGCGCTTTTATTGGATTCACTTCTAATCAAGCTTTTACTAGAAAAAGGGCATTATATTCAACTTTTGTCATTTTTCCTATAAATTTTCCTTTGTCAGAGTTTAAAGGACTTGCATTTTTTATATACTATACTGCAAATAGCAACTTGAAATAAATCAAAATCTAATATGATAAGACTATATTCCTAGATTCATCGTAATCTTTAACTCCACTATCAATTCAAGGAGCTACATGAATCGCAGACAAGCTAATTTAAGAAACTGTCTCTACAAAAAATTTAGTAAGTAGATATCATTTTTTACTTGGTATCTTATAAGTAAACGCTAAAAGGGAGGATCTTCGATAACTCATTATTATGCAAACAATAACGGCTTAAATGCAAGCTATACTTTCTCCTATTCTTAGACCAAGAACTACATTATAAATAAATGAGCCATTATAATAATCTTCTCTTTTTACTCAACCAATTTCAGTGTCAGCAAAATTTAAAACCATGCAAATTGAACTTAACCAAAAAAGTATATTTTCAAGATTTTGAATCTAATTAATAAGAAAGTCTGACCTTTTAATATAGTCTGCAATTTCTTTATCATCAATAAATTTTGCATTACTTTATTTAATTGGAATTAAATTTGCCTTCTTTGCCTCTTATTATACATTCCAAAGCACTTTAAGTTGTGCAAGACTTTCTTCCATTTATAAACTTAACCGGTAAAATATTCCCTTTTAATTATTAAAGTCCCTATAATTAACTAAGTTTAAATAAAATCACATCCAAAAGTTTCGTAGAATAAGAAAATATTTTAATGATATGCACAAAACCAAATCAGCTTAAGCATCTTCATTATATATTTTTTCTTTATATACTACATTATATTATAACACTATAAATCTTACAATTATACCATCTTAATTTAGAAAACTTAGTTTAACGATCCATCTTTATAGATCATTATATTAAAGTTTTAAAGCTTATAGCTTTATAATTAACTTAAAAGAGTAAAAATTATTTTATTTTAGGTAATAATTTTAAATATAATAGTTGCTATTTTATATGTGTAATCTTAAACCATTATAATTTCATTTTATTTGCAAATATACCATTTATTTATTATCTAACTCATTCAAAGTTAAAATTTATTTTATATACTTTTAAGAATAAAAAGGAACTATTTATAATTTAGATATTTTCAAAATTTTAATTAAATAAGATAATTTTTATAATTAATAAGTATAATTAAAAGGTATAATAAGCAATCATTTTATAATATTGGTTGAAGCTAGCAATATTATTTAAATAATTATTTATACCTTTAAAATTTTGATTTATTAAATCTTAACTAAAGATATTAAATATTTCTTCGTTTCTATATAACCCAAAGAACATTTATTTAAATTAGGATATAAAATATATAAGTAATTTTATTTAAATAGTCATATAACTATTAAAATATATAATAGAGTAAAGGGAATTTCAGTATTGTTAATATTTAAACAAATATAAGATAAATAAATTTATAATTTTTAATACTTTTTAATTTAATTTTAAATTAATAAATCTCTAAGGATAATTAAATTTATTAGTGTAATGAATTTGATATTTTACTTATTATATATTAAAGTGAAAAACTTTTAGAAATTTATAAAATAATTGTGAAGAAATATTTAGTAATGCAATTAAGTTACTTCTATATAAAATAAATATTTAAATTACTAAAAGGTTCTTAATTGTAGTTTCAATCATTTATTTAAATTAAAAAAATCTAGAAAATAAATAAAAATATTAATTAATAGTTAAATTAGTCATTCATTTTAAAATTTTAAATAAGAATAAATAATATTTATTTTAATACTTTTAAATAAATCATTAAATATATTACAGACAATATAATGCTATATACTAATTTATTAATCAAAAAATTATTAATAAGAAATTATAAAAAGTTAGCAATAGAACAATCCTATTTGACTACACCCATTTAAGAATAAAAAAATATTTATAGAATCTATATTTTACTTAATAAATTTTTTTATTGTAATAATGAATGAAGATTGCTTTATTAAAGAATAATAAAAGAAAAAATTTATTAAACTTTATTAAATATAATAAATTAACTAGTTAAATAAAAAAGGATAAAGGATAAAGGATAAAATTAAGTTTATAGTTTTAGAAAAGAGCTCCAGGGTTCACTTGTTTTTGTTCCTGCTCTTTCCTGAACTAAAGGACTGCGTAGTCTACATTAGTCCGCCATCCTTGTCTCTCCCTCATCCACTAATTATCGTTATAGTTTCTTCCTCCATTTTTATAAAACTCGTTGTTTCTTGAGTTGTAGAATTTCTTTCTGTATACTTATCCTGTTCTTGTTGGTCATAATCTGAAAAGTTAGTCTAATATTTATTACTTGTTAATTTTTTCAATTTTTTGTTTTTTCCAGAATTTTTCCAGCAATGATTTTTCTAGCATAAATAGCACCGAATCTTTTTGCGATAATAATTGATCTTATTTATTTCTTATTATTAGAATTCCGATTCGATTTCCATTGGGATATTTGATTATTAATCTTATTAATCTTATAATTTTTAAATTATTACTTGTTATTATTCTTGTTTTTCTTAAAGTTGCTTTATTTGATACTCAATTTAAGAAAAATTAAATTGGAACATTTGAGGAACTTCGTTAAATTATTTATCAATTTATTCCAATTTAATTACTATTTACGATTAGATTTTATTTAATGATTCATCTATGGATGGGAATTATAGGTTTATTATTCCATTTATTTTTCTAGTAAGTTTTCTAAATTTTCTATTTTTTATCTTTGCTTTTTCAAGTCATATTGGATATTTGATATCCTTTGCTGAACTGATTATGCAAAGGATTCCCTAGATTATTAATCTTTATCTTATTAAGGCTATTCTTCAATTAAATTAGGTTATTCTTATTTTTTCAAGTATTCGTTAATAGAGGTCTATTATTTCTTAGGTGCCATTTTATATATTAAATAATAAAGATTATGTATTTTAAATTTATTAAATTTATTTATAGTGTTTAATGATAAAGATTAATATGATTTATAAGTTAAAAACTTATTTTAATAGAAAATACATAACTAAGATTTAATTAAGTTTAAAATAACTTTGTTTTAATAATTAAAGCAAGTAAATACTTTAGTATCATTTCATTTAAATATTTATTGCTGCTTATTTAAATTAAATTATTCTTTATATTATAATATATTTTATATATGTGTAAAATTTATTTATTAAGTTATGTAAAATTAATGGCGTAATTTCATGAAACTTCCTCTGGACAATAGGTAAGAGATTTGGCTTGTTAAAAAATTTGTTGTAAGTCCAATTTCTGTTTATTTCAAACATTATACAATTTATATATAGAAAAGTTTCACTAAAAATCTTAAGATTTCTATATGTTAATAAACTTTAAATTTTCTAATATATCTAAAAATATTATTTAGGTTAAGCTAATTATTTATTTATTAAAGCAAATTTAATTAAAATTATAAGAAAATGTGGTAGAGTGGTCTAAATCACTAGATTTAGGCGTAATTTGGATGTTGCTGTCACTTTTTTTGCTAAAATAAAAAAATAAAAGTTAGATTTGTATTAATCTATAAATTAATTTAGAATATTATTATTTGCTTTAATTATAAATATACCTCTAATTTTTTTATTTATTAAAAAAATGTATATAATAAATAATAAATAAATAAATTTGATTATAGAGCGCGTAGCACCTCGTTAGTGCGCATCTCTTTCCATATCTCAATATATGTCCGTTTCTTAAAGTAAGTTTTCAGGTAATAGAAATTCTTCTCTTATTAGTTACATATCTTCCTCATTTTCCTCTATATTATCTCTTGTTCTTCTATCTTCTATCTATCTACGCTATATTAGATTTTTATTGCAAGCTTAATTTATTTTTCTTACATATCTTAAATATTAGAACTTTACATAATAATAGTTTTTTTATTTAGCTATTTTGTAAATGGTTAAGAAACTACATAAATTTATTAATAGTTTTGTATGAGACAGACACTTTTTTAATTGATTTATTATTAAAGAAATTTGCTTAATTACTAATAAAAATAAATTGATAAATTGATTTGTAAATTAATCTTTTAATAGTTGTTTTAATTATAAATATTATATTTATTTAAATATATTTTAATTTATGCTATTATCTTAGAAATTTCTACGAATTTGATAAAAAACAATTTAATTTGAAAGTTAGAATTTTAATATTTATCTTATTTATCTTCAACAGTTTAATGTTTTATTTACATAACTAACACTTTTTCAATTTCCATTAGTTAGTTTGATAGTTAAAGAAGCTTTAAAACTAATGATTGAATTATTTTAAAGAGAAATAAGGATTAATTTATAGCAGATTTTCCTAAATTGATAAATTTATGATTATAGTTTCGATTATTATTTTAAGCATATTCTGTTAAGCGAATTGACTAATTAGACTTAGTTATTTCTATCCAAAAGGCTAGATTTATCTACATGATTACTGAAGGTTTAATCAATATTAGGAAACTATTCTGTGCTATTAATTCTTTTTATTTGCTTACTTACTTATTTTGCAATTAAATTTAGCTCAAATAGTTAATTAAAAGTGACAGCGGTGGGATTTGAACCCACGCCCCGAAAGACTAGCGCCTTAAGCTAGCGCCTTAGACCACTCGGCCACACTGTCTATTAATAATAAGATAATAACTTCTTTAAGTACTAAATAACAAAGCAATAGTTGTTTAATCTAAATAAAATTACATTAAGCTAATAATTAATTTCTTAGTAGTCTAAAATTAAAATATCTTATCTTATATCTATATTCTAAAAATTAAATGAGATTACTATCCTTTTAATCCAAACCATTTGCTAAAGTAAAAAGTTATAGCTTTTTATAATTAAAAGCATATATTTCATTAATTATTAAAAATATGGATATTATAAACGAAGAGCACACTTGTTCTTAAAATATAAAAAATTACTTATTATGATAAAGATTTGTAAGATATATAAAATAAATAGTTTAAATTAAAACTTTTGTAATGCTATTACTATAGTTTCTCAAAAATAGTCAGATAATTGCAAGTATGTTTATTAGTAATTTAAAAAGCAATTTTAAAGCTGTATGTCTATTTCAGAAACCAGAATGGTTTTGAATGCATGTCCTGATATAAAATGCTGAAAAGGAAAACATTTAGTATTCTCTTTAGCTGTTTCTCTTCCAGGGCTTCTAGTATACGGCATCTTAGTTCCTTTATTAATTTATATATATCTTAGTAAGCATAAATTAGAACTATAGTTAGAAGAAATAAGAATATAATTTGGATTTCTCATAGTTGGATATAAAGATGAGTCTTATTTCTGAGAATTAATAAAGATATATGAAAAATACGCTATTTCATTAGTATTCATATTCCTATAGAATACAACTATTGTGTTCTAACACTGATCTTAATATTGATATTGATAGCTTGTATTAAGCTTTAAAATAAATCTTATATCAATAAAGATCTGAATGATTTAGAACTTAACTACATGTATATTTCAGCCTTTTCTCTATATCTAGGAATTTGCTTTGATTCTGGCTAGCGCTATTATGCTATAGATATAATAGTCTTCATTTTACTTATTTTCTCAAATGCTTATTTCATATTAAAATGCTTTCGCTAATTAGTTATAGAGAATGGATACAAGCTCTAGAGAAAGTCATCATTGATATGGCTTTAATTAAACTGTTTCGAAAAAGGATTTAAATTAGTGAGTATTATAAATGAGTGGGGAAATAATAAAAAGCATTAAGAAAAAGCGAAGAATAAGAAAAAGGTAAAAAATAAGTAGAATCTAAGTAAAATCAGCTTAATAGATGATAGAATAAATAAAATAGATGGAGTGACATATGAAATAAAGACTAGGAATTATGCATTAGCGAAGAATTGCATCGATTTAGTCATTAACCTGAGATAATGAAATTTCTAAAAGAACTGGAGTTTTATCTTCTTTGTGATAAAGATAAAGAAGAGTTTTATTCTCTAACCATTAAAAAACAGTTAAAAGACAAAAAGTTATATTGAAAAAAAACACTTATATTTTCCTTTTCCATCTTATTTAATTACTATCCTTGATAAAATGTCCCTATTATTATATATTAGAAAATGGCTTCTAAGAAATAACAGAACTTTGAACAAAACATTTAAACAGGAAAATTCTCTAAAAAATAAAAAAACGAAATAATTACAATGAGTGAAAGTGAGAAATATGATTGATATGACGAACATTAACCACTTGGAAATCCAGAACTAAAAAAACTTCCGACACAAACTCAAATAGAAATATTATCTAAGTCATTAAAAGAGTTTATGTTTAAAAATAGATACCTCACTGAAAAGTAGAAAAATTAGAAAAGCTAATAACGTCTTTACTTGAGAAACAATATTAATCATCATAAGAAATAGAAAGCAAACTGGAACAAAGAATTCTTTAAATTTAATAAGAAATTCAGGTAACGCCATTTTCGTTTTAACAGAATTAATCAGATCCTATGGAAATAGAAAATGAAGCCTCAAATTAAAATAAACAGTAAACGTTTATTTAAAATAAGTAGTAAATTTAAATTAAATAAGTGTTACAGGAATAATAGTTTGAAAGAAGAATAAAATGCTACGTGTGCAATAAATAACACCAATGAAAGTACTGCTACTAACTAAGCGAAATTTAAAGAAAGAATAAATAAGATATTTTTAGAAAACTATTTAGGATATATCCAACATAAAGCGGAAAAATTTATAGAACAAAATTCTTTAATTCAAATCTTAATCCTTGGAGAAATAATTAGGAACGCTACATGCAAGATGAAAACTATCCCGAATATTAAAGGATGGTGCGCTAATGAAGTGCTATACCGCCTAACTAAGCCTAGTAGAAATTCAAGACAAACTAATGGAGACAAGCTGATAGAATAGGTCAGATGGCTGACTACTAAGGCTTTAACAAAGCTTTTTAACTTTAACTTTAACTTTATAATGCATAATTCCTTAGCCTGAGATAGTATAAATAAATTTACAAGTTAATTTAATTTAATTATTGTTTAACTATTTTAAATTTAATTAAAAAGAAGTTATTTATATTTTCTTAGCAATAAATTAAACTTTCATTATCATTTATTGTAAAATATAACCTATCTGCTTTATCTAATTTTATAATTAGTAATGGTGAGCTTTTATTTAGTTTTATATTAAAATATCAAATAGAGTAAAATATATATCTAATAGATTGGCTATGCTAATATTTAAATGTGCTTAAGAACTTAGAATTATTAACCGTAGTTAAGTTAAAAATATTCTTAGAATATATTTTTATTTCAAACTTTATTAGATAGAACATAGTTCCCGATTTAGAGTGCTTGTTTTATTTAGCTCAAATTTATTTACAACTTTTTAAAATAATGTAAAGCTACTCAAAGATAAGTTCTCTTTCTATTTTTGGTTATTTAATGTTCATTTCTTAAAATCATTTTAGAAAAAAAACGGATTAATCTCTTCGACTCTCAAAAAATTAACTTAGAAACCTAAAGAGAAAAGCGGCAAAAGAAATTTAGAAAAAATAATAAAAATAGGAGGAGTCAAGCTCTTCTTCAGAAGGTAAAGTTATGGTAGGAAAAATAGAGATAAGTTAACCTAAAAACGAAACTAATCAAAAACTTTAAATTTAATTAGACCAAATGTAAAGAGTAATCTCAAATTATGAAGAAACAACTTACAACTTAGGCGAAAAAATACGGGAACTAATGAGTAACATAGAAGATTAGAACAACGAATTACTAATACTTAGAAGATAACTTATTTGTAGCAAATTAATAACGGAAGAATAACTCTGAACTTAATCATAATAAAATTTTAAATACGACACAAAAATGGAAATAGAAAAAATACTAATAGAATTAAAAACAGAATTGAATCAAGAAAAAGAAATGATTGCTACAAGTTTCATTAAAAGATTAGAAAATATAGAAAATAAATTATCATAAAAAAGAACGAAATAAAGACAATAATACAAACTTTGTTGATGTTGCAAATCAAATCAACATATTTTAAAAAACTGTTGATAATGAAAGAAAATAAACGAATAAGAGCAGAAAAGAACATGGAGACAACTCAATAAACTATGAATAACTCCAACAGGGATCTACAAATAAAAGCTTTTTGCAAGACCACTTGAAAGGTTACAGTGGTAACCTTCCACTTAATAAAAAGGTCGTGGATCACACCCACGTTAAAAAAACTGTCTGCAGGAACTGGTTGCAATTCCAGAGAATGAAAAACTCTACTAACTTTAAGTATATTATTATTATTATTAAATCATTTTATAAAATTTTCAACTTCTTTAATTTATTCTGGTATTTCTAAATTACTTTCTGATTACTTAATTCTTTATAAATTAAATTTTTACTTAATCTACTAACTATTCTATTCTCTTTAATAATTAAAGTTGAAAATAATAAAACCTTAAAAAGCTCTAATAGAAACCTACTAAAATAAGCATTTTTTTATCAATTAAGACTTAAATTATAGAAATTTCAATAATAATAGTTTATTTAACACTAATTAGATAGATTCATGAGAAATATCTTAATTTTGATGAGATTTAAAATATATTAATTGAAAGCTTTTTCTTAGTAATTAAAAAATTCATTTTTACAAGGAAAACACTTATAATATTAATATATGCTAGTAGCCATATCTCTAAAATATTTTCCAAATTTAATCTTTAAAGTTTGCTTTTTTCATATTTTATGTGGATTAATTTAACTTGAAATTTTAAAAGTTGATTAAGTGATAGAAATATATTAGTTATCACTTAAATCTCTAATCATTTATCTTCAATTAATTTTTACTAATTTTATTTCTTCTTTTAGGTCATTTAAGTGATAAAAGTCTTAGTAAATTATATTTAAGCGTAATTTCTATTTAATGCTATATAAAGACTTACAACTCTGTAATAGCACTTGCATGATAATTTATATAGTAATTAATTTTAATCATTCTCCAAAATTAAGTTTTTATTTATCTTGCTGTATTAGTGCATTCAGCTTCTTTATTATCCTCAAGATATTTATATCTGGTATGCTGTTTTTCCCAAACCTGAAATTTATAGAGAATTCAGTTGAAATTTTCTTCTAAAAGATAGCTATTTGCCTAATAAAATTTTTTACTCTTGACTCCAAATAAATTTTCCAAATTTATATTTCTTCAAATAATGTTTAGCTTCTTTTATATTTTACTATCTTTAGACTTTTTTAACTAACTTTCACCTGAAATTTACATTATATATTATAATATTAAGATATAAGACCCTACATAAAAAAACGAGAATTGAATGTATGGAAGAAATAAAAAAAAGAATAGGATCTATGAATATCTTGATAAGCAAAATAACTTCTAAAAATGTATTTACATAATGATAAATATTTCTACTATGTCTAACTTACTTAAATCATATTCTATTATAACTTTCTAATTTCTTTCATCTAGAATTTTATTTAATAATAATATTAATTTTAAGTTTTCCGTTTTAGGGATTTCCAACCCCGTCAGGAAGACAGCAGTTCATGCTCCCTGCTGCTAAATATAAAAGTTCGGGTCGCCCAATTTTAGCAAAATTGGGAACTCGGATTTTTCCAGGTTTTCCCTCCTTTAATTTGCCTTGATTCCATCTTAATCTTGTATATTGAACCATCCGGGTTGCAATACATTCTTTTCATTCTTGCTTCTTCTTTTTACTTCTTTTGTTGTTCTTTTATCCAATAGTTTCTTTATTTCTAATAGAATTTCTAACACTTCCGATAAAAATGTCAAACGCTTCCACAGCAGAAACATTTTTTTTTTATTTTGAATTATTTTCCTTGATTTGTTTGCTCTTTCTAGGCTTCGATTTCCATTTGTATAGCTCCAGTTTCGCTTTACTCTTTCTTAAAAGTTTAAAATTTCTCTTCTACTTTTCCGAGTCTGTTATCCAGTTCAGTCTGTTTCTAAAGCTAATTTTAGGATTCGTTAGTCTGAAATTGTGAGATATTCCAAAAGGCGTTAAGATCTCTTTCCTAGGACATAAGTCTTGACTCAATTCCTTCTGCTAGGTCTAGCTTTGCCATCAGCATATCATTGTCCTTCTTCAATCTCTTGACCTCTTCCTGGAGGTTCAGTACCACTTTGATGAGCTACTCCATGCTCATCTGGCCAGAAGGGTTGAACTCTGATACTTCCTGGTGGAGAACAGACTTCATCTGTTTCCTCGGTTTCTCGCTTGAGGTTGGAATTTCCGTGTGTATATTCTTCAAGGTTGGATTTCGTTCGTTTTGTTAGATTCCAAGTTGTTAGTTCAGTGTTGATTAAGAAGATTGTTAAGATTATTAAGACTTGGTTTCTTGCTTCCTCCCTTCCTTTTTGACTTAGGAAGAGGTGGTATAGAAGTCTGACTTGAAACCTTCAACCATTTTTTTCATCTAGAATTTTACTTTTAAGATTCTCATAATACAATAATTGAGATAGATGTTTTATGAGGAAAATAAAAATATCTAAGATAATAGAATGTTTTGAATATATATATATAGATTTTTAATTAAATATTAAATTAAATAAGACATTTTATAAATAAATAAGATTTAAACTTGCTAATAAAGCTTTATTATAGTTTAAAGTGTTAAGATAACTACCTTAAATAAACTTAATCGAATGTGCAATATCTAAGAAGTTAACAACTAATAAGAGAAATTAAGGATATAAAAGAAGATATATTTCCTTTATTTATTAATTTTAATTACTATAAAAATAAAAAGATTGGATTTAAAAATAATAGAAAATATATTATAATGTATAATAATAAAAAACTAACAACAATGAGTAAATTAACTATGCACCTAGAAAGGTAGAATCAGGTGAAATTAATTTAAATAGAATTGGATTCTATTGAAAACTAGCTGAAATTTAAAATAGAGAACTAAAAGTAAAGAATAGCTTATAGAAATATTCCATTCTCTAAAATTAAATTAATCCTGCTGTAATTTTGAGTTAATCGGATTAGACAGAGATCTAAAATGTAGAATTCTGGATTTTTTATAGAATAAAAAAAGGAATTTAGTTTGAATGTATTTATCTTAAAATATAAATAGCAAAGAATCTAATATAATAATGGGGTAAAAGTCACTACATCGAATAAGTTATAATTATTAAGGAGAAAATGATTGGATACACTTACATTTAAGTATTTTCTTTTTAAATATGATATATATTATTAGGGGTTTAACTTAGTAATATAATTAAGGCTATAAAATAGATAAGGACAAAGAATAAATTAGAATAATAGAAAAAGAAGATGGAGCTAGTTTCTTTAAATAAATAAAAATAAAATGATTTATCTAATTAATAAAGTTTAGCTTTGCTTCTAAGTGGATGGCTACTAGTAAATACAAAGTTATATGTATAATTAAATATTCATTTAATAGTGAAATGTTTATAACTCTTCTAAAAGAGTAAATAGTTTAATGAAGAATAGCAAATATAGTAATTTCTTAGTCTACTAATTTGCTAAGTTATAAGAGATTTAATAAATATTAATCTAAAATATTCAAATTCATTTAGATTAATTAATAGCTTTGAAACAGAGCCTTTACTCTTATATCTATTATTCTATATTTAAATATATCTCTAAGTTTTAAAATATAGAGCCAAAGAAATTAAAATCTAAATTAAAAGATATTTAATCTGCTTATATATTAATAAAGGCAATAAACTAGCTGCTTCCAAACTAAAATATATTTATAAATATCATTCCTAATAAAACTTATAACTATTACTTAGCTACTAGTTATTAGATGCTTCTAATAGACTTAATAATTAAATAGCCTACAACCAAATATTATCAAGAAATTATAAAAACTAGTTATCATCTAAATATTTAACTCTAATATATCTCATACATCTAATAAATTAAAAATACCTCAACCTTGTCTAGTTAGAATCAATCAAAGTTAGAAAATTAATCTTCTTAGTAAGATAAATCAATTCTTTCGTATTCTAAAAGTATTGAACAGACTGATGGTTTATAACAAGAACTTCATTAAACAGACATGAAAAGAGAAGAATAATGAGTTTTATAGATAAGCAAGTAGTTAGAACTAATAATAGACAGATTAGAATAATATTAGCGTAAATATGATAAAAAGAGTAATAATATCCCCTTTGTATTTAAACTGATTTATCCTATAACTAAATTAAGCTACTTTTAATTTAAATATTTTATCTATTTATTAATTTTCCTTCCTAAAGATTTTAAAAATCCTACTTTATCCTTTAGAAGAATTAGTAGATCTTATTATTTATAATATTCCATATAAAAATGTTTAAATTAAAATCTATCCTACTATATAAAAAGCCTATCTAAATTTAGCAAGTTTATTTTATATAGGCTACTACAAATTAAATTTTAAATATTTTTATTAATTAGTTGCTAAATCATTTTATAAAGTATATCAATACCAAATTAGTTAAGTTAACTTTTATAAAAAAGTTTCTCTTTTAGTATTCAAATAATTCCTAGCTTATTATTTCTTAGTAACCAAAATTTAGTTATATAATCATAATGAATATTTATTTAATTATATAGCCTAAAATTACATTTGTATATTAAACTTTATCTATAATCAATTTTTTACAACTTATTTTTAAGCAATTTTTGCATTTTCTATAAATTTTAATTTTAGATAATTTTGGAGAATTTGCAATCATTTAAATTCATATTATTTCAACAATATCAGGAATGAAAATTGTATAGCATAAATAAAGGCCTTTAAAAAGTTTTAGTATATAAGTAATTTTAATAAGCAAATCTTTAAATATCCTCATACTGATAAAAGATTGAAATGTATAAAGAAATTAAAATTTAGATTTATTTTAGTTTCTAATTATTTTATTTTTTCGCAGTTTTAACATTTAATTCGTTTGCAAATAAAAAAAATGCTTCCGTTTTATTCTAGTAAGTATTGCTTATTTTAAAGAGCTCTTAAGTACTTTTTTAATTAAATTTTTAAATTTGAAACTTGAAGCTTGAAGAGTATTATAAAGTTTTCTTTTGTATTCTAATATTAAAAATATTTTCAACTAAGGAGTTATATTTAAAACTGTGGATATTTATCTTTTAATTCAAAAACTTTCATCAAATAAAGTAAAAATTATTAATTAAGTTAAGATATTTAAAGGAGTGATCACACTTTTAATAACAGACAGTGTGGCCGAGTGGTCTAAGGCGCTAGCTTAAGGCGCTAGTCTTTCGGGGCGTGGGTTCAAATCCCACCGCTGTCACTTTTATTTAAAAATAAGCATCAATAAAGCATAATAATTTAATATACTAACTAGCAATAAAAATAATAGCTACATTAAATTATTTCGTTAATTCATTAAATATCTTCATTAATAAATATTAAAAGCACTCTATGATAATTACACTATGCTTGAATGTCTAATGCTATCATTTATAAATACCTTTTATTATAAAACTTAATATCAAACCAACACTTTATTTATTAAGTCAAATTAGTCTAGATTTATTATTCCTTAACTTTTAAGAAGGTTTACTTAACTTAAAAATTAAGAATTAAAAACTTAGGTTAAAAGAGAGTCTAAATGAAGTTTTTATTGTATTTAAATTTAAAAATACCATAAAATCAATTAAATTCTATCTAAGCTAAATAAAATATAAGATTTTCTCTCCAATTTATTAAAAATTGAATAGACTTACATTTCAATCTACATATTAGGAATATTAATTATCTTCTTTTATTTATTATTAAGCTTATTTATTTATAATTTTTCAAGCATGATTTAATTTATATTTATTGGTATACTTAAGATTGAAATATCTAAAGCTAAGATAATACTTCATTAGAACTATTTTATTTTAAATTCTATAGGTACCTTAGCAATGTCAGTTAATCTTTACTTATGCTTTAAAAAATTTGAATAAAAAAGAGTCTAATAGAACTGACTTTAGATTTCATCATAACAAAAAATACTAGCATTCTAGAAATAAAGATTAAGATTATAGAAAAGCGTCTTCTAATAAGCTTTTATTTTCTATATTAAGCAACATAAAACTAAAACTTTAAAATAATAATTAAGCTAATATTCCAAATAATTAATTCATAAATAGTTAGATCTTATTATTCTTTATTCAACTAGCTTTTAGTTTTGAACTAAATTTAAAATATTAACTTTCTGACTTATTAAATACTTAAAGTGATAAACTTAATTTACTATATAAGTATAGAGTTTATTTTAGTTCAATTTAATAAATTATTTACCCAGTTTATAAATAATAGAAATCATTAAAAGTGTGATGCTTATCTAAATTTAAGAGTCAACCTACTTTTAAGAATTATTGCATCTCAACTGATTTATAATTAGTTAATCTAACTTTATCTTATAGAATTGAGCACAATATAATTTAACTGTGAAGGGATTTCTTCTCTTCGACGTTGTGTAAAATAATTATTATGAGCTAAAGAGAGGGATATTTAAATTTAAGAAAGGAATAATAAATAAAAGCATAATTAATATTTCTTTCCATTTTTACATTTAATTAAGCTCCAATTGAAGTAACTAAAATAATTTAAGTTATATAACAAACATTGAAAATAATAAAAAGCTTCTAACTTTATTTAGCTTTATGATTACTTTATAGAGATTTATTACAATATAAATATGAATATAGTAGTTTACTCTGATAAGTTTTTTAATAGTTTCATTATAAAATCTAATAAACATATCTTAAGTTTATAATTTATTACAATGCTGTTTTGATTTACTTTATTTAGCTATTTTAAATTAAAAGTTATATCCTTTATATATTTTTATTTATTAATTGTTAGAAAGACAATCTAATTATTTCTACCTACTAAGTATAATTGGATAAAATCTGCTAATAGCAGAACTATAGTATTTATACTTCTATGGTCATATATACAATTTTATAAAGTAATTATCATATAACTTCTAGTTAGATTTCATTTCCTTGATAAAAACTAATTAATAAGAGTAAAATTTTAAGATAAAAAACAAGAGCAATAGAAGAAAATAAGTTAATAATAAAATCCAATATAAACCAGTCTAAAATAGATTTTTTATGTAGTCCAATCATAGAAGCTTCTATTTTAAGCAATATCAGTTTATATTTTATTAAATAAAGCTAGAATAAAATATTATTCATCCTTGCTCACTAGTTAAGATAAAGAATGTGAATATTAATAAAAAAGAGAATAAGAAAGTATAGCTTCATAGTTAAGGATTAGAATAAGTTAATACCTTAGCTAATTATTACAATTTATGCCTTAAAGCTATATTTAACTAGACCAGAAAGAGTAAAAATAATTTTTTGTTAATAACTATTGATCTTTATCATTTCTAGTGGTATAAGTGATTGAATCCAATAAAAGAGTAAAGTTTATAAAATAATAAATTTCACTAGAATTTCTCTTTTAACCATGGAGAACATGAAATTATATAAAATAATTTAATGGAGATAGATATAGTTTTCGATCAAAAAAGTTTTAAAAAACTATTACTGAAGAATGCTGAGTGAAACGAAGATAAAATAGAGATAATAGGATTAATAAATTAATAGTTTGGAAAATATAAAGGTAAGAACATACTAATCTAAGAATTTGACAAAGAAAATCCCTTTTTCTTAGGAAAAATACCATCAAATAGTGAATTTTTTATTAAAAAATCTGAACTAAATTAAAATAAGAGAAAGTATTAAATTAATATTCAGTAAGGCTTTGCAATTCAAAAGGTTTTAATTACAAATGCTAAGAGACCTACTGCAGGTAGAAATAAAGGAAGAACTATAGAAGAAATTTAAGATATCCTTTATTGCATTGAAAATAATAAATAGAATTAAAAAAGCAAATCTAAAATAGAAATTTTAAAGAAAGCTTGCTAGCAAGTTTCAGAAAAGCAATCAACAGTTCGATAATATTAAAGAGAAATGGATTTTGGTAAATCATTCGGTTATGATATAAAGCTTCACTCAAGTAATCTGGTTGGAAACTTATATAAATACAATTTTACAATAAAAGATGTTATTAATAATCATTGGACTACTAGCAAGCAGCAGTTGAATATTCATTTAGCAAGTTAACTTTTAATGAAGCTCAAAAAATTTGTATCTGATAATCATCCATAATGTTGCTTAAATTCAGTAAATCATAGTATAAGTGATTAGCATTTTCTTTTACTAGCTAGCAAGTTAATTTAAAAATATAATAAAAAATAGAATAATAGAAAGGTAATTCAGACACAAAGTGATCCAAATACAATGGATTACCAAAATCCCTTCTCAAGTATATAGTAAGTAAGTCAGCCAATAAGTTTTTATATTGAACCTCTAGTTTCTATAGCATAAACACAAACTTAAGAAACTGCATTTCTATTTGAAAGTAATAAGGGGAATGAGGCTTAGTAATTTAACAAAAGTTTTAATAACTAAAGTCATCAAAATGACAACGAAATTCATTAAGACGAACATTTTCAAATTTTAGAAAATAAAGAAAATGAACAAACTTAGGCTTAATCTTAACAGGTGAGTGATTAATAGACTTATGAAAATATGCCTATAGAGTATTAAAACCATTATACGGAATAAGACAACATGCTTCCTTTTTTTCAAAGAGCAATTTCTCAACCCTTCGATTTAGATTTTTCATAGATAGTAAATGAAAATAACTAAATCTTTTAATAAATTAAATTAAATTAAAAAAATATAAAATAAGTCAAGCTTAATATATACTAATTACACTATAATTAGATATAATTAAAAAAGTATTAAATTAATTTTTGCTTCATAAATCTTAATTTTAATTTTTTTCTCTATATTTAGAATCTTTAGGCAATTCTTAAAATTTTTTAGGTAACTAAAGTTTCTATTTAAAAAGAAATACATATAATATAATAAAAAAGTAAAACAAATTCCTATTAAAAGCAATTTAATTTAAATAAATAAAGAACTCTTTTATTTATATTTTTATTTGCAACTTTTATTTTTATTTTATTTGTTCCTTCAAATTTAATTTTTCTCCATACCTTACATGACACATTTAAGCTTAATTTTTGCAAATTTTTATTTAGTAAAAATTAATAATATTGGTGCTCTTCAAGAGGTTAGTCATGATTTTATCTATTTTATAAATATTTCTTAGAAGATTTATTTTTAATACCAATTTAGAATAAACAAAAGGAAAGGATTAAATAAATTGCTAACCATGAAGAAATAACTTAGTAAAATAATCTTACAAAAATAGGAAAATAAATAGTTAAAGCTTAATATAAAATAAACTCTTAATTAACCTTTAATAATGATAACTTAAATGTGATGTAATTTAGAAAGAATTATATAAAATAAATAGATGTAGTTAGTTATATTTGAAGGGGTTAAATAATAAGATTTAAAATAATTATTTTTAATTCAAATTAAGAGGAATCTCTTAAATAGAAGAGAAAGCTTCTAAATAACTTAATTCATTTAAGGTTCTTCTAGTTGTAGATTTTCCTTTTTAGTATTTTCAATAATTTTTTTACTCTATCTACCCAAACTCGATGGCTTTAAGACTAGTATCTAAGATTAATGCTCTTGCTTAAAGTTATAGCAATATATAAAGATTTATACCCCATCATTTAACTAAAAAGTATTCAAATACTATTTTATTATGATTTAAATGAATATCATTAATATCTCTTATCTAAGATAATATACACATTCGAACATAATAAAACATTAAATTATATAACTATTTATTTATAGGCTAAGATATATAGCTGGGGATATATTTATTTATTGCTTTATCATTTTATATTTTAAATCCTTTTATCAGTTCTAAATATTCATACTAGCTCGACTCAAATTTCTACAACTTTGAAAACTAGAATTTACGTCAGACAAGATATTATCTTATTGTTGAATTCTATTAATATAAGAATATACGCAATTTAGACTGGAATTAATATTTATACATTTATAAAGAATAATTAATTTCAAATTCCTTAGAATTTCATTGAAAAGGAACTCTAAAATTTAATTTTTCCCTAAATATAAAGTGTTTAGTTTATACTTTTTTATAATTTTTTATTAATTAAGCTAAATTAATGATAACTCTAACTAATTCAAATTGAGCTTCTCCAGCTTTTTTATGCCTTATAAATCTAAATTAATTTATCTTAGGAAGAGATTTGTCTACATTATTTATTCTATGCCATAGACATAATTTATTAAATTATAATGAGATCGTTTTTTTCCAATAAATTCTATATTTTATCAAAAATCTTAATTATAATATTCAAATCAATGCTTATTCTACTAATAGCCTAGTTCTTAAGTTTCTTGGCTGAATTTTTAAATACACCTAGTTATTTCTAATTCTAGATCGCTGAAGATCATAATTGAACTTAATTATCTTTATAATGCTAAAAATTTATGACAAATAGCTTAGTTGCTTGTGAAGTCTATTCCTTGTTATTTCATGGTCAGTCATAATTTAATCTATTTTTATCTTTCTTATTTTAAAATAATTAAAAGCATCTAAAGCTTAAATAAGTTCTTATAGAACCTTTTTTACAATTATATTTCATACTCTTGCATTAAGTTTATAATTTCTAAGATAAATCTATCTGATTTTCTATATTTTCTGTTTTTTTCATTTAGTGGTATAACCTCTAATTCTTTCAATTTACTCTCTGTTTTTATGATTTTCTAAATTTTCTCGTACAATATTTTTCTTTTTTTTTAATATCCACTAAGCTTAAATTTTTAATTTGCTAAGATGAAGGTTCTTGTTAAAAATTATCTAATTACAATGGAAATAACTTTAAAAATTGATTTAAAATGAAGCTAAGGTGTAAAAATAATTCTTAATATAACTAAATAATTCTAAATCTTATACATAATAGATTCAAAACTGCTAAATCTTAATAAAATCTATTTATTTTTATAACTTAAGTCTCTCATACCTTTTAGACTAAAATATTTTATTTGCTTTTTTTTATATTTCGAGCATTTTTTCCATTTCAGCGATTTATTTATCCTGAGCTAAAAAGTTTATTAATCATAGTAACTTACTTTATTTTTATTAGGCATAATATGTTTTATTCATTTTATTATATTAACAAATACTTATAGAAATCTGAAGGATCCATAGCAAACATTATGATGCTTATTCTAAAACATTATAATTTTCTTGCTGTATACGAATTTTAATAAATATTAGTCTCAAATCAGTCTTTAATTAATAAAGCAAGTTAATTAATTTTAAAGAGAAAAAGAAAAGAATTATGTTGCTCTTATAGCTTTAAAATATACAAATGTATAAGCAGACAAATAATGAAATGTATTAAATTCCTTTTATATTTTAAGTTTATATAGCTTTAAGTTTATTATTTAGAATCTAAATTAAATAAACTTTAAAATTATTTCTAAAGATAAAACCCAATTTTTTATACTAAACTTTTAGATAAAATAAGTAAGCTGCTCTTATTTAATTATAAGAAATATTAGCATTATTTAAAGAAACCTTTAACTTCAGATTATTCGATATTTCATATATTTTTAAAGTTAGTTTTATAAATTTAAAATAAGCATCAAATTCTTCTGTTTTATTATCTTATTATATTGCTATTTTTATAATAGTTTACCAAGTATTTAGTTTAGTTTCTGATATTTGTTCTTTTAATTTAATGCTTTACATATATTTTTATTTTATAACTGGAAGTATAATTACTATAAAGCTTTCTTTTAAACCCATGGAATTTCTCAAATAAGTATATAGAGTTTATGCTGTTGAGAATTTAATTATGTATTTAGATACCAAATTGTTAATAAAGCATAAAGAATAGTCAATAAGTTAGAGTATTTAATGAAGTTAAACTTGTAATTATAACAGACAGTGTGGCCGAGTGGTCTAAGGCGCTAGTCTTTCGGGGCGTGGGTTCAAATCCCACCGCTGTAATTTTGAATTTAAAAATAAAGGATCAATAAAGCATAATAATTTAATATACTAACTAGCAATAAAAATAAATAGATTAATTATATAATATAATTATACTAGTTTAAGCTTTATTATTCATTTATAAATATAAATTTATTTATGATAAATAGCTTACATTAATACTAAGATTTATAAACACCTTTGAAAAAAGCAAATGCTTTGAAAGCTTATACTAATTTAGAATTTATATTATATAGTATAATTTAATAATTTTATTTTCAATAACCCTAGAAAAAATAACTTTTTGGGTTATAAAATACCTATAAATATAAAAAAGCGATATGGATTTGAAGAAATAAATAAAGATAAAAGTTATATTAAAATGAAACACTTAAGAATATAAGTAAGATAAAGAAAAGACTTAATGTAAAATAAAGTAGTTAATTATAAAACTAAGATTATTTATATAGTTATTAATACTACAATTCTATTTATAATATTTAAAATAATCTATTACTAAATTAATAAACTAATATAATTTAAATGGAATTATTATAATTTATATTCACTTACCTTATTATTCACTTTTAAAAATTACACTTAGATATGAAGTTATTAAACTGTCTTTAATTTTGAATAAATTAATGAGTATGAAAATAGTTATTAAGTTAGAAAGCAAAAATATTAGATGAATCTTAGTTAGCTGATAAATAAATTTAATTTGTTTCTTTTTTTCTGGCAAAATATTTTGGTATTCATTCTGTAATAAATAAAAAAACTCTTAATCGAACATTTAAAAAACAAAATTGAAATTAATAAAAAAATGAATATCTTCCCATTAGTTCCCAGTACTATTATAAAGCCAGATATTTGTAAGAAAATTAATTTTAAAATTATTCAGAAATAAAATATAATTAATTACAAATTATAACTTAATTAGAAATAAAATTAGTTTGCTTTTAATTTAATTTATTAGATAATTTAACTTTCATACAATCTCATTCTTTTGCTGATAAATAATTTAATTTATTATCTAGTGCTTTAATTTATTTTATATAATACTTTATTTTTACGCTTTCTAATAATTTAATAATTATTAGCTAAATTATTTTATTTTTTAATTAAAGAAGATATTCAGGAAAATATTAAGAAGGCTTTATTTTTAGAGATATTAAATATTTCTACTATAGACTAAATCAATCTTATTAAATTAATTAAAATGTGTTTCTTCTACTATCTATTTTTATATTATAATAAACTAGGATAAAATTATATTATTCTTTATTCTATTGAATTATTAATTAAAATTCAAACAAAATTTATTATATTTTAGTTCAATTTTATTTATAATATAGTTAATTCTGGAACAAAATTAAAATCCTTAATTCTTAATATATTTAATTACTCTAAATAAAATTTAATTATTCCTAATTTTTATTCTTTTTAATAAGAATTATTATTTAATATAATTAAGACAATAAATATATTTAATTATAACTATACATAGATAACTTTAATTTTAATTATTGAACAGATTAACTAGAAAATTTAAATAAATAGGTTTAAATATAAATTTTAGTTTAATAAGAGTATATTAGTTTATTATTGTCTGTCTAACTTAAATTGCACTTTCTTCTGCTAAAAGATGCTCTTAATATCCTAAATATCTAAAGAAATTTCTAAATATTTTATTGTTTTTTCAAAATTTTCTTCTGGTTCAGGATCCTCATCTATGCTTGTTATTCTTATTGGATAAGTTTCTCCTTGAAAACATTTCTCTAAATATTATATTTCCTACTGACTTTTTATCTCAGGTATATCATTTTCTGAATTTTTATTCATCTAAATATTTAATTGAAGATTTTCTTCTTACAAATTTGATTTTACACTTGGAAATTTGACTTAAATAAACTCCTATTTTTCTATTTTTTATTTAGTTATTTGTGAGAATTCTTCTTTTATAGCTTTATTTTATTCTTCTTCTTCGCCAACTCTTTTAAACATATCTTGATTGATTTTAGAATATTTCAGTTTAAACTCTTGAAAGACTTTTATTCAATATTTTTGTTTTCCTTTTTACTAATTTTTGATATACTATTGATGTAAATCTTCGACATTTTTATCACAAAGAAGATAAAAATCTATTTTTTTTAAGAGATCCGTTATTTCAGTCTAATCAGTAAACTGCTACATTTCTTCACTTATGCATAATTCTTAGTCTTTGGTTCATAAATCCTTTAAGGTATTTTAATTTTATTTTTTATCCTTTTAATTACCTTTTATTATATTTTGCTTCTTTTGTTTCTTTTTATTATTCTTTTTAATCTCTTACTCTTTATTCTTCTCCCATTCCTTAACAATACTCACTAGTTTTAATCCTTTTTTGAAGCAGTTTAATTTATATCAGAGTTATGAAGATTTTTTTTAGAGTATAGATCCAATTTCTTCAATTAATTTTCAACAGCATTTGAATATGAAATAGAAATTTGAAAAAAGAAGTAAAATGAATACTATAATGTCTATAGCGTAATAACGTTAGCCAGAATCAAAGTAAATTCCCAAATATAGAATAAAAGCTGCAATGTACATATAATTAATTTCTAGATTATTCAGCTCTTTATTTACATAAGGCTTATACTTATTTTAAAGCTTAATGCTGCCTATCAGTATTAGTATTAAGATTCAGTATTAGAATATTAGAGTTGTTTTCTATAGAAATATGAATACTGATGAAATAGCATATTTTTCATATATCTTTATTAACTCTCAGAAGTAAAACTCATTTTTATATCCAATTGTGAGAAATCCAAATTGTTTTTTTATTTAATCTAATTATAGTTCTAATTTATGTTTCCTAAGGTATATATAAATTAAGAAAGGAACTAAAATACCATAAACCAATAGTCCTGGAAGAGATACAGCCAAAGCAAATGTTAAATGCTTACCTTTTCAGCATTCTATATCAGGATATGCATTCAAAACTGTTCTATTTTCTGAAATAGACTAACAGCTAAATGTTCCAAAAAGAGTTTTGATTATATTAGTGTTAATTTGAAAGAAGGAAATACTTAACACTGAAATAAATACATTTATATTAAACTTTCTCCTTCTTATCATTGACCAAAGAAATAAAACTACAAACGAAAAACAAAATATTACTATAGGTAATAGTGCTGTAGATAAAGTCTTATAGTAATACCTATTTTCTTCTTCCCAATCCATGCAGTCAAATTTAAAATTATTTGCTGTTCCAGTAGTTGAATTGAACTTTTCATTTACTTAGAATAGATTTAATAAAGTCTGAGGCCAATTAAAATTGAAATTCTGAATTAAAGAAGTAAACTGCATGTAATTTATAAAAATCCTTCAATAAACACTTAAATATTCATCTTTTTTATGTGAATTTATTGTCCGATAAACTTAATAGACTATGTAACCTATAAATATTGCTATAATAAAGAGAGCTTAAATGGTTGAAACATATTTTTATGGACATCTTTGACATATATTATCACCATCCTTTCTTCAATCTTACTCGCAAACGTCACATAAAACTCCTTTATGTCCTTTTGCACAACCTCCTCCATTTATTAAGCTTTTCAAATTTAAGGAAGATTTTCTTTTATCAGATCCAGATGCTTCAAGATATTAAGTGATTTTTGTTTCTTTCAAATATATTCCCCTACATGCTTTTTAAGTAGGACACTTAAAAATTTTATCTGTGTTAACATTTTCTCTTCAATATCCTTATTTTGGAGTTATTAAATCACCACCGTAACATGTTGCTCCTTCCATGCATTCATTACAATCAGAATCATTTTTTTTTAAAGAATATTCTCCATATCTACAATTCTGACACTCATTTCCATCTACGAATATTTACCCTCGCAAGCATTTTTGTATTTTTACGTATATTTATAGATCATTAGAATATTAACTAGATTGAAAAAGCTTTTATCAATTGCATTAGTTTCTAAATTCAATGTTACGTTATCTCCAGGTTTACCTTTTATTACTAAATCTCTATTGTCAAAAATTCCATACTATGAATATATTTTTGTTTTACCTGCCAATTCTGCATTGTCCTTAGTAAAGATTTGAGCAATTGATGAGTTATCCGTTTTTACAATTTAACCATAAAAATCTGTAATGTATATGACACTCTCTGGAACTTATTATCCAGGCAATAAAGAAATCTATAAATTCCTTTTTTTTTATTTTATTTGCAATAACCTAAAACATCATCAATATAACTGATATTAAGCATATAAGGAAAAGCAGCTAAGTTATTTCCATAGTAAGCTATATTATTTTAGAAGTACTAACAAATTTCTGATTCATTTACTCTAGGTATTAATTAAGGAATAGTTCCGTATATTGAAATTGCTCCTCCTTCACTGTATTAGTTAGTGATTTTGTTGTTTATAAAGCTGTTATTTTCAATAGAGTACTTACAAAGATATGTTCTATCACATTCTAATCTTAAAGCTCCACCTTTTGAAATAAATGAATCTTGACCTTCTATTTTATTGTTTAGAAACTAGTTTTTTGAGAATGTGATATTTGCATTCTTGCAAAATCCTGCACCTCCATGTTCTGAAGCAACATTGTTTTCAAAAGTATTGTTAGACAGTTCATATTTTCCTTGGAGTAAATAATCATTTAGAATTGCAAAGCAAGATCCTGATTTAGATTTTTAGTTAGAGCAGTTAGAATTACTCATTTTCATTAAGGAATTTAGACTGAAAATAGCAGAGCCATAAGTACTATCACTTTAACCAAAAGAGAGATTTATTTTGTCTAAGTATAAAATGCTTTCTGTTATAGCCAGAGCTGTATTATTATAGTTACTTAAACTACTTTATTTCATTTCCAAGCGTGAATTTTAAATAAATATAATAGACCCATAACTTCTAGATCTAGAGTATTAAAACTACGCATTAGAAATTGTTAGATTAGTTTGATAAGCGTAAATTGCTCCTCCTTATTCACTATCCATATTATAAAAATTAGTATTGAAAGCTTTGAAGGTAGAATTTTATAAGTAAATAGCTCCGCCTCATATACTTGTTCCGTTATTAAAAAGAGAACTGGAAATATAAATTTCAGATCAAAAGTTACTTGCAATGAAAGCTCCAGAATAAGATGTTTGATTATGGAAAGTTGAACTTTCAATATTAATAGAAAAGTTCCAAGCCATTATTCCCGAAGTAGATCCAGTTACTTAATTTTCATACATTTGAAAGTTTAACAGATTTAGGTAACTTTAATATACGAAAATCATAGAAGTTCAACCAATATTCTTATAAAACTAGGTGTTCTATATAATACTTTTTTCTTATAATTTAGAAGTTCATATACTAATAATACCCAAATTTTTTACTTTGTTGTTGAAAATTAAAGAATCGTGTATCGCAAATTTCGCGTTTTATATGTAAAGGAAAGTTCCATCGTCGGAGGTACTATTTGTAAAATTAGATTTATATGCTTAAAAGTTACTATTTAGTTAAAGGTATCCAACTCCTCCTTTATCTATTGCTTAGTTTTAGTTACATAAAACTTATCGGAAAGTTAGTGTAGAATTTAGCATATGGAAAACAGCACCTTCTTCTGCTTTATTATTTGAAAACTCTGAATATTAGATGGAAATATTAGATATATATGATTTGATAACTCCACCTATTGAGGCATTATTTCCTTTACATTTTATTTACTAAATGGCTATCTTATTTACCTGTGAAAATGAAAACACTGCTCCATTAGTAGCTTTATTATTGGTGAAATTACATTTTTAAATACTTATATTTTAATCCGAATTTGCTTCTATAACACCTCCTGTACTTTCAGCTGAGTTGCTTGTGAAAGTGCATTACACTAATGAATAATTAGAAAATTGACTATTTATTGAAGCTCCTTTCAATGCTTTATTATTCTAAAACTAAGAATTTTAAATTTAAGCTTTTACACTTTTTAAATCTAAAATGGATCCTTTTTTAGCATCATTATTTATAAATTAGCAATCCATTATATTAAAATATTCGCCAACAACTCCAATTAAAACTCCTTCCCTGATTATGTTTCTTTCTATTTTAGTTTAGTAAATTTCCAATTTTGCTTCTTTAGTTCCTATTAGCTAAATATCAGCTTAGTTATATGAAAAATTATTATATCGTATGCCCATATACTTAGTCTATTTAGCCTAGATAAGTGAATTCGCGTAGTTTACCTTAAATATGCAGAATTCCAAAGATAAGTAATTTGAACTAGTAGCTTCTAGTAAGTTTCCAATAGGAGCAGTATTTTAAGTAAGCTAAATTTGATTAAATAAAGTATCAGTGCTTTATAAGAATAAAACAGATCCATACTAAGCTTCATTTTCCTCTATTTCACTATTAGTTAAGTTTAGAAATGAGTTTTGAAATACAAATATTACAGCTCCATTTCCAGCTTTATTTCTTAAAAACATGCAATTTTCTATCAAAAAATTAGTTTAAGAGCCAAATATATTTCCACCAAAATTTTCAGCTAAATTCAAGTTAAATTAGCTTTTAAAAATGTAAACTTAAGAATTCATAGAAAATAAGGGGGCACCATACTTAGCTTTGCATTATTCAACTTAAATATTTTTAATATTTAAATTTCCATCTTTCTAGTAAATAAAGCCACCTTCTTCTATAGCTTAGTTTTTAAAGCTTCTAGTATTTTCTATTGAAACTTTTGATTATCAATTAAATAAAAGGCCACCTTTTCTTGCTATATTCTCTTATGCATTAAGTTAAGTAATTTAAGCATCTGAATTGTATAAAAATAAGCTTCCTGAATCATAAGCATTATTCTATTTTATTTATAGAAGATTCAAGTAAAGCTTATTTTGATATTAGAAGTAAGCTACACTTCCCTAGAAGGCTTCGTTAAGCAGGAAGGAATTATTTTGAATAAAAGATTCTTGCTAGAGTAAATATTAATCAAAATAGAATACTCCTCCCATTAATGAGGCACTACTTTTTTCAAATTAACTATTTGATATTGTTTAAATGCTTGAAAAACCTGAAAACAAAAATCCTCCGTTTCCTTAAATAGCTTTACTATTTTATGAAGTTATATAGTTTATCAGTTTAATGTTTGAATATTCCATATATACCGCCACCTGATACCAGAGCTTAACTTTAAATAAAACTGCAATTTTCAATTAGTTATATTTATGATTCAAATAAGGCTAATACTCCTCCTTAAGCTGTTACATTACTAATGGAAAATAGGTTATTTTTTATGTAACTTAGTTCGGTATTTTTTAAATATATGCTTCCTCCTTATTGAGCTTCACTGGAGTTAAATTCATTATCATTGATGCCTTAACTTATAATGCTGTTTTAAATGAAAAGTACTCCTCCCGAACTTCTTGCTGCGCTTAATAAGAAAGAGCAATTTTACAACGAAGATAACTTGGAAGCAAGTAAATACATAAATCCTCCATTTCCATATACTGCCTTACTATATTTAATTTTAGTATTTTTAATTTCTTTTATTTAAGAAAATTACACACTTAAAGACCCTCCATCTCATTAAGCAGAATTCTCATAAAAGAAGCAATTATCGATTTGAATATCTAATGAATCTATTAAAAAAATAGCTCCTCCAGATGTTAATGCTGAGTTGTTGATAAACGTATTATTAATGACTGAAATGGATCATGATTGTTCTATATAAATAGCTCCTCCTTACTATTGAGCTGTGTTGTTTTCAAAGAAATTATTGTAAATCATAATTTCTGAATAATCCCATAAAAAACTAAGCGAACCTCCTAATTAAGCCTTATTCGATAAGAAGTAGTTGTTAGTGAAATTCTATATTGTTGAAATAAACGCAAAAAGAAATCCTCCTCATCCATACAAAGCTTAATTTTAAATAGCGTTTATGTTATTGAAAATATTAAATATTATTAAATTGATAGTCTAAAGCATCAATATCTGCTTTACTAAAGATTTATCTTGTAGCCAAACCAAGTAAATCCATAAACTTGATAAGGCCCGAATCCACCAATTCCCAATTGCGATTCATTACATTACCTTAGTTAATGCAAGCACATGTCTACAACAACTTCACTTACCAATAAGGCTCCATTGCTGCAAAGCATGCTCCTAATTTATAGTTAATAATCATTTCTACAAGTCTTCACGAAATATAAACACTAAAATCCCTTGCGTAACTTTACTGCCAATATCTTAAGATATTGCATGACAATCTTACAACTATCATGTTATAAGCCGCAAAAAACTTGTATGTCTCCAAAAAATTCTTCCCAGCACCTTCTTTGCAATAGTCCAACTAAAAGTTTAACAGAACAAAAGTTCCAGACTGCAAAAAAGTGACTAAGTAAGAATTTATTTTCGACTACAGAAAGGCGCCAATTTTCCATAAAATGATTACTTAAACATTGGACGATCGAGTCTAGAATTCACATAAAAGCTCCGGAATTTGCTGGAATGGTCTGCCCAGCGTAGTAGAGTCCTTTACGGAAACCTTTGCAAGTTTCTGGAATTTATTTTCCCAGAAACTGAGTATTAAAAAATACGTCCGAGTCCGGAATCAATTGGATTCGTCTAAACTGATCAATTCTAGTGGCTGCTGGGAAAATATAAGCCTCACGCAGGTGAAATTCAGAATTCAACCCCATTCTGAAAATCCACCAGAACTTTTGTCCATCCATATATGCATAAAATATTGTTATTGAAAATATTAATTGAAGAATCCTCAGCATAAATTCCTCCTCCATAATTGTATGCATAATTTCCAGAGAAAGTGCAGTTTATTAAATTAATTATGTTTGAATTTACTAAACATAAAGCTCCTCCTAAGTATGAGACATTGTTTTATGTAAAGTTATTATTTAAAACAGAATTAATAACTGATCTTCACATAATTATTGCTCCTCCTTGCTCAGCTGAATTATTTAAGAAACTATTATTCTCTATTTTTTCAATATTAGTATAACGTCCAAGAAATGCCGCACCTCCATTTAACCTTGCTTTATTAAAGGAAAGAGTGTTATTGCTAATTACTTCTACAATCGAATCATACAGACATAAAAATCCACCATAACCTTATATTACTTCGTTTTAATAGCCTTTATTGTTTATTAATTACGTAACATATGAGTACTCTATATTAATAGCGCCACCAGAAAATTCTTAAACTTAATTTTGAGTAAAAATGCAGTTTTCAATAGATTCTATTTCTAAATAGTTTAAATTAATAGCTCCTCCAAAATATGTAGCATTATTTTAGTTAAAATTGCATCATTGAAAGGAATTTATAGTTGAATAATAACTATCAACTGCACCTCCGTTCAGCTAAGCTGAATTATTGTAAAAGTTAGTAAATTCAATTTTTAAAGAAATAATACCATGTCAGATAAATATTGCTCCGCCTGAAAAAGCTGCTTTATTTAAAGTAAAATTGCATCTACTTATTGAATTCATATCAGAATAATATAGCATTAAGAATCCTCCATAATATTATTTCACTTCGTTTTTTTCACCAGTAACATTACTAAGATTTTAAATTATCGAAAATTCTAATCCTATTGCTCCCCCATATCAGTGCAACGCAGAATTTTCTATGAAATAGCTGTTTTCTATTACATCAATCCATGAATTTTATAAAAAAGAAGCCCCTCCTACAAGTAAAGCATTGTTTAGACTAAAGTTGCGTTAATTAATGGAAGTTATAATTGATGTTTCAGAATCTAATGCACCTCCATTTAACTAAGCTGAATTATTGGTAAAGTTAGTAAATTGAATGTTTTCTTTAATTTAGCTATTATAAGCAGAAAATACTCCTCCAGATTAACCTGCTTTATTTAAAGAAAAGCTACAATTACTTATTTAAGTAATGTTAGAATAATCAAAGTTTAGAAATCCTCCATAACTATATTTTGCTTCGTTTTCTTCACCATTAGCATTCCTTATGTATCTGATATTTGAGTTATTTGCTTCAATACATCCTCAATATTTATGAACTGCATAGTTTTAAAAAAAATTGCAATGCTCTATAGATTAATCTACGAATCATAAATAGCAATAGCACCTCCAGATAATTAAGCATTGCTTTAACTAAAATTACTTAATTTAAATTAGTTAGCCATAGAATTTAAAAAAAGCAAAGCTCCGCCACTTTTTTAAGCTACATTATTAAAGAAAAAATTATTATAAACGCTTAGTGTTATGTTACTCTAAACTAAATATAAAGCTCCTCCAGATTAATTTGCTTCGTTTTATGAAAATCTACTTGCATCAATTTTTTTAATTTAAGATTAAAAGATATAAGAGAATCCTTCATTCTAAGCTTAGTTATTTAAACCTTAAACGTTTTCTATTTGTGAAATTAATGAAATTTTTATAAATAAAGCTCCACCTTAGCTTGATGCTTTATTTTCAGTAAAAACACAATTTTTCATAAAAAGTTCAGTATTTTATTTTGCATAGAGAGTTCCACCCTCTTCAGCTTAATTTTGATTAAATGAACTATTTTATATTGAAGCAAATGATTTATATAAATACATAGCTCCTCCAAATTTTGCATGGTTTAAATTAAAAGTGCAATTATTTATATAAGTTCTAGACTCTATAACCATTAAGGATCCTCCTGAATATCCCTTGTTTTATTCAAATGTAGTATTTGACGCATTAAAATTTGAGTATTCGAAAAGAATGCATCCATAGCTTACTGAGTTAGTTTTAAATTATGTGTTAACCAGTGAAAACTAACTTTCGAAGCTTTAAAAAATAAGACCCTCATTGTTAATAAACTAGCTATCCTTAATATAGACTTCAGAGCTTTATATATAGAATATTTATCCATTCTAATCTGCCTTATTATTCTAAACTTATAAATGCTCAAAAATTATGTGACTACTATCAATTAAAAAGTAATTGCTACCTTAAGGGGAAAAATGTTCTATTTAAACTGAAGTAATTACTAACCTTGAATATTAAGTTGAATAGATAAAGACGCAATTTGTTTATTCGCAATTGTTATCCTAAATCAAGTTGTTTCCATTTATTGATAAATTTGTAAATTATAGATAATCTTAGCTGAGGAAAAAATAAGGCTTAGCTGATTCTAAAATGAGAGTGGTTTTACTTTATTTATTTAAACACATAGTTGAGCTTTAATCTTGCTATGAGCATTAATAGCCAAATAATTTAATTGATTTGAAATATTGCTATTCTCATCCTCCTCTGAATATTTCGCATTAATCTTAGCTTTCAGTTTAATTTAAGCAACCAAGAGAGTGATCATGTTAGGAAATGTATATTGAGTGATTTTCATTTTCGCTTGCTTAATAAATAGTCTCAGATACAGACGTAAAGGGAGAATCAAAAGAGCCATCAGACTATGTAAGTCCCAAAGTTTCAAAAACTTCAGGAATTGTAACATAAAAGTCCTCCGACTTAACTACATAGTTAGAAACCAAGAGAGCGATTTACACAGATATAAGTGTGACTTAGACTGTGTACATGATTATTATAATTAAGTCTTAAAGATAGTTATTTAAGGGCAAAATTTAACAAATAATTAAAGTTTAAATCAATTTTTAAGAAAATAATTGTTGGATTTATTAAGTTACTTTATCTTCATTTATGTATTACCATTTACCTAAAATCTCTCTTAAGCAAAATAAAGTTTAAGTTAGATTCTTATAATTCCTTTAACTTACTAATAAAGAAAAAAATCTCTGCACTGGCAGAAAGGCATTTTGACTCTTTCTGCCTTTTAATTTTTATTTAAATGCTAAACTTAAGAAAGAAGCTTTATGCAATTTTTGGACTGTTCTTTTATTTTTTTTCTTAGATATCTTCTATTAAATCTTCTCCATTTTGAGAATGCTTAATTAAGCTAAAATAGCCTTAAGCTAAGATATAAAATTGATGTCTAAAAAGTTTGAATAAATAGGTTTATTTGTCTTAAGGAATCTATTAGCTAGAATAAATACAAAAGGAAGATAAATTCAAGCTAAGAAACTACTCTTAATTAGCTAATAAAGAGTATTCTATTTTAGTAGATTTGCTTATCTTTATTTATCTAATAGCTTCTACTTTACCTCTATGTTTGAGCTTTTCCATTTATTTTTATTTAAATGTGATGAAATTATTTGATAAAAAAATATAAGCTTAACTTAAAGTTGATAGTTGTAAGTATAATAATTAACTAGTTGTAAGTGTAAGCTTAAATAATAATTTTAAAGTATGATTATTAAATTGAGGTATTTAGTAGTAACACTTGAAGAAATTAAAATTTATTGTAGATAAACTTTATTAACTTTAAAATAAACATTTCTAGCATCTTTTTCCTTTTAGCTCCTTTTACTATTTTACTTAGAATTTGGGGGAGAAAGTCTAGAGTATTTATTACTTGAGACAGCATCTTCTTATAAAAGTACGATATACAGAGCTGTCATTTACATTATATTTTTTTAAATCTATAGCTAAGTTTAGTTGCTCTATTTTAAAGCTTCTTTATAAGGTTAAAATTCCAGGTATACTTCTATAGCAGGTTTACTTCATAAGAGAAGAATCTCTCTAAATAATTAAGAAGCCAATATTTTATCCTCTATTTTATCTACTCTCTATTTATTCATCCTATTTTACCTTTTCTACTAAGTATTATTATAAGCATCTTTTATCTGTTTTTATCATAAGAGAAAAAACAATTAAGGATGTAATTTTCTTCAAATTAGACAAGACTTAATAAGCAACTTAAATTGGTTTTATTTATAAGATATTCAGATTAATAATCCAGGCTACATTTAAAAAATAAGCAAAGAGTATAATAATTAAACTAGCTACATTTCCTATAGCTGTATTTATACTTTTATTTAAAGTTTTATTAATTAATAGCATAGCAAACTAAAAAGTATACAACTAGCTTAGTGTTATATATAAGAGATAAAATGAAAATACTTGGTTGATTATAAATAATTAAAATGAATATGATACTTAGCTATCATGATAGAGTAATATTAATTATACTTATGCATATTCTATTATAGCTCTAATTTATTAAGTTCTTCATACCTATTTCAGATATTTTATTTGCCTTTCTCTATTTATTCCTTTATCTATTAACTAGCATATTTAGAATTTTTCAATTTATTTAAAAAATTTCTTTCGCTCATTAATTAGAAGCTTCAAAACTAAGAAAAAAATTAGTGAAGCAAGGCAAAGGTTAAAATTAAATTTTTTAAAGGAGGAGAAAGATCCTTAAGGAGGATTAATCTTCATTAATAGCCCTAATTACTAGGACATTTAAGCTAGATATATAGGAAATAATATGCAAGACATCATAATAATTAATTAAAACTTACTATCCTAGTTTACTTAATGCAAAAATAAAGAATATTAATGTAATCAAAGAATATTTGCTTAGAGTACTCCTTTTAGTATGAGATCTTCACAATTTCTTAATACAAAAATTTTTTTTTACTTAACGAAATCTTCTAAATGACAGATAATATTTAAAGAATCTGGAATATATCTAATACATTGAAAAAAAAGTAAAATGGTAATAATTTTTATTAGTCTAGGTTATGTGTATAACTTCAAAGATATTCTATTTAATATAATAGCTTTAGCATATTAGTTTATTAACTGGATAATTATTAAAATAAATACCTCTTAGAAACTATTTATATAGCTAAGTTGTATGCTACTAAGTTGAAAGTAATAAAGATAAAATTATTTTGACTATACTTTTACTTTTGCTTAGCTTAAAAGAATTTATACCAATGGCTTCAAAGCTATAATTATAATAATTTACTCATTATTCATTCTAATAAGCGAAATTGTTACTATTGATGATTAAATACACAAAATTAAGCTTTAGAATATTTACCTAATAGCTGATGAAAAGTAAGGTATATAATTTCTTAATAAAGCTATGTAAACGAATCTAGTTCCAACCTTGGGCTCTAAAGAAAAAATTAGTTAGATATAGCATAAGATATGAACTATGTGCTATCTCTATTTCTTAAATTTAGTATTAACTAGAATTTTATCTTGCATATAACTTTTAATCTAAGACCCTAATTTATATTAAAGTAGATGCTTGTAGATTTAATTAAACTTTAAGAGAAACTAACTTAGATTTTAACTTAAATAGATAAAGCTTAAGTTTTTTTCTAGTTATAGCAATTTATATAGTTAAAGTCATTCTATGAGTCTTTTCTTAATCCTGTTTATGTTTTATTGAAAATAGTGTATAGAATAGCTTAAAGTTATGCAATATATGTATTTATAGTTCTTTGAGCCTAAATGAATATGAAGAGATTTAAGTGCTCATTAATTATTTAGCTAGCCAAACTTTGCATTTCTACCATCAACTAATAAAATTCCAAAACACTAGAAAGGATTACATTCTTTAGATTATTAAGGAAATTTATTTCATTTATCTGTCTTATAAGAGATAAAAGGAGCTTCACTTTATTTTTTAAATAGACTGGTAGATCTTGAGTCATTTGGTGGATGGGTAATACAAATATAGTGACAAACTTAAAATTGGGTAGTTAATGTTAAATATGTGTTTTTTTCGAATTAGCTTGATGCTTGCCCTAAGTGATTTAAATACTTTAGTTATTTATCATATTTATAAACAAAATCTCTAATTAAAAGGAACTAAATTACTATTCTCTTAACGAAAGTCTAAAAAATAAATAGAGAAGAAAGCATATCTTCAGATAAGCAATAAATTGCAAAATATTGATAATCTATTGATTAAATATAATGTGAAAAAGATTATTGTGTAAGCATTAAAGTAAGCTGATATGAGTAAAATTATGAAATAATCATTAATGTATTTAGATAAGTTATAAGCATATAATTAAGGACCTATTGATTTATGAAGTGATGACTCTGTAATAGAAGTCCAAGTATTATTAATCTAGCATCAAGAAAGATAATAATATGCTTATAGTTAAAGAAGCCAACTCTTTAAAGTTAAAATTTTTCATATTAGAGTAACTAGAATAAATAAGCTTGCAAAGCGATCAATTAGCTGGAGATAGTAGCAGGCGTTAGATATTTCTGAAATTATTTATTTTATAATCACAATCAAAGTGTTTCAATGCATCAAAGTTCTTTGACTATATACAAATATTAGAAAAATTTTATAAGAGAACATTTTAAATTTAAGAAACAAAAATAGCAAAAGCCTATAAAATTTAGAAAGTTTCTAAAGAGATAAATAAATCTTCTTTCAGATAAGAGAGAAACTTATAAATGAAGACTTTTTAAGTTGTAGATAGAGGATATTATATTAATAAATAAATTTAGGCTTATTTAATCTTTCAATTAAATAAATAATGAGGATTATAGTTAAGACAATCTGTCCATTACATTTTTAGGAATTTTTATCTTAAAAGGTTGGCTTTAAAAAAGCAATGCTAAGAAAAATTTAATTTATAAAGGAACAACTCAACCTAGTGGAAGGAATAGAATCCAGATTTATGTCCTAAGAAAGAGAACTAAGCGCTTTCTGAAACATATCTTAAGACCAGAGTAGCTAATCCTAAAATTAGCTTCAGAAACAATCTTAGTATTAGACTGGAAATACTAGAAAAGAAATTAGATGAACAAAGGAGAGATCCAATGATGATTGAAGAGACCAATAGGAAGACTAAAGTTAAACTCCAAAAAGTAGTGAAGAAATGTTACTACTGCAATTCGACAGAACACTTATGAAGACGCTGCAAGGAATTCCAAAATTTCAAGACGTAGTACTGGAATAAATAAAGAGCCATACAAACACAGTAGAGGAAGAAAAAACAAATGTAGTAGAGACAAATAAGAGAAAGATTATACTTAAATGAATAAGGATACATTTAAAAGAGAAAATTTAATTAGAAATAAGGCTAGATCCGGAAATGACAAGAGTAATGGGAGGAGTAGAGACATCTAAAACTTTATTTTTAAAACTGGAGCAATCTGGTGTCCAGCATGAAGAGGTGAAAATCCTCGAAAATTGCTAAACTTAATTTATCCTATTATTATTATTATATAGATTAAAAAAAAAATCAAGAATTAATAGTAAGTATTTTAATGTTTAATAGGAAGTTTAAGATATAAGTCATATTTCATTTGAATCAGGACTATCTAATTCTAACTCACAGAGCTTGTTATATTCTTATATTACTTATCCGTTAAATGATTTAAGATTAATAAATTTCTACTTTATTAAGATGCAGCAATAATCCTCATTATATAGTAAAGCATTATGATTCATCTAGTTATTCTATAAATAGTAAAACTAATTAATATTCTACTTAGCTCTTATTTTCAAACTTTTCAAGTTGCTATAGATTTTATAAGGCTCATTATTTTCGCCAGCATATTTAAAAGACTCTTACATATTCTGACCAAACTATGTGAAATCTAGTGAATTTAAAGCATTGCAATTAGATACTATTTAGTGAACATCTTGGTTAAATAGCTACAATCCAATAAGTTGCAGACTCCTTAAAGTTTTTATTTAAACTACTTCGCTTATTCAATTTTATTCTTTTATTTAGATTAAAGTTAAATTTAAAGTATGCAAATACTAGCATGATTGCTTTATAACTCTCAAGGAGTTAGATTTTACTTCATCAACATTATTAAGTACTATTAATCTTAGATTTTAGCAATTCTAAAACATGAAAGCTAAATCCTCGTCTTTCACTTTTTTCATATCGCTTATACTCAACTATTCATATTTACGTCCATTATCACCTATTTAGCGAAGAGCCTAACTTGAAAGCTGCTATAAATCTTTCAATGTAAGTGATTTTAAATTAGGAGTTTATGTGAGTAAAAGCTTTAGAAGCTCATCATTGAATTACTAGCAGCTATCAATACTAACGGTCTAAAGATAAATCAATTATTAAGTTGCCAGTTTACTAAAGTCTGATTTGTCAAATTATCCTTTTAATCTTAGAAGTTGTATATTCTTATTGTCCTTATATTTACTTAGTATTTTCTCAGCCGAATCATATTAATCTGAATCAATTTAGCATAAGTTAGGACATAAATCTATAAACTTCTGATTGCTTTTATTAATTCTAAGCTACTAAATGTTTCTTCCTTTTCTTTCTAAGTATTGCTTTATAGAGTTATTATCAATTTAAGAACCTTCTATTGTTAAAGATTAAATATTTAGGTCTAAACAAAATTCATTAAGAAAGCTACCTTTTAGATTTATTTCCTTCATCTATAAACTTTTTATTTCTAAATGCTTTAACTTTTAGAGACTACTTAAAAAGTATAAATCTTCGTCCTTTAAATGACAACAAAGAGTTAATTTTTCTAAGTCTAAGCAAGATAAAAAGTCAGGTAAAGCTATTGTCTTGTGTTTGTCAATTAAAGTAAATTCCTGTAATTTATATCTCTTTCCTCTTTTAACTTCAGTTCATAACTTATTCAAAATTACTTTATAAAGCTAGAAATTTATTTAAGAGCAGAAACTCTGGGAAAGATGACTAGTATCGATTACTAATTTCCTTACATCTGATTATGAAATTTATTTAAGTATTCACTTTATTTTAGATTAGTCTATTTTTTAAACTTTAATCTCCAATTAGCTGAACTTATAGTTAAGTGACTAGAAATATTTGCTAACTTATTATAACTAGCAGATACTTTTTAAGCCAAGAAATTACGATATCTCTTATAATATATCTATCCTTCCTCAGAAATTTTATTAAATACTTCTTTCTTTATTTTTTTAAATTGAGAGATTGCTATCATTTAATATTATAGAAACTTATGGAGTCTGTCTTGCAACTGTATACAGCTTAGAAAAATCCTTTTAACATTGAAACAATCCTTTTTCGTAAATACCTCCATCTTTAAAGATTAATTTTCCAATTCACTGTATTTTATCATCAGCAAACTATCCTTCATAGCTATCTCCGCTTTTGAATTTATAGACACCTTTTCCATATTTCTTATCTTGTATTCATTCTCCTATATAAATATCACCGTTTTTGTAGAAAAAAGTTCCGTTTCCTCATCTTAATCCTTCAAATCAATAGCCTTTGTATTTTTCTCCATCACTATATTTATAAACTCCGTATTCTTAAAAAACATTATTGATCCAATTACCTTTATATTTTTCTTCATTTTCAAAGTATTAAATTCCATTTCCTTACTTTTAATCGTTTTCTCAATTTCCATTATAGATTTCACCATTTTAATATTTATAAGTTCCTTCTCCATTTTTTTTGTCTTAAAATCATTCCCCATTATATTCCTCTCCTGTGGCAAAATGTTAAATTCCTTAGCCTTATCTTAAATTGCTATCTCAATAACCCTCATATATATCTCCGTTTTTATAGGAAAAAGTTCCCTTTCCATGCTTCTTATCGTTAAGTCACTCACCTTCATATTTTTCTTTGTTTTTATAAATTAAGGTTCCTTCTCCTTATTTTTTATTGCTTTTTCATTATCCTTCATACTTTTATCCACTCTTTAAAGTTAGAACACCAAATCCTTCTTTTTTATTATTTAACCATTCTCCTTCGTATTTTTTGCCATCTCCAAAAATTTAAGTTCCCCATCCTTATTTTTTACCTTTTAATCATTATCCTTCATATCTTTTATCCTTTTATTAAATGAGAACTCCATATCCATGTTTTTTATCACTTAATCAATCACCTTCGTAAACTTCTCCATTTATACTCTAAAGTTTTCCTTTTCCATGCCTTTTACCATTTTATAACTGGCCTTCATAAAGATCTTCATTTTCGTAGTTTACAATGATATAGCCTTGTTTAATTTCTTCGATAGAGCTTTCTTGTTATTATCCTTCATTCTTTTAAAGAATATTTGGTTATAAAATATCCTATTAATTAGAATGGTCTGACATGATAATAATTGAAGATAGTTGATTAAATATCCAGTTTCTAATGTAATTTGACTAAATTATTTTGCAATTTATTTTAGAATTGATTTTCAAAATAAATTCTTTTATATTTCTTAGCTAGTTTAAAATAAATATTCCCTTAAATGAAGATAATAACGTTAGTTTTTATTAATTTAAACTTTTAAGCTTTATAAGATTTTCTAGTTGAGATATGTTTAACTTTGTATATAATTAAATGGATGTCCATTCTTAATACAGTTCAAAGCAAACCTTAGACTAATTTCTTTTTACCTTGGATTATATTATTTATAATCACCTAGCTTTATTACCTTTAATAGCTCTATCTTAGAAGCTTCTTTTTAGAGATATTTATTAAAGGCTTTAATTTTATTGCTATTAAGGATTACTTAGCTTTAACTCTAAAATCTTTACATAAAACAGACTCTTTAATAATAAATCTCTAATAACTAGCTTTATCATTTTAAGCCAATATTTATAAATAAAAATAATTAAAAGCTACGAAGAAGCTGAAGAAGTGATTGTTTAAACCTAAAGTACTAAAATAATTAAAAAGCTTTAATTTAAATCATACTTATAAATTAAATCCAACTGCCTTTAATAATACCTACAACAAATTTACCACAACTTCCAATTTAGTGACTGATTAAGGTTGTTCAACCTTATACGTTATAGTTGTCACTTAATAAATAATAGCATTATATTTAAAAATTCTTTATCTAATAAAAAATATTTAAATTACGCTAAATTAATTTTCAAACTTAAGATTTGAATCTAAGTATAAAAATAAGTTTTATAAGTACCAATTGTATTAAACTATTATAGGTGTTAATGTTTTTTATGCACAATCGATAAGAAAATAAATAAATTTGCTTAGGAAGTAAAAATAGCTTAGTCATATATTTTAGTTAATATTTGAGCAACTATCTTTTATAATTTCTCACTTTCTATATAATCTTTATTATTATCTTCTTCTAAAATTATAAATTACTGCATGAGAATTTATAAATATAAGATACTTATAAATTAATATTTTGACTAAATAACTTCTATCTATCCTTTTATTATCTTACTATAACACTCTCATTAGTACTATGATTATTTTAGCTTTTTATTTTTTATCTATTCTGCTTATTTGTTACTTCAAGCTTATTGACTGATAATATCTTAGTTAAGAGATTTAAATAGTAGTTAATATGCTTAATAAATTGTTTTACAGTTCTGCTATAAATTATTTGGTTTATAATTTTTATAGGCATCATCTCTGAGAGTTCTCTAAAAATAAGATTTTAATGTCTTAGTAATTTTGCATTAAATCCTCAAAGGAATATCCACATTATATTTTAAGTCATATTTGAATAATTAGCATAATCCATAATTTTTTGTATAGTTGCATCTGGATTTGTTCAGAGATTTTGTAATATACTCCTAAAATTAGTTTATTTGATATTACAAATAAGAATTGTAAATTTATTCCCAGACTAATTTAGCTGCATTATTAAACACTCTTAATTTAGTTAGATTTACTATATGTCTTAAACTTAAGCCCCAATTTATGAAATTAATATTAAGAAATATTCTCTATGTCTGTCACACTTAAGATACAAATAAAATTAAACCTAATAAAAATTAAGACTATCTAGATAAATATCCTTATTCCTTAAAATTACTTAACTAACTTTTTATTTTTTCTAATTAATTAAATCCACATTCAGTTAGTTTTTTCCTTAAATTCCTAAATATTTAATTTTTATTTATAAGTGATTAAGTGAATATATGAGATATTAAGAAAATGAAAATAACTACAAGCATAAATAGATTTTAAATAGAAGAAATTGAATAAATGCTTATTTTATCGTATATCTAAAGAAAATTTAAACTTATTAAATTAAATCACTTTTCAACTTGCAACAGCTAGGTAGGCTTATATTTATAAAGGGTTAACTGAATGTTTTAGAGTATTTAAAGATTAAAGAAAATATTAAAAATAAAAAGATTTATAAATAAGTATTGTCTACTAGAATTAGATTATATAAATTTAGTTGCTGTTTAAGATTAAGAATACGGAATAGATGTAATAAAATAATAAAAGATTAAATTACTCTTGATATAGTTTTAAAGCATATAAATTGAGTTAACTTATTTATTCAAAACTAATTAAAGTGCTTTGTAGTTATAAATTCATATTACAAATAAAATATAAACTTAACTATCTAAAATGAGTAAAATGTATTGGTACCTCTATAATAAGCTTTTATATTTTTATTAATGCTTATATGTTTAGCATATATAAGTAAATTACATTATTTTATTAAAAATTAATAAAGCATAACGAATGCTTAAGATAAAGATTATTCTATTTTATTTATATAGTTTTATATTAGAAAAATAAAGATAATTTCCTCAGTTTTAATATCCTAATAAGCATAGGTTATTTAAAAAAGGTTTATGAAATATCTAATTTTATTTATTGATTGAAACATTTATTTTAGCTTTTATAAGTTTTTATTAATCTTAACTATTTAAGATATATAGTTATATTTTATTAAGCTATTTAGTAACTAATTAAGATATATCATTATTAAATTTAATACCAACACTAATTTTTACTTAAGAGATTTAAAGAATTCTCTTCCTTATTTATAGCAGACAGTGTGGCCGAGTGCTCTAAGGCGCTAGTCTTTCGGGGCGTCGGTTCAAATCCCACCGCTGTCACTTTTTTTTAACAAGAGTAACAAATAAATCAATATATATAAATCAATAAGAAAACTGCCATCAAAAAGGGCTACAACCTCCTTAGAATAGGAGAGAAAACCAGAAGCACATATTCTCATCACGTCTTCTTCAACTTACCGCTCTTCTTAATAAAAATAACCAGAACTATCTAAAAGATTAGAAGAACTTATAAAAAATACTAACTCCTACAAATTAAAGCGAATCTCTTCCATCAAAGGACAAGTAAGAACAAGAATCAAAATTCAGAACAGAAAACTTAACACAGCTCTCAACACCTCCATTGAAAACTGAAAAAATAGACCACTCAACTGAATCGATAAAAATAATAACTAAAAAATAAACGAAGAAGATGTAGCAGATAATTCAATATAGATACTATTACCTTTTATTTAGAAAATACTGAAATAGAATAAATGGACTCTTATAAATAAAAAATGGAACAGCTAATTTATCAACTTATTAGAAACATAAAAAACTCGAAGAGGAATTAAACTCCCAGAAGGAAGAGATGCTTGTGTTAAGTCAGGATTTGATAAATCATGAGGATGAAGTCAGTATGGTAGACCGAAGAGCTAAATTCGGAGTTTATAGGCAAATTGTAAGTTTAGAGAATGATATTTGAATAATGCAAGAGCAAGACGAGAAAAACTGAGGGAAATTAGATTTAAGACTAAAATTAATAGAAGAAAATCTGTAGAAGCTTTCATAAGGAACTCCAATGGAAATAGAGAAAAAAGAAAAGATATTTCCTAGAGCAAGAAAAAGATGTTACATTTGCAACAGCACTTGACATTTATGACGGAAATGTCCCCAATAGAAAAAAATAAGAATGAATATCTGGAGAAATGTTAACTAGTAGCAACTAAAGTAACAAGCGAAGGTATTCTTCCCATCGGTAAATGGGAAAATCTGGAAGAAAAAAGAAATTCTCAACTCAGATTATATAAAAGAGAAGAGCCAAGAAAAAAGTGCAATGCAAGGACAGAACATGAAGAACGGAGATTTTATACATTTAAAATTTCAATTAAACCGGAAAGCTAACAGTTATTTTAATGATTAAATAAATATAAAAGTAAATCAATTTGTGAACACAAAGTATTCTCGATGAAGTGCAGCTCTTTAAATTAATTTTATTTAAAGTTAATAAAATTTGTCCTTGGAAGTTTCCTCCAGTGTTTCACTTCCTTTAAAATTCTATCTTCTATCAAAGCATGGTCGGAGTGATGCCCCAAGAGACTAATCGCTTGGCATCTTTCATCAACCATTACTCAATGCCTCCAGTTCTTTCCTGTTATCTCGTACCAAGATTCTTCCTCAGTTTGTCAGCTCCTGAAGTGGTTCCAGGTACTTGAGTTAAGTTAATCTCAGTTTAAGGATTGGTGGTGCCTATTTAAAATAAAAAGTAAGAAAAGATGATTATTTTTATATCTACTCAGCAATAAAAATAATAAGCTACTCTAAAATAATTTGAATAGTTTAAATTAAACAATTAAATAGAGAATAAAAAAGTGTATATATAAAAATGCTTTATATATAAATAAGAAATATTTATTAACTACTTTTTAACTTTTATCTAAATATAGATATCTCCATATTCTATACCTGCTTACTTCTTCTTTTAATATATTTTTATGAAGGATTACATTTTTAAATATAATAAATATCTAGTATAAATAAAATAATATAAACAAAGGGTGGTAGTAATAATAGCAATATTTAAATTATAAGTACATAAGAAAAAATAAAGTAGTGAAGTGTAAAATATTTTGATTATTTCCCCATTTAAATGTTTTAAAATAGTAAAGTATAAAGGTAAAACTTAATATTTAAAATGTTTGGCTTATAAATTTTAAATTAATATTAACTAAGATAATAAAATATTTATACAGTATTAGGAAATTACTACAATTTCTTATTTTTTTAAATCAATTATTTTCATCTATTAAAGCATTAGTTTAGCTTTATTACGATTTTATTCATAAATTTAAAAATGCAAAAAACTAAATTCTAGCCTTTAGATCAATCTTAAGTCTCAGTTAACTAACAAGAACCAAGAATTCAAAAAAGATAAATATACTTCTGGTAATGATTGGGAAATACTGAATTTCCTAAAACTTAAAAGCTTGAGAAACTCCATGAGCAAGATATTATTTAGCTTTATTCCTTAATTGAGAAAATAAATACAGAAATTTAAACCCTGAAGGCAGAAAACTAGAATCTTAAGCTACTTTTGCAAGATAAAAAAAGGAAGATAAGGCTAGCTAAGTTAAGTTTTGTTTTAAATTGAATCCTTAACTTTCAAATTTGTATTGATAAATTAAAAACCTAAAAGTAAATCCTTAGAAAATTGAAGAAGAATTACAGTTATAAATTAAAATCACTAACTATGAACAGACAAGATGGAAATTGAACAAAAATTTAAACCAAATAAAAATTATATTTAAAACCCTTAATAATATCGTTGCTTTTGTTATCAAAAGACTGGACATTAATGGAGATAATATCTAAAATGAAGAAGAGTGCTTGAGCAGCATCAAAAAATATTTGGGTCATCAAGGAGACTATATTGAAACTGCTTTGGAGGTATTTATAGAAAGAAGTCGGTATTAGTAGACTCAAGTGAGACATTATGGCAATTCATAGTAACGAAATAAACAATCTCAAAAGAACAACGATGACCTTAGAATTTATTTAGAGAAGCCGGATAAAATTTACAAGAAAATGGAAGAACAAAGTACATTCGAGCGATGGATATAAAGAGTTGTATTGTCTTTAATTTTAGGAAGGTTTCCTCTAATTAAAGATAACCCTAAGATTTTTAGTTAAATTTAATAAAGAATTTAATAAATTTTTATCTAATATATTAAAAATTAAAATTAAAGACGGGAAATCAGATATGGTTCCAAATTATGTTTATTGTAGATTTAATATATGTATTTAATATTTATTTTTGCTTATAAATAAAACTATAAATTTATATAAGCTATTTAGTTTTATTATGGCTTTATTTTTATTAACTAATTCACTCTTACGATCTTATATAATTAAAGAGCAGAAGAAAATCATTAATTTTTAAGATACGTATAAGAGTTAGAAGCATAGCAAACTAAAAAGTATACAACTAGCTTAGTGTTATATATAAGAGATAAAATGAAAATACTTGGTTGATTATAAATAATTAAAATGAATATGATACTTAGCTATCATGATAGAGTAATATTAATTATACTTATGCATATTCTATTATAGCTCTAATTTATTAAGTTCTTCATACCTATTTCAGATATTTTATTTGCCTTTCTCTATTTATTCCTTTATCTATTAACTAGCATATTTAGAATTTTTCAATTTATTTAAAAAATTTCTTTCGCTCATTAATTAGAAGCTTCAAAACTAAGAAAAAAATTAGTGAAGCAAGGCAAAGGTTAAAATTAAATTTTTTAAAGGAGGAGAAAGATCCTTAAGGAGGATTAATCTTCATTAATAGCCCTAATTACTAGGACATTTAAGCTAGATATATAGGAAATAATATGCAAGACATCATAATAATTAATTAAAACTTACTATCCTAGTTTACTTAATGCAAAAATAAAGAATATTAATGTAATCAAAGAATATTTGCTTAGAGTACTCCTTTTAGTATGAGATCTTCACAATTTCTTAATACAAAAATTTTTTTTTACTTAACGAAATCTTCTAAATGACAGATAATATTTAAAGAATCTGGAATATATCTAATACATTGAAAAAAAAGTAAAATGGTAATAATTTTTATTAGTCTAGGTTATGTGTATAACTTCAAAGATATTCTATTTAATATAATAGCTTTAGCATATTAGTTTATTAACTGGATAATTATTAAAATAAATACCTCTTAGAAACTATTTATATAGCTAAGTTGTATGCTACTAAGTTGAAAGTAATAAAGATAAAATTATTTTGACTATACTTTTACTTTTGCTTAGCTTAAAAGAATTTATACCAATGGCTTCAAAGCTATAATTATAATAATTTACTCATTATTCATTCTAATAAGCGAAATTGTTACTATTGATGATTAAATACACAAAATTAAGCTTTAGAATATTTACCTAATGGCTGATGAAAAGTAAGGTATATAATTTCTTAATAAAACTATGTAAACGAATCTAGTTCCAACCTTGGGCTCTAAAGAAAAAATTAGTTAGATATAGCATAAGATATGAACTATGTGCTATCTCTATTTCTTAAATTTAGTATTAACTAGAATTTTATCTTGCATATAACTTTTAATCTAAGACCCTAATTTATATTAAAGTAGATGCTTGTAGATTTAATTAAACTTTAAGAGAAACTAACTTAGATTTTAACTTAAATAGATAAAGCTTAAGTTTTTTTCTAGTTATAGCAATTTATATAGTTAAAGTCATTCTATGAGTCTTTTCTTAATCCTGTTTATGTTTTATTGAAAATAGTGTATAGAATAGCTTAAAGTTATGCAATATATGTATTTATAGTTCTTTGAGCCTAAATGAATATGAAGAGATTTAAGTGCTCATTAATTATTTAGCTAGCCAAACTTTGCATTTCTACCATCAACTAATAAAATTCCAAAACACTAGAAAGGATTACATTCTTTAGATTATTAAGGAAATTTATTTCATTTATCTGTCTTATAAGAGATAAAAGGAGCTTCACTTTATTTTTTAAATAGACTGGTAGATCTTGAGTCATTTGGTGGATGGGTAATACAAATATAGTGACAAACTTAAAATTGGGTAGTTAATGTTAAATATGTGTTTTTTTCGAATTAGCTTGATGCTTGCCCTAAGTGATTTAAATACTTTAGTTATTTATCATATTTATAAACAAAATCTCTAATTAAAAGGAACTAAATTACTATTCTCTTAACGAAAGTCTAAAAAATAAATAGAGAAGAAAGCATATCTTCAGATAAGCAATAAATTGCAAAATATTGATAATCTATTGATTAAATATAATGTGAAAAAGATTATTGTGTAAGCATTAAAGTAAGCTGATATGAGTAAAATTATGAAATAATCATTAATGTATTTAGATAAGTTATAAGCATATAATTAAGGACCTATTGATTTATGAAGTGATGACTCTGTAATAGAAGTCCAAGTATTATTAATCTAGCATCAAGAAAGATAATAATATGCTTATAGTTAAAGAAGCCAACTCTTTAAAGTTAAAATTTTTCATATTAGAGTAACTAGAATAAATAAGCTTGCAAAGCGATCAATTAGCTGGAGATAGTAGCAGGCGTTAGATATTTCTGAAATTATTTATTTTATAATCACAATCAAAGTGTTTCAATGCATCAAAGTTCTTTGACTATATACAAATATTAGAAAAATTTTATAAGAGAACATTTTAAATTTAAGAAACAAAAATAGCAAAAGCCTATAAAATTTAGAAAGTTTCTAAAGAGATAAATAAATCTTCTTTCAGATAAGAGAGAAACTTATAAATGAAGACTTTTTAAGTTGTAGATAGAGGATATAATATTAATAAATAAATTTAGGCTTATTTAATCTTTCAATTAAATAAATAATGAGGATTATAGTTAAGACAATCTGTCCATTACATTTTTAGGAATTTTTATCTTAAAAGGTTGGCTTTAAAAAAGCAATGCTAAGAAAAATTTAATTTATAAAGGAACAACTCAACCTAGTGGAAGGAATAGAATCCAGATTTATGTCCTAAGAAAGAGAACTAAGCGCTTTCTGAAACATATCTTAAGACCAGAGTAGCTAATCCTAAAATTAGCTTCAGAAACAATCTGAGTATTAGACTGGAAATACTAGAAAAGAAATTAGATGAACAAAGGAGAGATCCAATGATGATTGAAGAGACCAATAGGAAGACTAAAGTTAAACTCCAAAAAGTAGTGAAGAAATGTTACTACTGCAATTCGACAGAACATTTATGAAGACGCTTCAAGGAATTCCAAAATATCAAGACGTAGTACTGGAATAAATAAAGAACCATACAAACACAGTAGAGGAAGAAAAAACAAATGTAGTAGAGACAAATAAGAGAAAGATTATACTTAAATGAATAAGGATACATTTACAAGAGAAAATTTAATTAGAAATAAGGCTAGATCCGGAAATGACAAGAGTAATGGGAGGAGTAGAGACATCTAAAACTTTATTTTTAAAACTGGAGCAATCTGGTGTCCAGCATGAAGAGGTGAAAATCCTCGAAAATTGCTAAACTTAATTTATCCTATTATTATTATTATATAGATTAAAAACAAAAAATCAAGAATTAATAGTAAGTATTTTAATGTTTAATAGGAAGTTTAAGATATAAGTCATATTTCATTTGGATCAGGACTATCTAATTCTAACTCACAGAGCTTGTTATATTCTTATATTACTTATCCGTTAAATGATTTAAGATTAATAAATTTCTACTTTATTAAGATGCAGCAATAATCCTTACTATATAGTAAAGCATTATGATTCATCTAGTTATTCTATAAATAGTAAAACTAATTAATATTCTACTTAGCTCTTATTTTCAAACTTTTCAAGTTGCTATAGATTTTATAAGGCTCATTATTTTCGCCAGCATATTTAAAAGACTCTTACATATTCTGACCAAACTATGTGAAATCTAGTGAATTTAAAGCATTGCAATTAGATACTATTTAGTGAACATCTTGGTTAAATAGCTACAATCCAATAAGTTGCAGACTCCTTAAAGTTTTTATTTAAACTACTTCGCTTATTCAATTTTATTCTTTTATTTAGATTAAAGTTAAATTTAAAGTATGCAAATACTAGCATGATTGCTTTATAACTCTCAAGGAGTTAGATTTTACTTCATCAACATTATTAAGTACTATTAATCTTAGATTTTAGCAATTCTAAAACATGAAAGCTAAATCCTCGTCTTTCACTTTTTTCATATCGCTTATACTCAACTATTCATATTTACGTCCATTATCACCTATTTAGCGAAGAGCCTAACTTGAAAGCTGCTATAAATCTTTCAATGTAAGTGATTTTAAATTAGGAGTTTATGTGAGTAAAAGCTTTAGAAGCTCATCATTGAATTACTAGCAGCTATCAATACTAACGGTCTAAAGATAAATCAATTATTAAGTTGCCAGTTTACTAAAGTCTGATTTGTCAAATTATCCTTTTAATCTTAGAAGTTGTATATTCTTATTGTCCTTATATTTACTTAGTATTTTCTCAGCCGAATCATATTAATCTGAATCAATTTAGCATAAGTTAGGACATAAATCTATAAACTTCTGATTGCTTTTATTAATTCTAAGCTACTAAATGTTTCTTCCTTTTCTTTCTAAGTATTGCTTTATAGAGTTATTATCAATTTAAGAACCTTCTATTGTTAAAGATTAAATATTTAGGTCTAAACAAAATTCATTAAGAAAGCTACCTTTTAGATTTATTTCCTTCATCTATAAACTTTTTATTTCTAAATGCTTTAACTTTTAGAGACTACTTAAAAAGTATAAATCTTCGTCCTTTAAATGACAACAAAGAGTTAATTTTTCTAAGTCTAAGCAAGATAAAAAGTCAGGTAAAGCTATTGTCTTGTGTTTGTCAATTAAAGTAAATTCCTGTAATTTATATCTCTTTCCTCTTTTAACTTCAGTTCATAACTTATTCAAAATTACTTTATAAAGCTAGAAATTTATTTAAGAGCAGAAACTCTGGGAAAGATGACTAGTATCGATTACTAATTTCCTTACATCTGATTATGAAATTTATTTAAGTATTCACTTTATTTTAGATTAGTCTATTTTTTAAACTTTAATCTCCAATTAGCTGAACTTATAGTTAAGTGACTAGAAATATTTGCTAACTTATTATAACTAGCAGATACTTTTTAAGCCAAGAAATTACGATATCTCTTATAATATATCTATCCTTCCTCAGAAATTTTATTAAATACTTCTTTCTTTATTTTTTTAAATTGAGAGATTGCTATCATTTAATATTATAGAAACTTATGGAGTCTGTCTTGCAACTGTATACAGCTTAGAAAAATCCTTTTAACATTGAAACAATCCTTTTTCGTAAATACCTCCATCTTTAAAGATTAATTTTCCAATTCACTGTATTTTATCATCAGCAAACTATCCTTCATAGCTATCTCCGCTTTTGAATTTATAGACACCTTTTCCATATTTCTTATCTTGTATTCATTCTCCTATATAAATATCACCGTTTTTGTAGAAAAAAGTTCCGTTTCCTCATCTTAATCCTTCAAATCAATAGCCTTTGTATTTTTCTCCATCACTATATTTATAAACTCCGTATTCTTAAAAAACATTATTGATCCAATTACCTTTATATTTTTCTTCATCTTCAAAGTATTAAATTCCATTTCCTTACTTTTAATTTTTTTTTCAATTTCCATTATAGATTTCACCATTTTCATATTTATAAGTTCCTTCTCCATGCTTTTTATCTTAAAATCATTCCCCATTATATTCCTCTCCTGTGGCAAAATGTAAAATTCCTTAGCCTTATCTTAAATTGCTATCTCAATAACCCTCATATATATCTCCGTTTTTATAGGAAAAAGTTCCCTTTCCATGCTTCTTATCGTTAAGTCACTCACCTTCATATTTTTCTTTGTTTTTATAAATTAAGGTTCCTTCTCCTTATTTTTTATTGCTTTTTCATTATCCTTCATACTTTTATCCACTCTTTAAAGTTAGAACACCAAATCCTTCTTTTTTATTATTTAACCATTCTCCTTCATATCTTTTGCCAGTTGCGAAAATTTAAGTTCCCCATCCTTATCTTTTATCTTTGAATCATTGTCCTTCATATATTTTATCCTTTTATTAAATGAGAACTCCATATCCATGCCTTTTACCATTTTATAACTGGCCTTCATAAAGATCTTCATTTTTGTAGTTTACAATGATATAGCCTTGTTTAATTTCTTCGATAGAGCTTTCTTGTTATTATCCTTCATTCTTTTAAAGAATATTTGGTTATAAAATATCCTATTAATTAGAATGGTCTGACATGATAATAATTGAAGATAGTTGATTAAATATCCAGTTTCTAATGTAATTTGACTAAATTATTTTGGAATTTATTTTAGAATTGATTTTCAAAATAAATTCTTTTATATTTCTTAGCTAGTTTAAAATAAATATTCCCTTAAATGAAGATAATAACGTTAGTTTTTATTAATTTAAACTTTTAAGCTTTATAAGATTTTCTAGTTGAGATATGTTTAACTTTGTATATAATTAAATGGATGTCCATTCTTAATACAGTTCAAAGCAAACCTTAGACTAATTTCTTTTTACCTTGGATTATATTATTTATAATCACCTAGCTTTATTACCTTTAATAGCTCTATCTTAGAAGCTTCTTTTTAGAGATATTTATTAAAGGCTTTAATTTTATTGCTATTAAGGATTACTTAGCTTTAACTCTAAAATCTTTACATAAAACAGACTCTTTAATAATAAATCTCTAATAACTAGCTTTATCATTTTAAGCCAATATTTATAAATAAAAATAATTAAAAGCTACGAAGAAGCTGAAGAAGTGATTGTTTAAACCTAAAGTACTAAAATAATTAAAAAGCTTTAATTTAAATCATACTTATAAATTAAATCCAACTGCCTTTAATAATACCTACAACAAATTTACCACAACTTCCAATTTAGTGACTGATTAAGGTTGTTCAACCTTATACGTTATAGTTGTCACTTAATAAATAATAGCATTATATTTAAAAATTCTTTATCTAATAAAAAATATTTAAATTACGCTAAATTAATTTTCAAACTTAAGATTTGAATCTAAGTATAAAAATAAGTTTTATAAGTACCAATTGTATTAAACTATTATAGGTGTTAATGTTTTTTATGCACAATCGATAAGAAAATAAATAAATTTGCTTAGGAAGTAAAAATAGCTTAGTCATATATTTTAGTTAATATTTGAGCAACTATCTTTTATAATTTCTCACTTTCTATATAATCTTTATTATTATCTTCTTCTAAAATTATAAATTACTGCATGAGAATTTATAAATATAAGATACTTATAAATTAATATTTTGACTAAATAACTTCTATCTATCCTTTTATTATCTTACTATAACACTCTCATTAGTACTATGATTATTTTAGCTTTTTATTTTTTATCTATTCTGCTTATTTGTTACTTCAAGCTTATTGACTGATAATATCTTAGTTAAGAGATTTAAATAGTAGTTAATATGCTTAATAAATTGTTTTACAGTTCTGCTATAAATTATTTGGTTTATAATTTTTATAGGCATCATCTCTGAGAGTTCTCTAAAAATAAGATTTTAATGTCTTAGTAATTTTGCATTAAATCCTCAAAGGAATATCCACATTATATTTTAAGTCATATTTGAATAATTAGCATAATCCATAATTTTTTGTATAGTTGCATCTGGATTTGTTCAGAGATTTTGTAATATACTCCTAAAATTAGTTTATTTGATATTACAAATAAGAATTGTAAATTTATTCCCAGACTAATTTAGCTGCATTATTAAACACTCTTAATTTAGTTAGATTTACTATATGTCTTAAACTTAAGCCCCAATTTATGAAATTAATATTAAGAAATATTCTCTATGTCTGTCACACTTAAGATACAAATAAAATTAAACCTAATAAAAATTAAGACTATCTAGATAAATATCCTTATTCCTTAAAATTACTTAACTAACTTTTTATTTTTTCTAATTAATTAAATCCACATTCAGTTAGTTTTTTCCTTAAATTCCTAAATATTTAATTTTTATTTATAAGTGATTAAGTGAATATATGAGATATTAAGAAAATGAAAATAACTACAAGCATAAATAGATTTTAAATAGAAGAAATTGAATAAATGCTTATTTTATCGTATATCTAAAGAAAATTTAAACTTATTAAATTAAATCACTTTTCAACTTGCAACAGCTAGGTAGGCTTATATTTATAAAGGGTTAACTGAATGTTTTAGAGTATTTAAAGATTAAAGAAAATATTAAAAATAAAAAGATTTATAAATAAGTATTGTCTACTAGAATTAGATTATATAAATTTAGTTGCTGTTTAAGATTAAGAATACGGAATAGATGTAATAAAATAATAAAAGATTAAATTACTCTTGATATAGTTTTTAAAGCATATAAATTGAGTTAACTTATTTATTCAAAACTAATTAAAGTGCTTTGTAGTTATAAATTCATATTACAAATAAAATATAAACTTAACTATCTAAAATGAGTAAAATGTATTGGTACCTCTATAATAAGCTTTTATATTTTTATTAATGCTTATATGTTTAGCATATATAAGTAAATTACATTATTTTATTAAAAATTAATAAAGCATAACGAATGCTTAAGATAAAGATTATTCTATTTTATTTATATAGTTTTATATTAGAAAAATAAAGATAATTTCCTCAGTTTTAATATCCTAATAAGCATAGGTTATTTAAAAAAGGTTTATGAAATATCTAATTTTATTTATTGATTGAAACATTTATTTTAGCTTTTATAAGTTTTTATTAATCTTAACTATTTAAGATATATAGTTATATTTTATTAAGCTATTTAGTAACTAATTAAGATATATCATTATTAAATTTAATACCAACACTAATTTTTACTTAAGAGATTTAAAGAATTCTCTTCCTTATTTATAGCAGACAGTGTGGCCGAGTGCTCTAAGGCGCTAGTCTTTCGGGGCGTCGGTTCAAATCCCACCGCTGTCACTTTTTTTTAACAAGAGTAACAAATAAATCAATATATATAAATCAATAAGAAAACTGCCATCAAAAAGGGCTACAACCTCCTTAGAATAGGAGAGAAAACCAGAAGCACATATTCTCATCACGTCTTCTTCAACTTACCGCTCTTCTTAATAAAAATAACCAGAACTATCTAAAAGATTAGAAGAACTTATAAAAAATACTAACTCCTACAAATTAAAGCGAATCTCTTCCATCAAAGGACAAGTAAGAACAAGAATCAAAATTCAGAACAGAAAACTTAACACAGCTCTCAACACCTCCATTGAAAACTGAAAAAATAGACCACTCAACTGAATCGATAAAAATAATAACTAAAAAATAAACGAAGAAGATGTAGCAGATAATTCAATATAGATACTATTACCTTTTATTTAGAAAATACTGAAATAGAATAAATGGACTCTTATAAATAAAAAATGGAACAGCTAATTTATCAACTTATTAGAAACATAAAAAACTCGAAGAGGAATTAAACTCCCAGAAGGAAGAGATGCTTGTGTTAAGTCAGGATTTGATAAATCATGAGGATGAAGTCAGTATGGTAGACCGAAGAGCTAAATTCGGAGTTTATAGGCAAATTGTAAGTTTAGAGAATGATATTTGAATAATGCAAGAGCAAGACGAGAAAAACTGAGGGAAATTAGATTTAAGACTAAAATTAATAGAAGAAAATCTGTAGAAGCTTTCATAAGGAACTCCAATGGAAATAGAGAAAAAAGAAAAGATATTTCCTAGAGCAAGAAAAAGATGTTACATTTGCAACAGCACTTGACATTTATGACGGAAATGTCCCCAATAGAAAAAAATAAGAATGAATATCTGGAGAAATGTTAACTAGTAGCAACTAAAGTAACAAGCGAAGGTATTCTTCCCATCGGTAAATGGGAAAATCTGGAAGAAAAAAGAAATTCTCAACTCAGATTATATAAAAGAGAAGAGCCAAGAAAAAAGTGCAATGCAAGGACAGAACATGAAGAACGGAGATTTTATACATTTAAAATTTCAATTAAACCGGAAAGCTAACAGTTATTTTAATGATTAAATAAATATAAAAGTAAATCAATTTGTGAACACAAAGTATTCTCGATGAAGTGCAGCTCTTTAAATTAATTTTATTTAAAGTTAATAAAATTTGTCCTTGGAAGTTTCCTCCAGTGTTTCACTTCCTTTAAAATTCTATCTTCTATCAAAGCATGGTCGGAGTGATGCCCCAAGAGACTAATCGCTTGGCATCTTTCATCAACCATTACTCAATGCCTCCAGTTCTTTCCTGTTATCTCGTACCAAGATTCTTCCTCAGTTTGTCAGCTCCTGAAGTGGTTCCAGGTACTTGAGTTAAGTTAATCTCAGTTTAAGGATTGGTGGTGCCTATTTAAATAAAAAGTAAGAAAGATGATTATTTTTATATCTACTCAGCAATAAAAATAATAAGCTACTCTAAAATAATTTGAATAGTTTAAATTAAACAATTAAATAGAGAATAAAAAAGTGTATATATAAAAATGCTTTATATATAAATAAGAAATATTTATTAACTACTTTTTAACTTTTATCTAAATATAGATATCTCCATATTCTATACCTGCTTACTTCTTCTTTTAATATATTTTTATGAAGGATTACATTTTTAAATATAATAAATATCTAGTATAAATAAAATAATATAAACAAAGGGTGGTAGTAATAATAGCAATATTTAAATTATAAGTACATAAGAAAAAATAAAGTAGTGAAGTGTAAAATATTTTGATTATTTCCCCATTTAAATGTTTTAAAATAGTAAAGTATAAAGGTAAAACTTAATATTTAAAATGTTTGGCTTATAAATTTTAAATTAATATTAACTAAGATAATAAAATATTTATACAGTATTAGGAAATTACTACAATTTCTTATTTTTTTTAAATCAATTATTTTCATCTATTAAAGCATTAGTTTAGCTTTATTACGATTTTATTCATAAATTTAAAAATGCAAAAAACTAAATTCTAGCCTTTAGATCAATCTTAAGTCTCAGTTAACTAACAAGAACCAAGAATTCAAAAAAGATAAATATACTTCTGGTAATGATTGGGAAATACTGAATTTCCTAAAACTTAAAAGCTTGAGAAACTCCATGAGCAAGATATTATTTAGCTTTATTCCTTAATTGAGAAAATAAATACAGAAATTTAAACCCTGAAGGCAGAAAACTAGAATCTTAAGCTACTTTTGCAAGATAAAAAAAGGAAGATAAGGCTAGCTAAGTTAAGTTTTGTTTTAAATTGAATCCTTAACTTTCAAATTTGTATTGATAAATTAAAAACCTAAAAGTAAATCCTTAGAAAATTGAAGAAGAATTACAGTTATAAATTAAAATCACTAACTATGAACAGACAAGATGGAAATTGAACAAAAATTTAAACCAAATAAAAATTATATTTAAAACCCTAATAATATCGTTGCTTTTGTTATCAAAAGACTGGACATTAATGGAGATAATATCTAAAATGAAGAAGAGTGCTTGAGCAGCATCAAAAAATATTTGGGTCATCAAGGAGACTATATTGAAACTGCTTTGGAGGTATTTATAGAAAGAAGTCGGTATTAGTAGACTCAAGTGAGACATTATGGCAATTCATAGTAACGAAATAAACAATCTCAAAAGAACAACGATGACCTTAGAATTTATTTAGAGAAGCCGGATAAAATTTACAAGAAAATGGAAGAACAAAGTACATTCGAGCGATGGATATAAAGAGTTGTATTGTCTTTAATTTTAGGAAGGTTTCCTCTAATTAAAGATAACCCTAAGATTTTTAGTTAAATTTAATAAAGAATTTAATAAATTTTTATCTAATATATTAAAAATTAAAATTAAAGACGGGAAATCAGATATGGTTCCAAATTATGTTTATTGTAGATTTAATATATGTATTTAATATTTATTTTTGCTTATAAATAAAACTATAAATTTATATAAGCTATTTAGTTTTATTATGGCTTTATTTTTATTAACTAATTCACTCTTACGATCTTATATAATTAAAGAGCAGAAGAAAATCATTAATTTTTAAGATACGTATAAGAGTTAGAAGCATAGCAAACTAAAAAGTATACAACTAGCTTAGTGTTATATATAAGAGATAAAATGAAAATACTTGGTTGATTATAAATAATTAAAATGAATATGATACTTAGCTATCATGATAGAGTAATATTAATTATACTTATGCATATTCTATTATAGCTCTAATTTATTAAGTTCTTCATACCTATTTCAGATATTTTATTTGCCTTTCTCTATTTATTCCTTTATCTATTAACTAGCATATTTAGAATTTTTCAATTTATTTAAAAAATTTCTTTCGCTCATTAATTAGAAGCTTCAAAACTAAGAAAAAAATTAGTGAAGCAAGGCAAAGGTTAAAATTAAATTTTTTAAAGGAGGAGAAAGATCCTTAAGGAGGATTAATCTTCATTAATAGCCCTAATTACTAGGACATTTAAGCTAGATATATAGGAAATAATATGCAAGACATCATAATAATTAATTAAAACTTACTATCCTAGTTTACTTAATGCAAAAATAAAGAATATTAATGTAATCAAAGAATATTTGCTTAGAGTACTCCTTTTAGTATGAGATCTTCACAATTTCTTAATACAAAAATTTTTTTTTACTTAACGAAATCTTCTAAATGACAGATAATATTTAAAGAATCTGGAATATATCTAATACATTGAAAAAAAAGTAAAATGGTAATAATTTTTATTAGTCTAGGTTATGTGTATAACTTCAAAGATATTCTATTTAATATAATAGCTTTAGCATATTAGTTTATTAACTGGATAATTATTAAAATAAATACCTCTTAGAAACTATTTATATAGCTAAGTTGTATGCTACTAAGTTGAAAGTAATAAAGATAAAAATTATTTTGACTATACTTTTACTTTTGCTTAGCTTAAAAGAATTTATACCAATGGCTTCAAAGCTATAATTATAATAATTTACTCATTATTCATTCTAATAAGCGAAATTGTTACTATTGATGATTAAATACACAAAATTAAGCTTTAGAATATTTACCTAATAGCTGATGAAAAGTAAGGTATATAATTTCTTAATAAAGCTATGTAAACGAATCTAGTTCCAACCTTGGGCTCTAAAGAAAAAATTAGTTAGATATAGCATAAGATATGAACTATGTGCTATCTCTATTTCTTAAATTTAGTATTAACTAGAATTTTATCTTGCATATAACTTTTAATCTAAGACCCTAATTTATATTAAAGTAGATGCTTGTAGATTTAATTAAACTTTAAGAGAAACTAACTTAGATTTTAACTTAAATAGATAAAGCTTAAGTTTTTTTCTAGTTATAGCAATTTATATAGTTAAAGTCATTCTATGAGTCTTTTCTAATCCTGTTTATGTTTTATTGAAAATAGTGTATAGAATAGCTTAAAGTTATGCAATATATGTATTTATAGTTCTTTGAGCCTAAATGAATATGAAGAGATTTAAGTGCTCATTAATTATTTAGCTAGCCAAACTTTGCATTTCTACCATCAACTAATAAAATTCCAAAACACTAGAAAGGATTACATTCTTTAGATTATTAAGGAAATTTATTTCATTTATCTGTCTTATAAGAGATAAAAGGAGCTTCACTTTATTTTTTAAATAGACTGGTAGATCTTGAGTCATTTGGTGGATGGGTAATACAAATATAGTGACAAACTTAAAATTGGGTAGTTAATGTTAAATATGTGTTTTTTTCGAATTAGCTTGATGCTTGCCCTAAGTGATTTAAATACTTTAGTTATTTATCATATTTATAAACAAAATCTCTAATTAAAAGGAACTAAATTACTATTCTCTTAACGAAAGTCTAAAAAATAAATAGAGAAGAAAGCATATCTTCAGATAAGCAATAAATTGCAAAATATTGATAATCTATTGATTAAATATAATGTGAAAAAGATTATTGTGTAAGCATTAAAGTAAGCTGATATGAGTAAAATTATGAAATAATCATTAATGTATTTAGATAAGTTATAAGCATATAATTAAGGACCTATTGATTTATGAAGTGATGACTCTGTAATAGAAGTCCAAGTATTATTAATCTAGCATCAAGAAAGATAATAATATGCTTATAGTTAAAGAAGCCAACTCTTTAAAGTTAAAATTTTTCATATTAGAGTAACTAGAATAAATAAGCTTGCAAAGCGATCAATTAGCTGGAGATAGTAGCAGGCGTTAGATATTTCTGAAATTATTTATTTTATAATCACAATCAAAGTGTTTCAATGCATCAAAGTTCTTTGACTATATACAAATATTAGAAAAATTTTATAAGAGAACATTTTAAATTTAAGAAACAAAAATAGCAAAAGCCTATAAAATTTAGAAAGTTTCTAAAGAGATAAATAAATCTTCTTTCAGATAAGAGAGAAACTTATAAATGAAGACTTTTTAAGTTGTAGATAGAGGATATTATATTAATAAATAAATTTAGGCTTATTTAATCTTTCAATTAAATAAATAATGAGGATTATAGTTAAGACAATCTGTCCATTACATTTTTAGGAATTTTTATCTTAAAAGGTTGGCTTTAAAAAAGCAATGCTAAGAAAAATTTAATTTATAAAGGAACAACTCAACCTAGTGGAAGGAATAGAATCCAGATTTATGTCCTAAGAAAGAGAACTAAGCGCTTTCTGAAACATATCTTAAGACCAGAGTAGCTAATCCTAAAATTAGCTTCAGAAACAATCTGAGTATTAGACTGGAAATACTAGAAAAGAAATTAGATGAACAAAGGAGAGATCCAATGATGATTGAAGAGACCAATAGGAAGACTAAAGTTAAACTCCAAAAAGTAGTGAAGAAATGTTACTACTGCAATTCGACAGAACATTTATGAAGACGCTTCAAGGAATTCCAAAATATCAAGACGTAGTACTGGAATAAATAAAGAACCATACAAACACAGTAGAGGAAGAAAAAACAAATGTAGTAGAGACAAATAAGAGAAAGATTATACTTAAATGAATAAGGATACATTTACAAGAGAAAATTTAATTAGAAATAAGGCTAGATCCGGAAATGACAAGAGTAATGGGAGGAGTAGAGACATCTAAAACTTTATTTTTAAAACTGGAGCAATCTGGTGTCCAGCATGAAGAGGTGAAAATCCTCGAAAATTGCTAAACTTAATTTATCCTATTATTATTATTATATAGATTAAAAACAAAAAATCAAGAATTAATAGTAAGTATTTTAATGTTTAATAGGAAGTTTAAGATATAAGTCATATTTCATTTGGATCAGGACTATCTAATTCTAACTCACAGAGCTTGTTATATTCTTATATTACTTATCCGTTAAATGATTTAAGATTAATAAATTTCTACTTTATTAAGATGCAGCAATAATCCTTACTATATAGTAAAGCATTATGATTCATCTAGTTATTCTATAAATAGTAAAACTAATTAATATTCTACTTAGCTCTTATTTTCAAACTTTTCAAGTTGCTATAGATTTTATAAGGCTCATTATTTTCGCCAGCATATTTAAAAGACTCTTACATATTCTGACCAAACTATGTGAAATCTAGTGAATTTAAAGCATTGCAATTAGATACTATTTAGTGAACATCTTGGTTAAATAGCTACAATCCAATAAGTTGCAGACTCCTTAAAGTTTTTATTTAAACTACTTCGCTTATTCAATTTTATTCTTTTATTTAGATTAAAGTTAAATTTAAAGTATGCAAATACTAGCATGATTGCTTTATAACTCTCAAGGAGTTAGATTTTACTTCATCAACATTATTAAGTACTATTAATCTTAGATTTTAGCAATTCTAAAACATGAAAGCTAAATCCTCGTCTTTCACTTTTTTCATATCGCTTATACTCAACTATTCATATTACGTCCATTATCACCTATTTAGCGAAGAGCCTAACTTGAAAGCTGCTATAAATCTTTCAATGTAAGTGATTTTAAATTAGGAGTTTATGTGAGTAAAGCTTTAGAAGCTCATCATTGAATTACTAGCAGCTATCAATACTAACGGTCTAAAGATAAATCAATTATTAAGTTGCCAGTTTACTAAAGTCTGATTTGTCAAATTATCCTTTTAATCTTAGAAGTTGTATATTCTTATTGTCCTTATATTTACTTAGTATTTTCTCAGCCGAATCATATTAATCTGAATCAATTTAGCATAAGTTAGGACATAAATCTATAACTTCTGATTGCTTTTATTAATTCTAAGCTACTAAATGTTTCTTCCTTTTCTTTCTAAGTATTGCTTTTATAGAGTTATTATCAATTTAAGAACCTTCTATTGTTAAAGATTAAATATTTAGGTCTAAACAAAATTCATTAAGAAAGCTACCTTTTAGATTTATTTCCTTCATCTATAAACTTTTTATTTCTAATGCTTTAACTTTTAGAGACTACTTAAAAAGTATAAATCTTCGTCCTTTAAATGACAACAAAGAGTTAATTTTTCTAAGTCTAAGCAAGATAAAAAGTCAGGTAAAGCTATTGTCTTGTGTTTGTCAATTAAAGTAAATTCCTGTAATTTATATCTCTTTCCTCTTTTAACTTCAGTTCATAACTTATTCAAAATTACTTTATAAAGCTAGAAATTTATTTAAGAGCAGAAACTCTGGGAAAGATGACTAGTATCGATTACTAATTTCCTTACATCTGATTATGAAATTTATTTAAGTATTCACTTTATTTTAGATTAGTCTATTTTTTAAACTTTAATCTCCAATTAGCTGAACTTATAGTTAAGTGACTAGAAATATTTGCTAACTTATTATAACTAGCAGATACTTTTTAAGCCAAGAAATTACGATATCTCTTATAATATATCTATCCTTCCTCAGAAATTTTATTAAATACTTCTTTCTTTATTTTTTTAAATTGAGAGATTGCTATCATTTAATATTATAGAAACTTATGGAGTCTGTCTTGCAACTGTATACAGCTTAGAAAAATCCTTTTAACATTGAAACAATCCTTTTTCGTAAATACCTCCATCTTTAAAGATTAATTTTCCAATTCACTGTATTTTATCATCAGCAAACTATCCTTCATAGCTATCTCCGCTTTTGAATTTATAGACACCTTTTCCATATTTCTTATCTTGTATTCATTCTCCTATATAAATATCACCGTTTTTGTAGAAAAAAGTTCCGTTTCCTCATCTTAATCCTTCAAATCAATAGCCTTTGTATTTTTCTCCATCACTATATTTATAAACTCCGTATTCTTAAAAAACATTATTGATCCAATTACCTTTATATTTTTCTTCATCTTCAAAGTATTAAATTCCATTTCCTTACTTTTAATTTTTTTTTCAATTTCCATTATAGATTTCACCATTTTCATATTTATAAGTTCCTTCTCCATGCTTTTTATCTTAAAATCATTCCCCATTATATTCCTCTCCTGTGGCAAAATGTAAAATTCCTTAGCCTTATCTTAAATTGCTATCTCAATAACCCTCATATATATCTCCGTTTTTATAGGAAAAAGTTCCCTTTCCATGCTTCTTATCGTTTAAGTCACTCACCTTCATATTTTTCTTTGTTTTTATAAATTAAGGTTCCTTCTCCTTATTTTTTTATTGCTTTTTCATTATCCTTCATACTTTTATCCACTCTTTAAAGTTAGAACACCAAATCCTTCTTTTTTATTATTTAACCATTCTCCTTCATATCTTTTGCCAGTTGCGAAAATTTAAGTTCCCCATCCTTATCTTTTATCTTTGAATCATTGTCCTTCATATATTTTATCCTTTTATTAAATGAGAACTCCATATCCATGCCTTTTACCATTTTATAACTGGCCTTCATAAAGATCTTCATTTTTGTAGTTTACAATGATATAGCCTTGTTTAATTTCTTCGATAGAGCTTTCTTGTTATTATCCTTCATTCTTTTAAAGAATATTTGGTTATAAAATATCCTATTAATTAGAATGGTCTGACATGATAATAATTGAAGATAGTTGATTAAATATCCAGTTTCTAATGTAATTTGACTAAATTATTTTGCAAGTTATTTTAGAATTGATTTTCAAAATAAATTCTTTTATATTTCTTAGCTAGTTTAAAATAAATATTCCCTTAAATGAAGATAATAACGTTAGTTTTTATTAATTTAAACTTTTAAGCTTTATAAGATTTTCTAGTTGAGATATGTTTAACTTTGTATATAATTAAATGGATGTCCATTCTTAATACAGTTCAAAGCAAACCTTAGACTAATTTCTTTTTACCTTGGATTATATTATTTATAATCACCTAGCTTTATTACCTTTAATAGCTCTATCTTAGAAGCTTCTTTTTAGAGATATTTATTAAAGGCTTTAATTTTATTGCTATTAAGGATTACTTAGCTTTAACTCTAAAATCTTTACATAAAACAGACTCTTTAATAATAAATCTCTAATAACTAGCTTTATCATTTTAAGCCAATATTTATAAATAAAAATAATTAAAAGCTACGAAGAAGCTGAAGAAGTGATTGTTTAAACCTAAAGTACTAAAATAATTAAAAAGCTTTAATTTAAATCATACTTATAAATTAAATCCAACTGCCTTTAATAATACCTACAACAAATTTACCACAACTTCCAATTTAGTGACTGATTAAGGTTGTTCAACCTTATACGTTATAGTTGTCACTTAATAAATAATAGCATTATATTTAAAAATTCTTTATCTAATAAAAAATATTTAAATTACGCTAAATTAATTTTCAAACTTAAGATTTGAATCTAAGTATAAAAATAAGTTTTATAAGTACCAATTGTATTAAACTATTATAGGTGTTAATGTTTTTTATGCACAATCGATAAGAAAATAAATAAATTTGCTTAGGAAGTAAAAATAGCTTAGTCATATATTTTTAGTTAATATTTGAGCAACTATCTTTTATAATTTCTCACTTTCTATATAATCTTTATTATTATCTTCTTCTAAAATTATAAATTACTGCATGAGAATTTATAAATATAAGATACTTATAAATTAATATTTTGACTAAATAACTTCTATCTATCCTTTTATTATCTTACTATAACACTCTCATTAGTACTATGATTATTTTAGCTTTTTATTTTTTATCTATTCTGCTTATTTGTTACTTCAAGCTTATTGACTGATAATATCTTAGTTAAGAGATTTAAATAGTAGTTAATATGCTTAATAAATTGTTTTACAGTTCTGCTATAAATTATTTGGTTTATAATTTTTATAGGCATCATCTCTGAGAGTTCTCTAAAAATAAGATTTTAATGTCTTAGTAATTTTGCATTAAATCCTCAAAGGAATATCCACATTATATTTTAAGTCATATTTGAATAATTAGCATAATCCATAATTTTTTGTATAGTTGCATCTGGATTTGTTCAGAGATTTTGTAATATACTCCTAAAATTAGTTTATTTGATATTACAAATAAGAATTGTAAATTTATTCCCAGACTAATTTAGCTGCATTATTAAACACTCTTAATTTAGTTAGATTTACTATATGTCTTAAACTTAAGCCCCAATTTATGAAATTAATATTAAGAAATATTCTCTATGTCTGTCACACTTAAGATACAAATAAAATTAAACCTAATAAAAATTAAGACTATCTAGATAAATATCCTTATTCCTTAAAATTACTTAACTAACTTTTTATTTTTTCTAATTAATTAAATCCACATTCAGTTAGTTTTTTCCTTAAATTCCTAAATATTTAATTTTTATTTATAAGTGATTAAGTGAATATATGAGATATTAAGAAAATGAAAATAACTACAAGCATAAATAGATTTTAAATAGAAGAAATTGAATAAATGCTTATTTTATCGTATATCTAAAGAAAATTTAAACTTATTAAATTAAATCACTTTTCAACTTGCAACAGCTAGGTAGGCTTATATTTATAAAGGGTTAACTGAATGTTTTAGAGTATTTAAAGATTAAAGAAAATATTAAAAATAAAAAGATTTATAAATAAGTATTGTCTACTAGAATTAGATTATATAAATTTAGTTGCTGTTTAAGATTAAGAATACGGAATAGATGTAATAAAATAATAAAAGATTAAATTACTCTTGATATAGTTTTAAAGCATATAAATTGAGTTAACTTATTTATTCAAAACTAATTAAAGTGCTTTGTAGTTATAAATTCATATTACAAATAAAATATAAACTTAACTATCTAAAATGAGTAAAATGTATTGGTACCTCTATAATAAGCTTTTATATTTTTATTAATGCTTATATGTTTAGCATATATAAGTAAATTACATTATTTTATTAAAAATTAATAAAGCATAACGAATGCTTAAGATAAAGATTATTCTATTTTATTTATATAGTTTTATATTAGAAAAATAAAGATAATTTCCTCAGTTTTAATATCCTAATAAGCATAGGTTATTTAAAAAAGGTTTATGAAATATCTAATTTTATTTATTGATTGAAACATTTATTTTAGCTTTTATAAGTTTTTATTAATCTTAACTATTTAAGATATATAGTTATATTTTATTAAGCTATTTAGTAACTAATTAAGATATATCATTATTAAATTTAATACCAACACTAATTTTTACTTAAGAGATTTAAAGAATTCTCTTCCTTATTTATAGCAGACAGTGTGGCCGAGTGCTCTAAGGCGCTAGTCTTTCGGGGCGTCGGTTCAAATCCCACCGCTGTCACTTTTTTTTAACAAGAGTAACAAATAAATCAATATATATAAATCAATAAGAAAACTGCCATCAAAAAGGGCTACAACCTCCTTAGAATAGGAGAGAAAACCAGAAGCACATATTCTCATCACGTCTTCTTCAACTTACCGCTCTTCTTAATAAAAATAACCAGAACTATCTAAAAGATTAGAAGAACTTATAAAAAATACTAACTCCTACAAATTAAAGCGAATCTCTTCCATCAAAGGACAAGTAAGAACAAGAATCAAAATTCAGAACAGAAAACTTAACACAGCTCTCAACACCTCCATTGAAAACTGAAAAATAGACCACTCAACTGAATCGATAAAAATAATAACTAAAAAATAAACGAAGAAGATGTAGCAGATAATTCAATATAGATACTATTACCTTTTATTTAGAAAATACTGAAATAGAATAAATGGACTCTTATAAATAAAAAATGGAACAGCTAATTTATCAACTTATTAGAAACATAAAAAACTCGAAGAGGAATTAAACTCCCAGAAGGAAGAGATGCTTGTGTTAAGTCAGGATTTGATAAATCATGAGGATGAAGTCAGTATGGTAGACCGAAGAGCTAAATTCGGAGTTTATAGGCAAATTGTAAGTTTAGAGAATGATATTTGAATAATGCAAGAGCAAGACGAGAAAAAACTGAGGGAAATTAGATTTAAGACTAAAATTAATAGAAGAAAATCTGTAGAAGCTTTCATAAGGAACTCCAATGGAAATAGAGAAAAAAGAAAAGATATTTCCTAGAGCAAGAAAAAGATGTTACATTTGCAACAGCACTTGACATTTATGACGGAAATGTCCCCAATAGAAAAAAATAAGAATGAATATCTGGAGAAATGTTAACTAGTAGCAACTAAAGTAACAAGCGAAGGTATTCTTCCCATCGGTAAATGGGAAAATCTGGAAGAAAAAAGAAATTCTCAACTCAGATTATATAAAAGAGAAGAGCCAAGAAAAAAGTGCAATGCAAGGACAGAACATGAAGAACGGAGATTTTATACATTTAAAATTTCAATTAACCGGAAAGCTAACAGTTATTTTAATGATTAAATAAATATAAAAGTAAATCAATTTGTGAACACAAAGTATTCTCGATGAAGTGCAGCTCTTTAAATTAATTTTATTTAAAGTTAATAAAATTTGTCCTTGGAAGTTTCCTCCAGTGTTTCACTTCCTTTAAAATTCTATCTTCTATCAAAGCATGGTCGGAGTGATGCCCCAAGAGACTAATCGCTTGGCATCTTTCATCAACCATTACTCAATGCCTCCAGTTCTTTCCTGTTATCTCGTACCAAGATTCTTCCTCAGTTTGTCAGCTCCTGAAGTGGTTCCAGGTACTTGAGTTAAGTTAATCTCAGTTTAAGGATTGGTGGTGCCTATTTAAAATAAAAAGTAAGAAAAGATGATTATTTTTATATCTACTCAGCAATAAAAATAATAAGCTACTCTAAAATAATTTGAATAGTTTAAATTAAACAATTAAATAGAGAATAAAAAAGTGTATATATAAAAATGCTTTATATATAAATAAGAAATATTTATTAACTACTTTTTAACTTTTATCTAAATATAGATATCTCAAAACCTTTTTCAAGAAGAGTAAATCATCTTTTAATATATTTTTATGAAGGATTACATTTTTAAATATAATAAATATCTAGTATAAATAAAATAATATAAACAAAGGGTGGTAGTAATAATAGCAATATTTAAATTATAAGTACATAAGAAAAAATAAAGTAGTGAAGTGTAAAATATTTTGATTATTTCCCCATTTAAATGTTTTAAAATAGTAAAGTATAAAGGTAAAACTTAATATTTAAAATGTTTGGCTTATAAATTTTAAATTAATATTAACTAAGATAATAAAATATTTATACAGTATTAGGAAATTACTACAATTTCTTATTTTTTTAAATCAATTATTTTCATCTATTAAAGCATTAGTTTAGCTTTATTACGATTTTATTCATAAATTTAAAAATGCAAAAAACTAAATTCTAGCCTTTAGATCAATCTTAAGTCTCAGTTAACTAACAAGAACCAAGAATTCAAAAAAGATAAATATACTTCTGGTAATGATTGGGAAATACTGAATTTCCTAAAACTTAAAAGCTTGAGAAACTCCATGAGCAAGATATTATTTAGCTTTATTCCTTAATTGAGAAAATAAATACAGAAATTTTAAACCCTGAAGGCAGAAAACTAGAATCTTAAGCTACTTTTGCAAGATAAAAAAAGGAAGATAAGGCTAGCTAAGTTAAGTTTTGTTTTAAATTGAATCCTTAACTTTCAAATTTGTATTGATAAATTAAAAACCTAAAAGTAAATCCTTAGAAAATTGAAGAAGAATTACAGTTATAAATTAAAATCACTAACTATGAACAGACAAGATGGAAATTGAACAAAAATTTAAACCAAATAAAAAATTATATTTAAAACCCTTAATAATATCGTTGCTTTTGTTATCAAAAGACTGGACATTAATGGAGATAATATCTAAAATGAAGAAGAGTGCTTGAGCAGCATCAAAAAATATTTGGGTCATCAAGGAGACTATATTGAAACTGCTTTGGAGGTATTTATAGAAAGAAGTCGGTATTAGTAGACTCAAGTGAGACATTATGGCAATTCATAGTAACGAAATAAACAATCTCAAAAGAACAACGATGACCTTAGAATTTATTTAGAGAAGCCGGATAAAATTTACAAGAAAATGGAAGAACAAAGTACATTCGAGCGATGGATATAAAGAGTTGTATTGTCTTTAATTTTAGGAAGGTTTCCTCTAATTAAAGATAACCCTAAGATTTTTAGTTAAATTTAATAAAGAATTTAATAAATTTTTATCTAATATATTAAAATTAAAATTAAAGACGGGAATCAGATATGGTTCCAAATTAATGTTTATTGTAGATTTAATATATGTATTTAATATTTATTTTTGCTTATAAATAAAACTATAAATTTATATAAGCTATTTAGTTTTATTATGGCTTTATTTTTATTAACTAATTCACTCTTACGATCTTATATAATTAAAGAGCAGAAGAAAATCATTAATTTTTAAGATACGTATAAGAGTTAGAAGCATAGCAAACTAAAAAGTATACAACTAGCTTAGTGTTATATATAAGAGATAAAATGAAAATACTTGGTTGATTATAAATAATTAAAATGAATATGATACTTAGCTATCATGATAGAGTAATATTAATTATACTTATGCATATTCTATTATAGCTCTAATTTATTAAGTTCTTCATACCTATTTCAGATATTTTATTGCCTTTCTCTATTTATTCCTTTATCTATTAACTAGCATATTTAGAATTTTTCAATTTATTTAAAAAATTTCTTTCGCTCATTAATTAGAAGCTTCAAAACTAAGAAAAAAATTAGTGAAGCAAGGCAAAGGTTAAAATTAAATTTTTTAAAGGAGGAGAAAGATCCTTAAGGAGGATTAATCTTCATTAATAGCCCTAATTACTAGGACATTTAAGCTAGATATATAGGAAATAATATGCAAGACATCATAATAATTAATTAAAACTTACTATCCTAGTTTACTTAATGCAAAAATAAAGAATATTAATGTAATCAAAGAATATTTGCTTAGAGTACTCCTTTTAGTATGAGATCTTCACAATTTCTTAATACAAAAATTTTTTTTACTTAACGAAATCTTCTAAATGACAGATAATATTTAAAGAATCTGGAATATATCTAATACATTGAAAAAAAAGTAAAATGGTAATAATTTTTATTAGTCTAGGTTATGTGTATAACTTCAAAGATATTCTATTTAATATAATAGCTTTAGCATATTAGTTTATTAACTGGATAATTATTAAAATAAATACCTCTTAGAAACTATTTATATAGCTAAGTTGTATGCTACTAAGTTGAAAGTAATAAAGATAAAATTATTTTGACTATACTTTTACTTTTGCTTAGCTTAAAAGAATTTATACCAATGGCTTCAAAGCTATAATTATAATAATTTACTCATTATTCATTCTAATAAGCGAAATTGTTACTATTGATGATTAAATACACAAAATTAAGCTTTAGAATATTTACCTAATAGCTGATGAAAAGTAAGGTATATAATTTCTTAATAAAGCTATGTAAACGAATCTAGTTCCAACCTTGGGCTCTAAAGAAAAAATTAGTTAGATATAGCATAAGATATGAACTATGTGCTATCTCTATTTCTTAAATTTAGTATTAACTAGAATTTTATCTTGCATATAACTTTTAATCTAAGACCCTAATTTATATTAAAGTAGATGCTTGTAGATTTAATTAAACTTTAAGAGAAACTAACTTAGATTTTAACTTAAATAGATAAAGCTTAAGTTTTTTTCTAGTTATAGCAATTTATATAGTTAAAGTCATTCTATGAGTCTTTTCTTAATCCTGTTTATGTTTTATTGAAAATAGTGTATAGAATAGCTTAAAGTTATGCAATATATGTATTTATAGTTCTTTGAGCCTAAATGAATATGAAGAGATTTAAGTGCTCATTAATTATTTAGCTAGCCAAACTTTGCATTTCTACCATCAACTAATAAAATTCCAAAACACTAGAAAGGATTACATTCTTTAGATTATTAAGGAAATTTATTTCATTTATCTGTCTTATAAGAGATAAAAGGAGCTTCACTTTATTTTTTAAATAGACTGGTAGATCTTGAGTCATTTGGTGGATGGGTAATACAAATATAGTGACAAACTTAAAATTGGGTAGTTAATGTTAAATATGTGTTTTTTTCGAATTAGCTTGATGCTTGCCCTAAGTGATTTAAATACTTTAGTTATTTATCATATTTATAAACAAAATCTCTAATTAAAAGGAACTAAATTACTATTCTCTTAACGAAAGTCTAAAAAATAAATAGAGAAGAAAGCATATCTTCAGATAAGCAATAAATTGCAAAATATTGATAATCTATTGATTAAATATAATGCTGAAAAAGATTATTGTGTAAGCATTAAAGTAAGCTGATATGAGTAAAATTATGAAATAATCATTAATGTATTTAGATAAGTTATAAGCATATAATTAAGGACCTATTGATTTATGAAGTGATGACTCTGTAATAGAAGTCCAAGTATTATTAATCTAGCATCAAGAAAGATAATAATATGCTTATAGTTAAAGAAGCCAACTCTTTAAAGTTAAAATTTTTCATATTAGAGTAACTAGAATAAATAAGCTTGCAAAGCGATCAATTAGCTGGAGATAGTAGCAGGCGTTAGATATTTCTGAAATTATTTATTTTATAATCACAATCAAAGTGTTTCAATGCATCAAAGTTCTTTGACTATATACAAATATTAGAAAAATTTTATAAGAGAACATTTTAAATTTAAGAAACAAAAATAGCAAAAGCCTATAAAATTTAGAAAGTTTCTAAAGAGATAAATAAATCTTCTTTCAGATAAGAGAGAAACTTATAAATGAAGACTTTTTAAGTTGTAGATAGAGGATATTATATTAATAAATAAATTAGGCTTATTTAATCTTTCAATTAAATAAATAATGAGGATTATAGTTAAGACAATCTGTCCATTACATTTTTAGGAATTTTTATCTTAAAAGGTTGGCTTTAAAAAAGCAATGCTAAGAAAAATTTAATTTATAAAGGAACAACTCAACCTAGTGGAAGGAATAGAATCCAGATTTATGTCCTAAGAAAGAGAACTAAGCGCTTTCTGAAACATATCTTAAGACCAGAGTAGCTAATCCTAAAATTAGCTTCAGAAACAATCTGAGTATTAGACTGGAAATACTAGAAAAGAAATTAGATGAACAAAGGAGAGATCCAATGATGATTGAAGAGACCAATAGGAAGACTAAAGTTAAACTCCAAAAAGTAGTGAAGAAATGTTACTACTGCAATTCGACAGAACATTTATGAAGACGCTTCAAGGAATTCCAAAATATCAAGACGTAGTACTGGAATAAATAAAGAACCATACAAACACAGTAGAGGAAGAAAAAAACAAATGTAGTAGAGACAAATAAGAGAAAGATTATACTTAAATGAATAAGGATACATTTACAAGAGAAAATTTAATTAGAAATAAGGCTAGATCCGGAAATGACAAGAGTAATGGGAGGAGTAGAGACATCTAAAACTTTATTTTTAAAACTGGAGCAATCTGGTGTCCAGCATGAAGAGGTGAAAATCCTCGAAAATTGCTAAACTTAATTTATCCTATTATTATTATTATATAGATTAAAAACAAAAAATCAAGAATTAATAGTAAGTATTTTAATGTTTAATAGGAAGTTTAAGATATAAGTCATATTTCATTTGGATCAGGACTATCTAATTCTAACTCACAGAGCTTGTTATATTCTTATATTACTTATCCGTTAAATGATTTAAGATTAATAAATTTCTACTTTATTAAGATGCAGCAATAATCCTTACTATATAGTAAAGCATTATGATTCATCTAGTTATTCTATAAATAGTAAAACTAATTAATATTCTACTTAGCTCTTATTTTCAAACTTTTCAAGTTGCTATAGATTTTATAAGGCTCATTATTTTCGCCAGCATATTTAAAAGACTCTTACATATTCTGACCAAACTATGTGAAATCTAGTGAATTTAAAGCATTGCAATTAGATACTATTTAGTGAACATCTTGGTTAAATAGCTACAATCCAATAAGTTGCAGACTCTTAAAGTTTTTATTTAAACTACTTCGCTTATTCAATTTTATTCTTTTATTTAGATTAAAGTTAAATTTAAAGTATGCAAATACTAGCATGATTGCTTTATAACTCTCAAGGAGTTAGATTTTACTTCATCAACATTATTAAGTACTATTAATCTTAGATTTTAGCAATTCTAAAACATGAAAGCTAAATCCTCGTCTTTCACTTTTTTCATATCGCTTATACTCAACTATTCATATTTACGTCCATTATCACCTATTTAGCGAAGAGCCTAACTTGAAAGCTGCTATAAATCTTTCAATGTAAGTGATTTTAAATTAGGAGTTTATGTGAGTAAAAGCTTTAGAAGCTCATCATTGAATTACTAGCAGCTATCAATACTAACGGTCTAAAGATAAATCAATTATTAAGTTGCCAGTTTACTAAAGTCTGATTTGTCAAATTATCCTTTTAATCTTAGAAGTTGTATATTCTTATTGTCCTTATATTTACTTAGTATTTTCTCAGCCGAATCATATTAATCTGAATCAATTTAGCATAAGTTAGGACATAAATCTATAAACTTCTGATTGCTTTTATTAATTCTAAGCTACTAAATGTTTCTTCCTTTTCTTTCTAAGTATTGCTTTATAGAGTTATTATCAATTTAAGAACCTTCTATTGTTAAAGATTAAATATTTAGGTCTAAACAAAATTCATTAAGAAAGCTACCTTTTAGATTTATTTCCTTCATCTATAAACTTTTTATTTCTAAATGCTTTAACTTTTAGAGACTACTTAAAAAGTATAAATCTTCGTCCTTTAAATGACAACAAAGAGTTAATTTTTCTAAGTCTAAGCAAGATAAAAAGTCAGGTAAAGCTATTGTCTTGTGTTTGTCAATTAAAGTAAATTCCTGTAATTTATATCTCTTTCCTCTTTTAACTTCAGTTCATAACTTATTCAAAATTACTTTATAAAGCTAGAAATTTATTTAAGAGCAGAAACTCTGGGAAAGATGACTAGTATCGATTACTAATTTCCTTACATCTGATTATGAAATTTATTTAAGTATTCACTTTATTTTAGATTAGTCTATTTTTTAAACTTTAATCTCCAATTAGCTGAACTTATAGTTAAGTGACTAGAAATATTTGCTAACTTATTATAACTAGCAGATACTTTTTAAGCCAAGAAATTACGATATCTCTTATAATATATCTATCCTTCCTCAGAAATTTTATTAAATACTTCTTTCTTTATTTTTTTAAATTGAGAGATTGCTATCATTTAATATTATAGAAACTTATGGAGTCTGTCTTGCAACTGTATACAGCTTAGAAAAATCCTTTTAACATTGAAACAATCCTTTTTCGTAAATACCTCCATCTTTAAAGATTAATTTTCCAATTCACTGTATTTTATCATCAGCAAACTATCCTTCATAGCTATCTCTCCGCTTTTGAATTTATAGACACCTTTTCCATATTTCTTATCTTGTATTCATTCTCCTATATAAATATCACCGTTTTTGTAGAAAAAAGTTCCGTTTCCTCATCTTAATCCTTCAAATCAATAGCCTTTGTATTTTTTTCCATCACTATATTTATAAACTCCGTATTCTTAAAAACATTATTGATCCAATTACCTTTATATTTTTCTTCATCTTCAAAGTATTAAATTCCATTTCCTTACTTTTTAATTTTTTTTTCAATTTCCATTATAGATTTCACCATTTTCATATTTATAAGTTCCTTCTCCATGCTTTTTATCTTAAAATCATTCCCCATTATATTCCTCTCCTGTGGCAAAATGTAAAATTCCTTAGCCTTATCTTAATTGCTATCTCAATAACCCTCATATATATCTCCGTTTTTATAGGAAAAAGTTCCCTTTCCATGCTTCTTATCGTTAAGTCACTCACCTTCATATTTTTCTTTGTTTTTATAAATTAAGGTTCCTTCTCCTTATTTTTTATTGCTTTTTCATTATCCTTCATACTTTTATCCACTCTTTAAAGTTAGAACACCAAATCCTTCTTTTTTATTATTTAACCATTCTCCTTCATATCTTTTGCCAGTTGCGAAAATTTAAGTTCCCCATCCTTATCTTTTATCTTTGAATCATTGTCCTTCATATATTTTATCCTTTTATTAAATGAGAACTCCATATCCATGCCTTTTACCATTTTATAACTGGCCTTCATAAAGATCTTCATTTTTGTAGTTTACAATGATATAGCCTTGTTTAATTTCTTCGATAGAGCTTTCTTGTTATTATCCTTCATTCTTTTAAAGAATATTTGGTTATAAAATATCCTATTAATTAGAATGGTCTGACATGATAATAATTGAAGATAGTTGATTAAATATCCAGTTTCTAATGTAATTTGACTAAATTATTTTGGAATTTATTTTAGAATTGATTTTCAAAATAAATTCTTTTATATTTCTTAGCTAGTTTAAAATAAATATTCCCTTAAATGAAGATAATAACGTTAGTTTTTATTAATTTAAACTTTTAAGCTTTATAAGATTTTCTAGTTGAGATATGTTTTAACTTTGTATATAATTAAATGGATGTCCATTCTTAATACAGTTCAAAGCAAACCTTAGACTAATTTCTTTTTACCTTGGATTATATTATTTATAATCACCTAGCTTTATTACCTTTAATAGCTCTATCTTAGAAGCTTCTTTTTAGAGATATTTATTAAAGGCTTTAATTTTATTGCTATTAAGGATTACTTAGCTTTAACTCTAAAATCTTTACATAAAACAGACTCTTTAATAATAAATCTCTAATAACTAGCTTTATCATTTTAAGCCAATATTTATAAATAAAAATAATTAAAAGCTACGAAGAAGCTGAAGAAGTGATTGTTTAAACCTAAAGTACTAAAATAATTAAAAAGCTTTAATTTTAAATCATACTTATAAATTAAATCCAACTGCCTTTAATAATACCTACAACAAATTTACCACAACTTCCAATTTAGTGACTGATTAAGGTTGTTCAAACCTTATACGTTATAGTTGTCACTTAATAAATAATAGCATTATATTTAAAAATTCTTTATCTAATAAAAAATATTTAAATTACGCTAAATTAATTTTCAAACTTAAGATTTGAATCTAAGTATAAAAATAAGTTTTATAAGTACCAATTTGTATTAAACTATTATAGGTGTTAATGTTTTTTATGCACAATCGATAAGAAAATAAATAAATTTGCTTAGGAAGTAAAAATAGCTTAGTCATATATTTTAGTTAATATTTGAGCAACTATCTTTTATAATTTCTCACTTTCTATATAATCTTTATTATTATCTTCTTCTAAAATTATAAATTACTGCATGAGAATTTATAAATATAAGATACTTATAAATTAATATTTTGACTAAATAACTTCTATCTATCCTTTTATTATCTTACTATAACACTCTCATTAGTACTATGATTATTTTAGCTTTTTATTTTTTTATCTATTCTGCTTATTTGTTACTTCAAGCTTATTGACTGATAATATCTTAGTTAAGAGATTTAAATAGTAGTTAATATGCTTAATAAATTGTTTTACAGTTCTGCTATAAATTATTTGGTTTATAATTTTTATAGGCATCATCTCTGAGAGTTCTCTAAAAATAAGATTTTAATGTCTTAGTAATTTTGCATTAAATCCTCAAAGGAATATCCACATTATATTTTAAGTCATATTTGAATAATTAGCATAATCCATAATTTTTTGTATAGTTGCATCTGGATTTGTTCAGAGATTTTGTAATATACTCCTAAAATTAGTTTATTTTGATATTACAAATAAGAAATTGTAAATTTATTCCCAGACTAATTTAGCTGCATTATTAAACACTCTTAATTTAGTTAGATTTACTATATGTCTTAAACTTAAGCCCCAATTTATGAAATTAATATTAAGAAATATTCTCTATGTCTGTCACACTTAAGATACAAATAAAATTAAACCTAATAAAAATTAAGACTATCTAGATAAATATCCTTATTCCTTAAAATTACTTAACTAACTTTTTATTTTTTCTAATTAATTAAATCCACATTCAGTTAGTTTTTTCCTTAAATTCCTAAATATTTAATTTTTATTTATAAGTGATTAAGTGAATATATGAGATATTAAGAAAATGAAAATAACTACAAGCATAAATAGATTTTAAATAGAAGAAATTGAATAAATGCTTATTTTATCGTATATCTAAAGAAAATTTAAACTTATTAAATTAAATCACTTTTCAACTTGCAACAGCTAGGTAGGCTTATATTTATAAAGGGTTAACTGAATGTTTTAGAGTATTTAAAGATTAAAGAAAATATTAAAAATAAAAAGATTTATAAATAAGTATTGTCTACTAGAATTAGATTATATAAATTTAGTTGCTGTTTAAGATTAAGAATACGGAATAGATGTAATAAAATAATAAAAGATTAAATTACTCTTGATATAGTTTTAAAGCATATAAATTGAGTTAACTTATTTATTCAAAACTAATTAAAGTGCTTTGTAGTTATAAATTCATATTACAAATAAAATATAAACTTAACTATCTAAAATGAGTAAAATGTATTGGTACCTCTATAATAAGCTTTTTATATTTTTATTAATGCTTATATGTTTAGCATATATAAGTAAATTACATTATTTTATTAAAAATTAATAAAGCATAACGAATGCTTAAGATAAAGATTATTCTATTTTATTTATATAGTTTTATATTAGAAAAATAAAGATAATTTCCTCAGTTTTAATATCCTAATAAGCATAGGTTATTTAAAAAAGGTTTATGAAATATCTAATTTTATTTATTGATTGAAACATTTATTTTAGCTTTTATAAGTTTTTATTAATCTTAACTATTTAAAGATATATAGTTATATTTTATTAAGCTATTTAGTAACTAATTAATAATATCATTATTAAATTTAATACCAACACTAATTTTTACTTAAGAGATTTAAAGAATTCTCTTCCTTATTTATAGCAGACAGTGTGGCCGAGTGCTCTAAGGCGCTAGTCTTTCGGGGCGTCGGTTCAAATCCCACCGCTGTCACTTTTTTTTAACAAGAGTAACAAATAAATCAATATATATAAATCAATAAGAAAACTGCCATCAAAAAGGGCTACAACCTCCTTAGAATAGGAGAGAAAACCAGAAGCACATATTCTCATCACGTCTTCTTCAACTTACCGCTCTTCTTAATAAAAATAACCAGAACTATCTAAAAGATTAGAAGAACTTATAAAAAATACTAACTCCTACAAATTAAAGCGAATCTCTTCCATCAAAGGACAAGTAAGAACAAGAATCAAAATTCAGAACAGAAAACTTAACACAGCTCTCAACACCTCCATTGAAAACTGAAAAAATAGACCACTCAACTGAATCGATAAAAATAATAACTAAAAAATAAACGAAGAAGATGTAGCAGATAATTCAATATAGATACTATTACCTTTTATTTAGAAAATACTGAAATAGAATAAATGGACTCTTATAAATAAAAAATGGAACAGCTAATTTATCAACTTATTAGAAACATAAAAAACTCGAAGAGGAATTAAACTCCCAGAAGGAAGAGATGCTTGTGTTAAGTCAGGATTTGATAAATCATGAGGATGAAGTCAGTATGGTAGACCGAAGAGCTAAATTCGGAGTTTATAGGCAAATTGTAAGTTTAGAGAATGATATTTGAATAATGCAAGAGCAAGACGAGAAAAACTGAGGGAAATTAGATTTAAGACTAAAATTAATAGAAGAAAATCTGTAGAAGCTTTCATAAGGAACTCCAATGGAAATAGAGAAAAAAGAAAAGATATTTCCTAGAGCAAGAAAAAGATGTTACATTTGCAACAGCACTTGACATTTATGACGGAAATGTCCCCAATAGAAAAAAATAAGAATGAATATCTGGAGAAATGTTAACTAGTAGCAACTAAAGTAACAAGCGAAGGTATTCTTCCCATCGGTAAATGGGAAAATCTGGAAGAAAAAAGAAATTCTCAACTCAGATTATATAAAAGAGAAGAGCCAAGAAAAAAGTGCAATGCAAGGACAGAACATGAAGAACGGAGATTTTTATACATTTAAAATTTCAATTAAACCGGAAAGCTAACAGTTATTTTAATGATTAAATAAATATAAAAGTAAATCAATTTGTGAACACAAAGTATTCTCGATGAAGTGCAGCTCTTTAAATTAATTTTATTTAAAGTTAATAAAATTTGTCCTTGGAAGTTTCCTCCAGTGTTTCACTTCCTTTAAAATTCTATCTTCTATCAAAGCATGGTCGGAGTGATGCCCCAAGAGACTAATCGCTTGGCATCTTTCATCAACCATTACTCAATGCCTCCAGTTCTTTCCTGTTATCTCGTACCAAGATTCTTCCTCAGTTTGTCAGCTCCTGAAGTGGTTCCAGGTACTTGAGTTAAGTTAATCTCAGTTTAAGGATTGGTGGTGCCTATTTAAAATAAAAAGTAAGAAAAGATGATTATTTTTATATCTACTCAGCAATAAAAATAATAAGCTACTCTAAAATAATTTGAATAGTTTAAATTAAACAATTAAATAGAGAATAAAAAAGTGTATATATAAAAATGCTTTATATATAAATAAGAAATATTTATTAACTACTTTTTAACTTTTATCTAAATATAGATATCTCCATATTCTATACCTGCTTACTTCTTCTTTTAATATATTTTTATGAAGGATTACATTTTTAAATATAATAAATATCTAGTATAAATAAAATAATATAAACAAAGGGTGGTAGTAATAATAGCAATATTTAAATTATAAGTACATAAGAAAAAATAAAGTAGTGAAGTGTAAAATATTTTGATTATTTCCCCATTTAAATGTTTTAAAATAGTAAAGTATAAAGGTAAAAACTTAATATTTAAAATGTTTGGCTTATAAATTTTAAATTAATATTAACTAAGATAATAAAATATTTATACAGTATTAGGAAATTACTACAATTTCTTATTTTTTTAAATCAATTATTTTCATCTATTAAAGCATTAGTTTAGCTTTATTACGATTTTATTCATAAATTTAAAATGCAAAAAACTAAATTCTAGCCTTTAGATCAATCTTAAGTCTCAGTTAACTAACAAGAACCAAGAATTCAAAAAAGATAAATATACTTCTGGTAATGATTGGGAAATACTGAATTTCCTAAAACTTAAAAGCTTGAGAAACTCCATGAGCAAGATATTATTTAGCTTTATTCCTTAATTGAGAAAATAAATACAGAAATTTAAACCCTGAAGGCAGAAAACTAGAATCTTAAGCTACTTTTGCAAGATAAAAAAAGGAAGATAAGGCTAGCTAAGTTAAGTTTTGTTTTAAATTGAATCCTTAACTTTCAAATTTGTATTGATAAATTAAAAACCTAAAAGTAAATCCTTAGAAAATTGAAGAAGAATTACAGTTATAAATTAAAATCACTAACTATGAACAGACAAGATGGAAATTGAACAAAAATTTAAACCAAATAAAAATTATATTTAAAAACCCTTAATAATATCGTTGCTTTTGTTATCAAAAGACTGGACATTAATGGAGATAATATCTAAAATGAAGAAGAGTGCTTGAGCAGCATCAAAAATATTTGGGTCATCAAGGAGACTATATTGAAACTGCTTTGGAGGTATTTATAGAAAGAAGTCGGTATTAGTAGACTCAAGTGAGACATTATGGCAATTCATAGTAACGAAATAAACAATCTCAAAAGAACAACGATGACCTTAGAATTTATTTAGAGAAGCCGGATAAAATTTACAAGAAAATGGAAGAACAAAGTACATTCGAGCGATGGATATAAAGAGTTGTATTGTCTTTAATTTTAGGAAGGTTTCCTCTAATTAAAGATAACCCTAAGATTTTTAGTTAAATTTAATAAAGAATTTAATAAATTTTTATCTAATATATTAAAAATTAAAATTAAAGACGGGAAATCAGATATGGTTCCAAATTATGTTTATTGTAGATTTAATATATGTATTTAATATTTATTTTTGCTTATAAATAAAACTATAAATTTATATAAGCTATTTAGTTTTATTATGGCTTTATTTTTATTAACTAATTCACTCTTACGATCTTATATAATTAAAGAGCAGAAGAAAATCATTAATTTTTAAGATACGTATAAGAGTTAGAAGCATAGCAAACTAAAAAGTATACAACTAGCTTAGTGTTATATATAAGAGATAAAATGAAAATACTTGGTTGATTATAAATAATTAAAATGAATATGATACTTAGCTATCATGATAGAGTAATATTAATTATACTTATGCATATTCTATTATAGCTCTAATTTATTAAGTTCTTCATACCTATTTCAGATATTTTATTTGCCTTTCTCTATTTATTCCTTTATCTATTAACTAGCATATTTAGAATTTTTCAATTTATTTAAAAAATTTCTTTCGCTCATTAATTAGAAGCTTCAAAACTAAGAAAAAAATTAGTGAAGCAAGGCAAAGGTTAAAATTAAATTTTTTAAAGGAGGAGAAAGATCCTTAAGGAGGATTAATCTTCATTAATAGCCCTAATTACTAGGACATTTAAGCTAGATATATAGGAAATAATATGCAAGACATCATAATAATTAATTAAAACTTACTATCCTAGTTTACTTAATGCAAAAATAAGAATATTAATGTAATCAAAGAATATTTGCTTAGAGTACTCCTTTTAGTATGAGATCTTCACAATTTCTTAATACAAAAATTTTTTTTTACTTAACGAAATCTTCTAAATGACAGATAATATTTAAAGAATCTGGAATATATCTAATACATTGAAAAAAAAGTAAAATGGTAATAATTTTTATTAGTCTAGGTTATGTGTATAACTTCAAAGATATTCTATTTAATATAATAGCTTTAGCATATTAGTTTATTAACTGGATAATTATTAAAATAAATACCTCTTAGAAACTATTTATATAGCTAAGTTGTATGCTACTAAGTTGAAAGTAATAAAGATAAAATTATTTTGACTATACTTTTACTTTTGCTTAGCTTAAAAGAATTTATACCAATGGCTTCAAAGCTATAATTATAATAATTTACTCATTATTCATTCTAATAAGCGAAATTGTTACTATTGATGATTAAATACACAAAATTAAGCTTTAGAATATTTACCTAATAGCTGATGAAAAGTAAGGTATATAATTTCTTAATAAAGCTATGTAAACGAATCTAGTTCCAACCTTGGGCTCTAAAGAAAAAATTAGTTAGATATAGCATAAGATATTGAACTATGTGCTATCTCTATTTCTTAAATTTAGTATTAACTAGAATTTTATCTTGCATATAACTTTTAATCTAAGACCCTAATTTATATTAAAGTAGATGCTTGTAGATTTAATTAAACTTTAAGAGAAACTAACTTAGATTTTAACTTAAATAGATAAAGCTTTAAGTTTTTTTCTAGTTATAGCAATTTATATAGTTAAAGTCATTCTATGAGTCTTTTCTTAATCCTGTTTATGTTTTATTGAAAATAGTGTATAGAATAGCTTAAAGTTATGCAATATATGTATTTATATGTTCTTTGAGCCTAAATGAATATGAAGAGATTTAAGTGCTCATTAATTATTTAGCTAGCCAAACTTTGCATTTCTACCATCAACTAATAAAATTCCAAAACACTAGAAAGGATTACATTCTTTAGATTATTAAGGAAATTTATTTCATTTATCTGTCTTATAAGAGATAAAAGGAGCTTCACTTTATTTTTTAAATAGACTGGTAGATCTTGAGTCATTGGTGGATGGGTAATACAATATAGTGACAAACTTAAAATTGGGTAGTTAAAGTTAAATATGTGTTTTTTTCGAATTAGCTTGATGCTTGCCCTAAGTGATTTAAATACTTTAGTTATTTATCATATTTATAAACAAAATCTCTAATTAAAAGGAACTAAATTACTATTCTCTTAACGAAAGTCTAAAAAATAAATAGAGAAGAAAGCATATCTTCAGATAAGCAATAAATTGCAAAATATTGATAATCTATTGATTAAATATAATGTGAAAAAGATTATTGTGTAAGCATTAAAGTAAGCTGATATGAGTAAAATTATGAAATAATCATTAATGTAATTTAGATAAGTTATAAGCATATAATTAAGGACCTATTGATTTATGAAGTGATGACTCTGTAATAGAAGTCCAAGTATTATTAATCTAGCATCAAGAAAGATAATAATATGCTTATAGTTAAAGAAGCCAACTCTTTAAAGTTAAAATTTTTCATATTAGAGTAACTAGAATAAATAAGCTTGCAAAGCGATCAATTAGCTGGAGATAGTAGCAGGCGTTAGATATTCTGAAATTATTTATTTTATAATCACAATCAAAGTGTTTCAATGCATCAAAGTTCTTTGACTATATACAAATATTAGAAAAATTTTATAAGAGAACATTTTAAATTTAAGAAACAAAAATAGCAAAAGCCTATAAAATTTAGAAAGTTTCTAAAGAGATAAATAAATCTTCTTTCAGATAAGAGAGAAACTTATAAATGAAGACTTTTAAGTTGTAGATAGAGGATATTATATTAATAAATAAATTTAGGCTTATTTAATCTTTCAATTAAATAAATAATGAGGATTATAGTTAAGACAATCTGTCCATTACATTTTTAGGAATTTTTATCTTAAAAGGTTGGCTTTAAAAAAGCAATGCTAAGAAAAATTTAATTTATAAAGGAACAACTCAACCTAGTGGAAGGAATAGAATCCAGATTTATGTCCTAAGAAAGAGAACTAAGCGCTTTCTGAACATATCTTAAGACCAGAGTAGCTAATCCTAAAATTAGCTTCAGAAACAATCTGATTATTAGACTGGAAATACTAGAAAAGAAATTAGATGAACAAAGGAGAGATCCAATGATGATTGAAGAGACCAATAGGAAGACTAAAGTTAAACTCCAAAAAGTAGTGAAGAAATGTTACTACTGCAATTCGACAGAACATTTATGAAGACGCTTCAAGGAATTCCAAAATTTCAAGACGTAGTACTGGAATAAATAAAGAACCATACAAACACAGTAGAGGAAGAAAAAACAAATGTAGTAGAGACAAATAAGAGAAAGATTATACTCAAATGAATAAGGATACATTTACAAGAGAAAATTTAATTAGAAATAAGGCTAGATCCGGAAATGACAAGAGTAATGGGAGGAGTAGAGACATCTAAAACTTTATTTTTAAAACTGGAGCAATCTGGTGTCCAGCATGAAGAGGTGAAAATCCTCGAAAATTGCTAAACTTAATTTATCCTATTATTATTATTATATAGATTAAAAACAAAAAATCAAGAATTAATAGTAAGTATTTTAATGTTTAATAGGAAGTTTAAGATATAAGTCATATTTCATTTGGATCAGGACTATCTAATTCTAACTCACAGAGCTTGTTATATTCTTATATTACTTATCCGTTAAATGATTTAAGATTAATAAATTTCTACTTTATTAAGATGCAGCAATAATCCTTACTATATAGTAAAGCATTATGATTCATCTAGTTATTCTATAAATAGTAAAACTAATTAATATTCTACTTAGCTCTTATTTTCAAACTTTTCAAGTTGCTATAGATTTTATAAGGCTCATTATTTTCGCCAGCATATTTAAAAAGACTCTTACATATTCTGACCAAACTATGTGAAATCTAGTGAATTTAAAGCATTGCAATTAGATACTATTTAGTGAACATCTTGGTTAAATAGCTACAATCCAATAAGTTGCAGACTCCTTAAAGTTTTTATTTAAACTACTTCGCTTATTCAATTTTATTCTTTTATTTAGATTAAAGTTAAATTTAAAGTATGCAAATACTAGCATGATTGCTTTATAACTCTCAAGGAGTTAGATTTTACTTCATCAACATTATTAAGTACTATTAATCTTAGATTTTAGCAATTCTAAAACATGAAAGCTAAATCCTCGTCTTTCACTTTTTTCATATCGCTTATACTCAACTATTCATATTTACGTCCATTATCACCTATTTAGCGAAGAGCCTAACTTGAAAGCTGCTATAAATCTTTCAATGTAAGTGATTTTAAATTAGGAGTTTATGTGAGTAAAAGCTTTAGAAGCTCATCATTGAATTACTAGCAGCTATCAATACTAACGGTCTAAAGATAAATCAATTATTAAGTTGCCAGTTTACTAAAGTCTGATTTGTCAAATTATCCTTTTAATCTTAGAAGTTGTATATTCTTATTGTCCTTATATTTACTTAGTATTTTCTCAGCCGAATCATATTAATCTGAATCAATTTAGCATAAGTTAGGACATAAATCTATAAACTTCTGATTGCTTTTATTAATTCTAAGCTACTAAATGTTTCTTCCTTTTCTTTCTAAGTATTGCTTTATAGAGTTATTATCAATTTAAGAACCTTCTATTGTTAAAGATTAAATATTTAGGTCTAAACAAAATTCATTAAGAAAGCTACCTTTTAGATTTATTTCCTTCATCTATAAACTTTTTATTTCTAAATGCTTTAACTTTTAGAGACTACTTAAAAAGTATAAAATCTTCGTCCTTTAAATGACAACAAAGAGTTAATTTTTCTAAGTCTAAGCAAGATAAAAAGTCAGGTAAAGCTATTGTCTTGTGTTTGTCAATTAAAGTAAATTCCTGTAATTTATATCTCTTTCCTCTTTTAACTTCAGTTCATAACTTATTCAAAATTACTTTATAAAGCTAGAAAATTTATTTAAGAGCAGAAACTCTGGGAAAGATGACTAGTATCGATTACTAATTTCCTTACATCTGATTATGAAATTTATTTAAGTATTCACTTTATTTTAGATTAGTCTATTTTTAAACTTTAATCTCCAATTAGCTGAACTTATAGTTAAGTGACTAGAAATATTTGCTAACTTATTATAACTAGCAGATACTTTTTAAAGCCAAGAAATTACGATATCTCTTATAATATATCTATCCTTCCTCAGAAATTTTATTAAATACTTCTTTCTTTATTTTTTTAAATTGAGAGATTGCTATCATTTAATATTATAGAAACTTATGGAGTCTGTCTTGCAACTGTATACAGCTTAGAAAAATCCTTTTAACATTGAAACAATCCTTTTTCGTAAATACCTCCATCTTTAAAGATTAATTTTCCAATTCACTGTATTTTATCATCAGCAAACTATCCTTCATAGCTATCTCCGCTTTTGAATTTATAGACACCTTTTCCATATTTCTTATCTTGTATTCATTCTCCTATATAAATATCACCGTTTTTGTAGAAAAAAGTTCCGTTTCCTCATCTTAATCCTTCAAATCAATAGCCTTTGTATTTTTCTCCATCACTATATTTATAAACTCCGTATTCTTAAAAAACATTATTGATCCAATTACCTTTATATTTTTCTTCATCTTCAAAGTATTAAATTCCATTTCCTTACTTTTAATTTTTTTTTTCAATTTCCATTATAGATTTCACCATTTTCATATTTATAAGTTCCTTCTCCATGCTTTTTATCTTAAAATCATTCCCCATTATATTCCTCTCCTGTGGCAAAATGTAAAATTCCTTAGCCTTATCTTAAATTGCTATCTCAATAACCCTCATATATATCTCCGTTTTTTATAGGAAAAAGTTCCCTTTCCATGCTTCTTATCGTTAAGTCACTCACCTTCATATTTTTCTTTGTTTTTATAAATTAAGGTTCCTTCTCCTTATTTTTTATTGCTTTTTCATTATCCTTCATACTTTTATCCACTCTTTAAAGTTAGAACACCAAATCCTTCTTTTTTATTATTTAACCATTTCTCCTTCATATCTTTTGCCAGTTGCGAAAATTTAAGTTCCCCATCCTTATCTTTTATCTTTGAATCATTGTCCTTCATATATTTTATCCTTTTATTAAATGAGAACTCCATATCCATGCCTTTTACCATTTTATAACTGGCCTTCATAAAGATCTTCATTTTTGTAGTTTACAATGATATAGCCTTGTTTAATTTCTTCGATAGAGCTTTCTTGTTATTATCCTTCATTCTTTTAAAGAATATTTGGTTATAAAATATCCTATTAATTAGAATGGTCTGACATGATAATAATTGAAGATAGTTGATTAAATATCCAAGTTTTCTAATGTAATTTGACTAAATTATTTTGCAAGTTATTTTAGAATTGATTTTCAAAATAAATTCTTTTATATTTCTTAGCTAGTTTAAAATAAATATTCCCTTAAATGAAGATAATAACGTTAGTTTTTATTAATTTAAACTTTTAAGCTTTATAAGATTTTCTAGTTGAGATATGTTTAACTTTGTATATAATTAAATGGATGTCCATTCTTAATACAGTTCAAAGCAAACCTTAGACTAATTTCTTTTACCTTGGATTATATTATTTATAATCACCTAGCTTTATTACCTTTAATAGCTCTATCTTAGAAGCTTCTTTTTAGAGATATTTATTAAAGGCTTTAATTTTATTGCTATTAAGGATTACTTAGCTTTAAACTCTAAAATCTTTACATAAAACAGACTCTTTAATAATAAATCTCTAATAACTAGCTTTATCATTTTAAGCCAAATATTTATAAATAAAAATAATTAAAAGCTACGAAGAAGCTGAAGAAGTGATTGTTTAAACCTAAAGTACTAAAATAATTAAAAAGCTTTAATTTAAATCATACTTATAAATTAAATCCAACTGCCTTTAATAATACCTACAACAAATTTACCACAACTTCCAATTTAGTGACTGATTAAGGTTGTTCAACCTTATACGTTATAGTTGTCACTTAATAAATAATAGCATTATATTTAAAAATTCTTTATCTAATAAAAAATATTTAAATTACGCTAAATTAATTTTCAAACTTAAGATTTGAATCTAAGTATAAAAATAAGTTTTATAAGTACCAATTGTATTAAACTATTATAGGTGTTAATGTTTTTTTATGCACAATCGATAAGAAAATAAATAAATTTGCTTAGGAAGTAAAAATAGCTTAGTCATATATTTTAGTTAATATTTGAGCAACTATCTTTTATAATTTCTCACTTTCTATATAATCTTTATTATTATCTTCTTCTAAAATTATAAATTACTGCATGAGAATTTATAAATATAAGATACTTATAAATTAATATTTTGACTAAATAACTTCTATCTATCCTTTTATTATCTTACTATAACACTCTCATTAGTACTATGATTATTTTAGCTTTTTATTTTTTATCTATTCTGCTTATTTGTTACTTCAAGCTTATTGACTGATAATATCTTAGTTAAGAGATTTAAATAGTAGTTAATATGCTTAATAAATTGTTTTACAGTTCTGCTATAAATTATTTGGTTTATAATTTTTATAGGCATCATCTCTGAGAGTTCTCTAAAAATAAGATTTTAATGTCTTAGTAATTTTGCATTAAATCCTCAAAGGAATATCCACATTATATTTTAAGTCATATTTGAATAATTAGCATAATCCATAATTTTTTGTATAGTTGCATCTGGATTTGTTCAGAGATTTTGTAATATACTCCTAAAATTAGTTTATTTGATATTACAAATAAGAATTGTAAATTTATTCCCAGACTAATTTAGCTGCATTATTAAACACTCTTAATTTAGTTAGATTTACTATATGTCTTAAACTTAAGCCCCAATTTATGAAATTAATATTAAGAAATATTCTCTATGTCTGTCACACTTAAGATACAAATAAAATTAAACCTAATAAAAATTAAGACTATCTAGATAAATATCCTTATTCCTTAAAATTACTTAACTAACTTTTTATTTTTTCTAATTAATTAAATCCACATTCAGTTAGTTTTTTCCTTAAATTCCTAAATATTTAATTTTTATTTATAAGTGATTAAGTGAATATATGAGATATTAAGAAAATGAAAATAACTACAAGCATAAATAGATTTTAAATAGAAGAAATTGAATAAATGCTTATTTTATCGTATATCTAAAGAAAATTTAAACTTATTAAATTAAATCACTTTTCAACTTGCAACAGCTAGGTAGGCTTATATTTATAAAGGGTTAACTGAATGTTTTAGAGTATTTAAAGATTAAAGAAAATATTAAAAATAAAAAGATTTATAAATAAGTATTGTCTACTAGAATTAGATTATATAAATTTAGTTGCTGTTTAAGATTAAGAATACGGAATAGATGTAATAAAATAATAAAAGATTAAATTACTCTTGATATAGTTTTAAAGCATATAAATTGAGTTAACTAATTTATTCAAAACTAATTAAAGTGCTTTGTAGTTATAAATTCATATTACAAATAAAATATAAACTTAACTATCTAAAAATGAGTAAAATGTATTGGTACCTCTATAATAAGCTTTTATATTTTTATTAATGCTTATATGTTTAGCATATATAAGTAAATTACATTATTTTATTAAAAATTAATAAAGCATAACGAATGCTTAAGATAAAGATTATTCTATTTTATTTATATAGTTTTATATTAGAAAAATAAAGATAATTTCCTCAGTTTTAATATCCTAATAAGCATAGGTTATTTAAAAAAGGTTTATGAAATATCTAATTTTATTTATTGATTGAAACATTTATTTTAGCTTTTATAAGTTTTTATTAATCTTAACTATTTAAGATATATAGTTATATTTTATTAAGCTATTTAGTAACTAATTAAGATATATCATTATTAAATTTAATACCAACACTAATTTTTACTTAAGAGATTTAAAGAATTCTCTTCCTTATTTATAGCAGACAGTGTGGCCGAGTGCTCTAAGGCGCTAGTCTTTCGGGGCGTCGGTTCAAATCCCACCGCTGTCACTTTTTTTTAACAAGAGTAACAAATAAATCAATATATATAAATCAATAAGAAAACTGCCATCAAAAAGGGCTACAACCTCCTTAGAATAGGAGAGAAAACCAGAAGCACATATTCTCATCACGTCTTCTTCAACTTACCGCTCTTCTTAATAAAAATAACCAGAACTATCTAAAAGATTAGAAGAACTTATAAAAAATACTAACTCCTACAAATTAAAGCGAATCTCTTCCATCAAAGGACAAGTAAGAAACAAGAATCAAAATTCAGAACAGAAAACTTAACACAGCTCTCAACACCTCCATTGAAAACTGAAAAAATAGACCACTCAACTGAATCGATAAAAATAATAACTAAAAAATAAACGAAGAAGATGTAGCAGATAATTCAATATAGATACTATTACCTTTTATTTAGAAAATACTGAAATAGAATAAATGGACTCTTATAAATAAAAAATGGAACAGCTAATTTATCAACTTATTAGAAACATAAAAAACTCGAAGAGGAATTAAACTCCCAGAAGGAAGAGATGCTTGTGTTAAGTCAGGATTTGATAAATCATGAGGATGAAGTCAGTATGGTAGACCGAAGAGCTAAATTCGGAGTTTATAGGCAAATTGTAAGTTTAGAGAATGATATTTGAATAATGCAAGAGCAAGACGAGAAAAACTGAGGGAAATTAGATTTAAGACTAAAATTAATAGAAGAAAATCTGTAGAAGCTTTCATAAGGAACTCCAATGGAAATAGAGAAAAAAGAAAAGATATTTCCTAGAGCAAGAAAAAGATGTTACATTTGCAACAGCACTTGACATTTATGACGGAAATGTCCCCAATAGAAAAAAATAAGAATGAATATCTGGAGAAATGTTAACTAGTAGCAACTAAAGTAACAAGCGAAGGTATTCTTCCCATCGGTAAATGGGAAAATCTGGAAGAAAAAAGAAATTCTCAACTCAGATTATATAAAAGAGAAGAGCCAAGAAAAAAGTGCAATGCAAGGACAGAACATGAAGAACGGAGATTTTATACATTTAAAATTTCAATTAAACCGGAAAGCTAACAGTTATTTTAATGATTAAATAAATATAAAAGTAAATCAATTTGTGAACACAAAGTATTCTCGATGAAGTGCAGCTCTTTAAATTAATTTTATTTAAAGTTAATAAAATTTGTCCTTGGAAGTTTCCTCCAGTGTTTCACTTCCTTTAAAATTCTATCTTCTATCAAAGCATGGTCGGAGTGATGCCCCAAGAGACTAATCGCTTGGCATCTTTCATCAACCATTACTCAATGCCTCCAGTTCTTTCCTGTTATCTCGTACCAAGATTCTTCCTCAGTTTGTCAGCTCCTGAAGTGGTTCCAGGTACTTGAGTTAAGTTAATCTCAGTTTAAGGATTGGTGGTGCCTATTTAAAATAAAAAGTAAGAAAAGATGATTATTTTTATATCTACTCAGCAATAAAAATAATAAGCTACTCTAAAATAATTTGAATAGTTTAAATTAAACAATTAAATAGAGAATAAAAAAGTGTATATATAAAAATGCTTTATATATAAATAAGAAATATTTATTAACTACTTTTTAACTTTTATCTAAATATAGATATCTCCATATTCTATACCTGCTTACTTCTTCTTTTAATATATTTTTATGAAGGATTACATTTTTAAATATAATAAATATCTAGTATAAATAAAATAATATAAACAAAGGGTGGTAGTAATAATAGCAATATTTAAATTATAAGTACATAAGAAAAAATAAAGTAGTGAAGTGTAAAATATTTTGATTATTTCCCCATTTAAATGTTTTAAAATAGTAAAGTATAAAGGTAAAACTTAATATTTAAAATGTTTGGCTTATAAATTTTAAATTAATATTAACTAAGATAATAAAATATTTATACAGTATTAGGAAATTACTACAATTTCTTATTTTTTTAAATCAATTATTTTCATCTATTAAAGCATTAGTTTAGCTTTATTACGATTTTATTCATAAATTTAAAAATGCAAAAAACTAAATTCTAGCCTTTAGATCAATCTTAAGTCTCAGTTAACTAACAAGAACCAAGAATTCAAAAAAGATAAATATACTTCTGGTAATGATTGGGAAATACTGAATTTCCTAAAACTTAAAAGCTTGAGAAACTCCATGAGCAAGATATTATTTAGCTTTATTCCTTAATTGAGAAAATAAATACAGAAATTTAAACCCTGAAGGCAGAAAACTAGAATCTTAAGCTACTTTTGCAAGATAAAAAAAGGAAGATAAGGCTAGCTAAGTTAAGTTTTGTTTTAAATTGAATCCTTAACTTTCAAATTTGTATTGATAAATTAAAACCTAAAAGTAAATCCTTAGAAAATTGAAGAAGAATTACAGTTATAAATTAAAATCACTAACTATGAACAGACAAGATGGAAATTGAACAAAAATTTAAACCAAATAAAAATTATATTTAAAACCCTTAATAATATCGTTGCTTTTGTTATCAAAAGACTGGACATTAATGGAGATAATATCTAAAATGAAGAAGAGTGCTTGAGCAGCATCAAAAAATATTTGGGTCATCAAGGAGACTATATTGAAACTGCTTTGGAGGTATTTATAGAAAGAAGTCGGTATTAGTAGACTCAAGTGAGACATTATGGCAATTCATAGTAACGAAATAAACAATCTCAAAAGAACAACGATGACCTTAGAATTTATTTAGAGAAGCCGGATAAAATTTACAAGAAAATGGAAGAACAAAGTACATTCGAGCGATGGATATAAAGAGTTGTATTGTCTTTAATTTTAGGAAGGTTTCCTCTAATTAAAGATAACCCTAAGATTTTTAGTTAAATTTAATAAAGAATTTAATAAATTTTTATCTAATATATTAAAAATTAAAATTAAAGACGGGAAATCAGATATGGTTCCAAATTATGTTTATTGTAGATTTAATATATGTATTTAATATTTATTTTTGCTTATAAATAAAACTATAAATTTATATAAGCTATTTAGTTTTATTATGGCTTTATTTTTATTAACTAATTCACTCTTACGATCTTATATAATTAAAGAGCAGAAGAAAATCATTAATTTTTAAGATACGTATAAGAGTTAGAAGCATAGCAAACTAAAAAGTATACAACTAGCTTAGTGTTATATATAAGAGATAAATGAAAATACTTGGTTGATTATAAATAATTAAAATGAATATGATACTTAGCTATCATGATAGAGTAATATTAATTATACTTATGCATATTCTATTATAGCTCTAATTTATTAAGTTCTTCATACCTATTTCAGATATTTTATTTGCCTTTCTCTATTTATTCCTTTATCTATTAACTAGCATATTTAGAATTTTTCAATTTATTTAAAAAATTTCTTTCGCTCATTAATTAGAAGCTTCAAAACTAAGAAAAAAATTAGTGAAGCAAGGCAAAGGTTAAAATTAAATTTTTTAAAGGAGGAGAAAGATCCTTAAGGAGGATTAATCTTCATTAATAGCCCTAATTACTAGGACATTTAAGCTAGATATATAGGAAATAATATGCAAGACATCATAATAATTAATTAAAACTTACTATCCTAGTTTACTTAATGCAAAAATAAAGAATATTAATGTAATCAAAGAATATTTGCTTAGAGTACTCCTTTTAGTATGAGATCTTCACAATTTCTTAATACAAAAATTTTTTTTTACTTAACGAAATCTTCTAAATGACAGATAATATTTAAAGAATCTGGAATATATCTAATACATTGAAAAAAAAGTAAAATGGTAATAATTTTTATTAGTCTAGGTTATGTGTATAACTTCAAAGATATTCTATTTAATATAATAGCTTTAGCATATTAGTTTATTAACTGGATAATTATTAAAATAAATACCTCTTAGAAACTATTTATATAGCTAAGTTGTATGCTACTAAGTTGAAAGTAATAAAGATAAAATTATTTTGACTATACTTTTACTTTTGCTTAGCTTAAAAGAATTTATACCAATGGCTTCAAAGCTATAATTATAATAATTTACTCATTATTCATTCTAATAAGCGAAATTGTTACTATTGATGATTAAATACACAAAATTAAGCTTTAGAATATTTACCTAATAGCTGATGAAAAGTAAGGTATATAATTTCTTAATAAAGCTATGTAAACGAATCTAGTTCCAACCTTGGGCTCTAAAGAAAAAATTAGTTAGATATAGCATAAGATATGAACTATGTGCTATCTCTATTTCTTAAATTTAGTATTAACTAGAATTTTATCTTGCATATAACTTTTAATCTAAGACCCTAATTTATATTAAAGTAGATGCTTGTAGATTTAATTAAACTTTAAGAGAAACTAACTTAGATTTTAACTTAAATAGATAAAGCTTAAGTTTTTTTCTAGTTATAGCAATTTATATAGTTAAAGTCATTCTATGAGTCTTTTCTTAATCCTGTTTATGTTTTATTGAAAATAGTGTATAGAATAGCTTAAAGTTATGCAATATATGTATTTATAGTTCTTTGAGCCTAAATGAATATGAAGAGATTTAAGTGCTCATTAATTATTTAGCTAGCCAAACTTTGCATTTCTACCATCAACTAATAAAATTCCAAAACACTAGAAAGGATTACATTCTTTAGATTATTAAGGAAATTTATTTCATTTATCTGTCTTATAAGAGATAAAAGGAGCTTCACTTTATTTTTTAAATAGACTGGTAGATCTTGAGTCATTTGGTGGATGGGTAATACAAATATAGTGACAAACTTAAAATTGGGTAGTTAATGTTAAATATGTGTTTTTTTCGAATTAGCTTGATGCTTGCCCTAAGTGATTTAAATACTTTAGTTATTTATCATATTTATAAACAAAATCTCTAATTAAAAGGAACTAAATTACTATTCTCTTAACGAAAGTCTAAAAAATAAATAGAGAAGAAAGCATATCTTCAGATAAGCAATAAATTGCAAAATATTGATAATCTATTGATTAAATATAATGTGAAAAAGATTATTGTGTAAGCATTAAAGTAAGCTGATATGAGTAAAATTATGAAATAATCATTAATGTATTTAGATAAGTTATAAGCATATAATTAAGGACCTATTGATTTATGAAGTGATGACTCTGTAATAGAAGTCCAAGTATTATTAATCTAGCATCAAGAAAGATAATAATATGCTTATAGTTAAAGAAGCCAACTCTTTAAAGTTAAAATTTTTCATATTAGAGTAACTAGAATAAATAAGCTTGCAAAGCGATCAATTAGCTGGAGATAGTAGCAGGCGTTAGATATTTCTGAAATTATTTATTTTATAATCACAATCAAAGTGTTTCAATGCATCAAAGTTCTTTGACTATATACAAATATTAGAAAAATTTTATAAGAGAACATTTTAAATTTAAGAAACAAAAATAGCAAAAGCCTATAAAATTTAGAAAGTTTCTAAAGAGATAAATAAATCTTCTTTCAGATAAGAGAGAAACTTATAAATGAAGACTTTTTAAGTTGTAGATAGAGGATATTATATTAATAAATAAATTTAGGCTTATTTAATCTTTCAATTAAATAAATAATGAGGATTATAGTTAAGACAATCTGTCCATTACATTTTTAGGAATTTTTATCTTAAAAGGTTGGCTTTAAAAAAGCAATGCTAAGAAAAATTTAATTTATAAAGGAACAACTCAACCTAGTGGAAGGAATAGAATCCAGATTTATGTCCTAAGAAAGAGAACTAAGCGCTTTCTGAAACATATCTTAAGACCAGAGTAGCTAATCCTAAAATTAGCTTCAGAAACAATCTGATTATTAGACTGGAAATACTAGAAAAGAAATTAGATGAACAAAGGAGAGATCCAATGATGATTGAAGAGACCAATAGGAAGACTAAAGTTAAACTCCAAAAAGTAGTGAAGAAATGTTACTACTGCAATTCGACAGAACATTTATGAAGACGCTTCAAGGAATTCCAAAATTTCAAGACGTAGTACTGGAATAAATAAAGAACCATACAAACACAGTAGAGGAAGAAAAAACAAATGTAGTAGAGACAAATAAGAGAAAGATTATACTCAAATGAATAAGGATACATTTACAAGAGAAAATTTAATTAGAAATAAGGCTAGATCCGGAAATGACAAGAGTAATGGGAGGAGTAGAGACATCTAAAACTTATTTTTAAAACTGGAGCAATCTGGTGTCCAGCATGAAGAGGTGAAAATCCTCGAAAATTGCTAAACTTAATTTATCCTATTATTATTATTATATAGATTAAAAACAAAAAATCAAGAATTAATAGTAAGTATTTTAATGTTTAATAGGAAGTTTAAGATATAAGTCATATTTCATTTGGATCAGGACTATCTAATTCTAACTCACAGAGCTTGTTATATTCTTATATTACTTATCCGTTAAATGATTTAAGATTAATAAATTTCTACTTTATTAAGATGCAGCAATAATCCTTACTATATAGTAAAGCATTATGATTCATCTAGTTATTCTATAAATAGTAAAACTAATTAATATTCTACTTAGCTCTTATTTTCAAACTTTTCAAGTTGCTATAGATTTTATAAGGCTCATTATTTTCGCCAGCATATTTAAAAGACTCTTACATATTCTGACCAAACTATGTGAAATCTAGTGAATTTAAAGCATTGCAATTAGATACTATTTAGTGAACATCTTGGTTAAATAGCTACAATCCAATAAGTTGCAGACTCCTTAAAGTTTTTATTTAAACTACTTCGCTTATTCAATTTTATTCTTTTATTTAGATTAAAGTTAAATTTAAAGTATGCAAATACTAGCATGATTGCTTTATAACTCTCAAGGAGTTAGATTTTACTTCATCAACATTATTAAGTACTATTAATCTTAGATTTTAGCAATTCTAAAACATGAAAGCTAAATCCTCGTCTTTCACTTTTTTCATATCGCTTATACTCAACTATTCATATTTACGTCCATTATCACCTATTTAGCGAAGAGCCTAACTTGAAAGCTGCTATAAATCTTTCAATGTAAGTGATTTTAAATTAGGAGTTTATGTGAGTAAAAGCTTTAGAAGCTCATCATTGAATTACTAGCAGCTATCAATACTAACGGTCTAAAGATAAATCAATTATTAAGTTGCCAGTTTACTAAAGTCTGATTTGTCAAATTATCCTTTTAATCTTAGAAGTTGTATATTCTTATTGTCCTTATATTTACTTAGTATTTTCTCAGCCGAATCATATTAATCTGAATCAATTTAGCATAAGTTAGGACATAAATCTATAAACTTCTGATTGCTTTTATTAATTCTAAGCTACTAAATGTTTCTTCCTTTTCTTTCTAAGTATTGCTTTATAGAGTTATTATCAATTTAAGAACCTTCTATTGTTAAAGATTAAATATTTAGGTCTAAACAAAATTCATTAAGAAAGCTACCTTTTAGATTTATTTCCTTCATCTATAAACTTTTTATTTCTAAATGCTTTAACTTTTAGAGACTACTTAAAAAGTATAAATCTTCGTCCTTTAAATGACAACAAAGAGTTAATTTTTCTAAGTCTAAGCAAGATAAAAAGTCAGGTAAAGCTATTGTCTTGTGTTTGTCAATTAAAGTAAATTCCTGTAATTTATATCTCTTTCCTCTTTTAACTTCAGTTCATAACTTATTCAAAATTACTTTATAAAGCTAGAAATTTATTTAAGAGCAGAAACTCTGGGAAAGATGACTAGTATCGATTACTAATTTCCTTACATCTGATTATGAAATTTATTTAAGTATTCACTTTATTTTAGATTAGTCTATTTTTTAAACTTTAATCTCCAATTAGCTGAACTTATAGTTAAGTGACTAGAAATATTTGCTAACTTATTATAACTAGCAGATACTTTTTAAGCCAAGAAATTACGATATCTCTTATAATATATCTATCCTTCCTCAGAAATTTTATTAAATACTTCTTTCTTTATTTTTTAAATTGAGAGATTGCTATCATTTAATATTATAGAAACTTATGGAGTCTGTCTTGCAACTGTATACAGCTTAGAAAAATCCTTTTAACATTGAAACAATCCTTTTTCGTAAATACCTCCATCTTTAAAGATTAATTTTCCAATTCACTGTATTTTATCATCAGCAAACTATCCTTCATAGCTATCTCCGCTTTTGAATTTATAGACACCTTTTCCATATTTCTTATCTTGTATTCATTCTCCTATATAAATATCACCGTTTTTGTAGAAAAAAGTTCCGTTTCCTCATCTTAATCCTTCAAATCAATAGCCTTTGTATTTTTCTCCATCACTATATTTATAAACTCCGTATTCTTAAAAAACATTATTGATCCAATTACCTTTATATTTTTCTTCATCTTCAAAGTATTAAATTCCATTTCCTTACTTTTAATTTTTTTTTTCAATTTCCATTATAGATTTCACCATTTTCATATTTATAAGTTCCTTCTCCATGCTTTTTATCTTAAAATCATTCCCCATTATATTCCTCTCCTGTGGCAAAATGTAAAATTCCTTAGCCTTATCTTAAATTGCTATCTCAATAACCCTCATATATATCTCCGTTTTTATAGGAAAAAGTTCCCTTTCCATGCTTCTTATCGTTAAGTCACTCACCTTCATATTTTTCTTTGTTTTTATAAATTAAGGTTCCTTCTCCTTATTTTTTATTGCTTTTTCATTATCCTTCATACTTTTATCCACTCTTTAAAGTTAGAACACCAAATCCTTCTTTTTTATTATTTAACCATTCTCCTTCATATCTTTTGCCAGTTGCGAAAATTTAAGTTCCCCATCCTTATCTTTTATCTTTGAATCATTGTCCTTCATATATTTTATCCTTTTATTAAATGAGAACTCCATATCCATGCCTTTTACCATTTTATAACTGGCCTTCATAAAGATCTTCATTTTTGTAGTTTACAATGATATAGCCTTGTTTAATTTCTTCGATAGAGCTTTCTTGTTATTATCCTTCATTCTTTTAAAGAATATTTGGTTATAAAATATCCTATTAATTAGAATGGTCTGACATGATAATAATTGAAGATAGTTGATTAAATATCCAGTTTCTAATGTAATTTGACTAAATTATTTTGCAAGTTATTTTAGAATTGATTTTCAAAATAAATTCTTTTATATTTCTTAGCTAGTTTAAAATAAATATTCCCTTAAATGAAGATAATAACGTTAGTTTTTATTAATTTAAACTTTTAAGCTTTATAAGATTTTCTAGTTGAGATATGTTTAACTTTGTATATAATTAAATGGATGTCCATTCTTAATACAGTTCAAAGCAAACCTTAGACTAATTTCTTTTTACCTTGGATTATATTATTTATAATCACCTAGCTTTATTACCTTTAATAGCTCTATCTTAGAAGCTTCTTTTTAGAGATATTTATTAAAGGCTTTAATTTTATTGCTATTAAGGATTACTTAGCTTTAACTCTAAAATCTTTACATAAAACAGACTCTTTAATAATAAATCTCTAATAACTAGCTTTATCATTTTAAGCCAATATTTATAAATAAAAATAATTAAAAGCTACGAAGAAGCTGAAGAAGTGATTGTTTAAACCTAAAGTACTAAAATAATTAAAAAGCTTTAATTTAAATCATACTTATAAATTAAATCCAACTGCCTTTAATAATACCTACAACAAATTTACCACAACTTCCAATTTAGTGACTGATTAAGGTTGTTCAACCTTATACGTTATAGTTGTCACTTAATAAATAATAGCATTATATTTAAAAATTCTTTATCTAATAAAAAATATTTAAATTACGCTAAATTAATTTTCAAACTTAAGATTTGAATCTAAGTATAAAAATAAGTTTTATAAGTACCAATTGTATTAAACTATTATAGGTGTTAATGTTTTTTATGCACAATCGATAAGAAAATAAATAAATTTGCTTAGGAAGTAAAAATAGCTTAGTCATATATTTTAGTTAATATTTGAGCAACTATCTTTTATAATTTCTCACTTTCTATATAATCTTTATTATTATCTTCTTCTAAAATTATAAATTACTGCATGAGAATTTATAAATATAAGATACTTATAAATTAATATTTTGACTAAATAACTTCTATCTATCCTTTTATTATCTTACTATAACACTCTCATTAGTACTATGATTATTTTAGCTTTTTATTTTTTATCTATTCTGCTTATTTGTTACTTCAAGCTTATTGACTGATAATATCTTAGTTAAGAGATTTAAATAGTAGTTAATATGCTTAATAAATTGTTTTACAGTTCTGCTATAAATTATTTGGTTTATAATTTTTATAGGCATCATCTCTGAGAGTTCTCTAAAAATAAGATTTTAATGTCTTAGTAATTTTGCATTAAATCCTCAAAGGAATATCCACATTATATTTTAAGTCATATTTGAATAATTAGCATAATCCATAATTTTTTGTATAGTTGCATCTGGATTTGTTCAGAGATTTTGTAATATACTCCTAAAATTAGTTTATTTGATATTACAAATAAGAATTGTAAATTTATTCCCAGACTAATTTAGCTGCATTATTAAACACTCTTAATTTAGTTAGATTTACTATATGTCTTAAACTTAAGCCCCAATTTATGAAATTAATATTAAGAAATATTCTCTATGTCTGTCACACTTAAGATACAAATAAAATTAAACCTAATAAAAATTAAGACTATCTAGATAAATATCCTTATTCCTTAAAATTACTTAACTAACTTTTTATTTTTTCTAATTAATTAAATCCACATTCAGTTAGTTTTTTCCTTAAATTCCTAAATATTTAATTTTTATTTATAAGTGATTAAGTGAATATATGAGATATTAAGAAAATGAAAATAACTACAAGCATAAATAGATTTTAAATAGAAGAAATTGAATAAATGCTTATTTTATCGTATATCTAAAGAAAATTTAAACTTATTAAATTAAATCACTTTTCAACTTGCAACAGCTAGGTAGGCTTATATTTATAAAGGGTTAACTGAATGTTTTAGAGTATTTAAAGATTAAAGAAAATATTAAAAATAAAAAGATTTATAAATAAGTATTGTCTACTAGAATTAGATTATATAAATTTAGTTGCTGTTTAAGATTAAGAATACGGAATAGATGTAATAAAATAATAAAAGATTAAATTACTCTTGATATAGTTTTAAAGCATATAAATTGAGTTAACTTATTTATTCAAAACTAATTAAAGTGCTTTGTAGTTATAAATTCATATTACAAATAAAATATAAACTTAACTATCTAAAATGAGTAAAATGTATTGGTACCTCTATAATAAGCTTTTATATTTTTATTAATGCTTATATGTTTAGCATATATAAGTAAATTACATTATTTTATTAAAAATTAATAAAGCATAACGAATGCTTAAGATAAAGATTATTCTATTTTATTTATATAGTTTTATATTAGAAAAATAAAGATAATTTCCTCAGTTTTAATATCCTAATAAGCATAGGTTATTTAAAAAAGGTTTATGAAATATCTAATTTTATTTATTGATTGAAACATTTATTTTAGCTTTTATAAGTTTTTATTAATCTTAACTATTTAAGATATATAGTTATATTTTATTAAGCTATTTAGTAACTAATTAAGATATATCATTATTAAATTTAATACCAACACTAATTTTTACTTAAGAGATTTAAAGAATTCTCTTCCTTATTTATAGCAGACAGTGTGGCCGAGTGCTCTAAGGCGCTAGTCTTTCGGGGCGTCGGTTCAAATCCCACCGCTGTCACTTTTTTTTAACAAGAGTAACAAATAAATCAATATATATAAATCAATAAGAAAACTGCCATCAAAAAGGGCTACAACCTCCTTAGAATAGGAGAGAAAACCAGAAGCACATATTCTCATCACGTCTTCTTCAACTTACCGCTCTTCTTAATAAAAATAACCAGAACTATCTAAAAGATTAGAAGAACTTATAAAAAATACTAACTCCTACAAATTAAAGCGAATCTCTTCCATCAAAGGACAAGTAAGAACAAGAATCAAAATTCAGAACAGAAAACTTAACACAGCTCTCAACACCTCCATTGAAAACTGAAAAAATAGACCACTCAACTGAATCGATAAAAATAATAACTAAAAAATAAACGAAGAAGATGTAGCAGATAATTCAATATAGATACTATTACCTTTTATTTAGAAAATACTGAAATAGAATAAATGGACTCTTATAAATAAAAAATGGAACAGCTAATTTATCAACTTATTAGAAACATAAAAAACTCGAAGAGGAATTAAACTCCCAGAAGGAAGAGATGCTTGTGTTAAGTCAGGATTTGATAAATCATGAGGATGAAGTCAGTATGGTAGACCGAAGAGCTAAATTCGGAGTTTATAGGCAAATTGTAAGTTTAGAGAATGATATTTGAATAATGCAAGAGCAAGACGAGAAAAACTGAGGGAAATTAGATTTAAGACTAAAATTAATAGAAGAAAATCTGTAGAAGCTTTCATAAGGAACTCCAATGGAAATAGAGAAAAAAGAAAAGATATTTCCTAGAGCAAGAAAAAGATGTTACATTTGCAACAGCACTTGACATTTATGACGGAAATGTCCCCAATAGAAAAAAATAAGAATGAATATCTGGAGAAATGTTAACTAGTAGCAACTAAAGTAACAAGCGAAGGTATTCTTCCCATCGGTAAATGGGAAAATCTGGAAGAAAAAAGAAATTCTCAACTCAGATTATATAAAAGAGAAGAGCCAAGAAAAAAGTGCAATGCAAGGACAGAACATGAAGAACGGAGATTTTATACATTTAAAATTTCAATTAAACCGGAAAGCTAACAGTTATTTTAATGATTAAATAAATATAAAAGTAAATCAATTTGTGAACACAAAGTATTCTCGATGAAGTGCAGCTCTTTAAATTAATTTTATTTAAAGTTAATAAAATTTGTCCTTGGAAGTTTCCTCCAGTGTTTCACTTCCTTTAAAATTCTATCTTCTATCAAAGCATGGTCGGAGTGATGCCCCAAGAGACTAATCGCTTGGCATCTTTCATCAACCATTACTCAATGCCTCCAGTTCTTTCCTGTTATCTCGTACCAAGATTCTTCCTCAGTTTGTCAGCTCCTGAAGTGGTTCCAGGTACTTGAGTTAAGTTAATCTCAGTTTAAGGATTGGTGGTGCCTATTTAAAATAAAAAGTAAGAAAAGATGATTATTTTTATATCTACTCAGCAATAAAAATAATAAGCTACTCTAAAATAATTTGAATAGTTTAAATTAAACAATTAAATAGAGAATAAAAAAGTGTATATATAAAAATGCTTTATATATAAATAAGAAATATTTATTAACTACTTTTTAACTTTTATCTAAATATAGATATCTCCATATTCTATACCTGCTTACTTCTTCTTTTAATATATTTTTATGAAGGATTACATTTTTAAATATAATAAATATCTAGTATAAATAAAATAATATAAACAAAGGGTGGTAGTAATAATAGCAATATTTAAATTATAAGTACATAAGAAAAAATAAAGTAGTGAAGTGTAAAATATTTTGATTATTTCCCCATTTAAATGTTTTAAAATAGTAAAGTATAAAGGTAAAACTTAATATTTAAAATGTTTGGCTTATAAATTTTAAATTAATATTAACTAAGATAATAAAATATTTATACAGTATTAGGAAATTACTACAATTTCTTATTTTTTTAAATCAATTATTTTCATCTATTAAAGCATTAGTTTAGCTTTATTACGATTTTATTCATAAATTTAAAAATGCAAAAAACTAAATTCTAGCCTTTAGATCAATCTTAAGTCTCAGTTAACTAACAAGAACCAAGAATTCAAAAAAGATAAATATACTTCTGGTAATGATTGGGAAATACTGAATTTCCTAAAACTTAAAAGCTTGAGAAACTCCATGAGCAAGATATTATTTAGCTTTATTCCTTAATTGAGAAAATAAATACAGAAATTTAAACCCTGAAGGCAGAAAACTAGAATCTTAAGCTACTTTTGCAAGATAAAAAAAGGAAGATAAGGCTAGCTAAGTTAAGTTTTGTTTTAAATTGAATCCTTAACTTTCAAATTTGTATTGATAAATTAAAAACCTAAAAGTAAATCCTTAGAAAATTGAAGAAGAATTACAGTTATAAATTAAAATCACTAACTATGAACAGACAAGATGGAAATTGAACAAAAATTTAAACCAAATAAAAATTATATTTAAAACCCTTAATAATATCGTTGCTTTTGTTATCAAAAGACTGGACATTAATGGAGATAATATCTAAAATGAAGAAGAGTGCTTGAGCAGCATCAAAAAATATTTGGGTCATCAAGGAGACTATATTGAAACTGCTTTGGAGGTATTTATAGAAAGAAGTCGGTATTAGTAGACTCAAGTGAGACATTATGGCAATTCATAGTAACGAAATAAACAATCTCAAAAGAACAACGATGACCTTAGAATTTATTTAGAGAAGCCGGATAAAATTTACAAGAAAATGGAAGAACAAAGTACATTCGAGCGATGGATATAAAGAGTTGTATTGTCTTTAATTTTAGGAAGGTTTCCTCTAATTAAAGATAACCCTAAGATTTTTAGTTAAATTTAATAAAGAATTTAATAAATTTTTATCTAATATATTAAAAATTAAAATTAAAGACGGGAAATCAGATATGGTTCCAAATTATGTTTATTGTAGATTTAATATATGTATTTAATATTTATTTTTGCTTATAAATAAAACTATAAATTTATATAAGCTATTTAGTTTTATTATGGCTTTATTTTTATTAACTAATTCACTCTTACGATCTTATATAATTAAAGAGCAGAAGAAAATCATTAATTTTTAAGATACGTATAAGAGTTAGAAGCATAGCAAACTAAAAAGTATACAACTAGCTTAGTGTTATATATAAGAGATAAAATGAAAATACTTGGTTGATTATAAATAATTAAAATGAATATGATACTTAGCTATCATGATAGAGTAATATTAATTATACTTATGCATATTCTATTATAGCTCTAATTTATTAAGTTCTTCATACCTATTTCAGATATTTTATTTGCCTTTCTCTATTTATTCCTTTATCTATTAACTAGCATATTTAGAATTTTTCAATTTATTTAAAAAATTTCTTTCGCTCATTAATTAGAAGCTTCAAAACTAAGAAAAAAATTAGTGAAGCAAGGCAAAGGTTAAAATTAAATTTTTTAAAGGAGGAGAAAGATCCTTAAGGAGGATTAATCTTCATTAATAGCCCTAATTACTAGGACATTTAAGCTAGATATATAGGAAATAATATGCAAGACATCATAATAATTAATTAAAACTTACTATCCTAGTTTACTTAATGCAAAAATAAAGAATATTAATGTAATCAAAGAATATTTGCTTAGAGTACTCCTTTTAGTATGAGATCTTCACAATTTCTTAATACAAAAATTTTTTTTTACTTAACGAAATCTTCTAAATGACAGATAATATTTAAAGAATCTGGAATATATCTAATACATTGAAAAAAAAGTAAAATGGTAATAATTTTTATTAGTCTAGGTTATGTGTATAACTTCAAAGATATTCTATTTAATATAATAGCTTTAGCATATTAGTTTATTAACTGGATAATTATTAAAATAAATACCTCTTAGAAACTATTTATATAGCTAAGTTGTATGCTACTAAGTTGAAAGTAATAAAGATAAAATTATTTTGACTATACTTTTACTTTTGCTTAGCTTAAAAGAATTTATACCAATGGCTTCAAAGCTATAATTATAATAATTTACTCATTATTCATTCTAATAAGCGAAATTGTTACTATTGATGATTAAATACACAAAATTAAGCTTTAGAATATTTACCTAATGGCTGATGAAAAGTAAGGTATATAATTTCTTAATAAAACTATGTAAACGAATCTAGTTCCAACCTTGGGCTCTAAAGAAAAAATTAGTTAGATATAGCATAAGATATGAACTATGTGCTATCTCTATTTCTTAAATTTAGTATTAACTAGAATTTTATCTTGCATATAACTTTTAATCTAAGACCCTAATTTATATTAAAGTAGATGCTTGTAGATTTAATTAAACTTTAAGAGAAACTAACTTAGATTTTAACTTAAATAGATAAAGCTTAAGTTTTTTTCTAGTTATAGCAATTTATATAGTTAAAGTCATTCTATGAGTCTTTTCTTAATCCTGTTTATGTTTTATTGAAAATAGTGTATAGAATAGCTTAAAGTTATGCAATATATGTATTTATAGTTCTTTGAGCCTAAATGAATATGAAGAGATTTAAGTGCTCATTAATTATTTAGCTAGCCAAACTTTGCATTTCTACCATCAACTAATAAAATTCCAAAACACTAGAAAGGATTACATTCTTTAGATTATTAAGGAAATTTATTTCATTTATCTGTCTTATAAGAGATAAAAGGAGCTTCACTTTATTTTTTAAATAGACTGGTAGATCTTGAGTCATTTGGTGGATGGGTAATACAAATATAGTGACAAACTTAAAATTGGGTAGTTAATGTTAAATATGTGCTTTTTTCGAATTAGCTTGATGCTTGCCCTAAGTGATTTAAATACTTTAGTTATTTATCATATTTATAAACAAAATCTCTAATTAAAAGGAACTAAATTACTATTCTCTTAACGAAAGTCTAAAAAATAAATAGAGAAGAAAGCATATCTTCAGATAAGCAATAAATTGCAAAATATTGATAATCTATTGATTAAATATAATGTGAAAAAGATTATTGTGTAAGCATTAAAGTAAGCTGATATGAGTAAAATTATGAAATAATCATTAATGTATTTAGATAAGTTATAAGCATATAATTAAGGACCTATTGATTTATGAAGTGATGACTCTGTAATAGAAGTCCAAGTATTATTAATCTAGCATCAAGAAAGATAATAATATGCTTATAGTTAAAGAAGCCAACTCTTTAAAGTTAAAATTTTTCATATTAGAGTAACTAGAATAAATAAGCTTGCAAAGCGATCAATTAGCTGGAGATAGTAGCAGGCGTTAGATATTTCTGAAATTATTTATTTTATAATCACAATCAAAGTGTTTCAATGCATCAAATTTCTTTGACTATATACAAATATTAGAAAAATTTTATAAGAGAACATTTTAAATTAAGAAACAAAAATAGCAAAAGCCTATAAAATTTAGAAAGTTTCTAAAGAGATAAATAAATCTTCTTTCAGATAAGAGAGAAACTTATAAATGAAGACTTTTTAAGTTGTAGATAGAGGATATAATATTAATAAATAAATTTAGGCTTATTTAATCTTTCAATTAAATAAATAATGAGGATTATAGTTAAGACAATCTGTCCATTACATTTTTAGGAATTTTTATCTTAAAAGGTTGGCTTTAAAAAAGCAATGCTAAGAAAAATTTAATTTATAAAGGAACAACTCAACCTAGTGGAAGGAATAGAATCCAGATTTATGTCCTAAGAAAGAGAACTAAGCGCTTTCTGAAACATATCTTAAGACCAGAGTAGCTAATCCTAAAATTAGCTTCAGAAACAATCTGAGTATTAGACTGGAAATACTAGAAAAGAAATTAGATGAACAAAGGAGAGATCCAATGATGATTGAAGAGACCAATAGGAAGACTAAAGTTAAACTCCAAAAAGTAGTGAAGAAATGTTACTACTGCAATTCGACAGAACATTTATGAAGACGCTTCAAGGAATTCCAAAATATCAAGACGTAGTACTGGAATAAATAAAGAACCATACAAACACAGTAGAGGAAGAAAAAACAAATGTAGTAGAGACAAATAAGAGAAAGATTATACTTAAATGAATAAGGATACATTTACAAGAGAAAATTTAATTAGAAATAAGGCTAGATCCGGAAATGACAAGAGTAATGGGAGGAGTAGAGACATCTAAAACTTTATTTTTAAAACTGGAGCAATCTGGTGTCCAGCATGAAGAGGTGAAAATCCTCGAAAATTGCTAAACTTAATTTATCCTATTATTATTATTATATAGATTAAAAACAAAAAATCAAGAATTAATAATAAGTATTTTAATGTTTAATAGGAAGTTTAAGATATAAGTCATATTTCATTTGAATCAGGACTATCTAATTCTAACTCACAGAGCTTGTTATATTCTTATATTACTTATCCGTTAAATGATTTAAGATTAATAAATTTCTACTTTATTAAGATGCAGCAATAATCCTCATTATATAGTAAAGCATTATGATTCATATAGTTATTCTATAAATAGTAAAACTAATTAATATTCTACTTAGCTCTTATTTTCAAACTTTTCAAGTTGCTATAGATTTTATAAGGCTCATTATTTTCGCCAGCATATTTAAAAGACTCTTACATATTCTGACCAAACTATGTGAAATCTAGTGAATTTAAAGCATTGCAATTAGATACTATTTAGTGAACATCTTGGTTAAATAGCTACAATCCAATAAGTTGCAGACTCCTTAAAGTTTTTATTTAAACTACTTCGCTTATTCAATTTTATTCTTTTATTTAGATTAAAGTTAAATTTAAAGTATGCAAATACTAGCATGATTGCTTTATAACTCTCAAGGAGTTAGATTTTACTTCATCAACATTATTAAGTACTATTAATCTTAGATTTTAGCAATTCTAAAACATGAAAGCTAAATCCTCGTCTTTCACTTTTTTCATATCGCTTATACTCAACTATTCATATTTACGTCCATTATCACCTATTTAGCGAAGAGCCTAACTTGAAAGCTGCTATAAATCTTTCAATGTAAGTGATTTTAAATTAGGAGTTTATGTGAGTAAAAGCTTTAGAAGCTCATCATTGAATTACTAGCAGCTATCAATACTAACGGTCTAAAGATAAATCAATTATTAAGTTGCCAGTTTACTAAAGTCTGATTTGTCAAATTATCCTTTTAATCTTAGAAGTTGTATATTCTTATTGTCCTTATATTTACTTAGTATTTTCTCAGCCGAATCATATTAATCTGAATCAATTTAGCATAAGTTAGGACATAAATCTATAAACTTCTGATTGCTTTTATTAATTCTAAGCTACTAAATGTTTCTTCCTTTTCTTTCTAAGTATTGCTTTATAGAGTTATTATCAATTTAAGAACCTTCTATTGTTAAAGATTAAATATTTAGGTCTAAACAAAATTCATTAAGAAAGCTACCTTTTAGATTTATTTCCTTCATCTATAAACTTTTTATTTCTAAATGCTTTAACTTTTAGAGACTACTTAAAAAGTATAAATCTTCGTCCTTTAAATGACAACAAAGAGTTAATTTTTCTAAGTCTAAGCAAGATAAAAAGTCAGGTAAAGCTATTGTCTTGTGTTTGTCAATTAAAGTAAATTCCTGTAATTTATATCTCTTTCCTCTTTTAACTTCAGTTCATAACTTATTCAAAATTACTTTATAAAGCTAGAAATTTATTTAAGAGCAGAAACTCTGGGAAAGATGACTAGTATCGATTACTAATTTCCTTACATCTGATTATGAAATTTATTTAAGTATTCACTTTATTTTAGATTAGTCTATTTTTTAAACTTTAATCTCCAATTAGCTGAACTTATAGTTAAGTGACTAGAAATATTTGCTAACTTATTATAACTAGCAGATACTTTTTAAGCCAAGAAATTACGATATCTCTTATAATATATCTATCCTTCCTCAGAAATTTTATTAAATACTTCTTTCTTTATTTTTTTAAATTGAGAGATTGCTATCATTTAATATTATAGAAACTTATGGAGTCTGTCTTGCAACTGTATACAGCTTAGAAAAATCCTTTTAACATTGAAACAATCCTTTTTCGTAAATACCTCCATCTTTAAAGATTAATTTTCCAATTCACTGTATTTTATCATCAGCAAACTATCCTTCATAGCTATCTCCGCTTTTGAATTTATAGACACCTTTTCCATATTTCTTATCTTGTATTCATTCTCCTATATAAATATCACCGTTTTTGTAGAAAAAAGTTCCGTTTCCTCATCTTAATCCTTCAAATCAATAGCCTTTGTATTTTTCTCCATCACTATATTTATAAACTCCGTATTCTTAAAAAACATTATTGATCCAATTACCTTTATATTTTTCTTCATCTTCAAAGTATTAAATTCCATTTCCTTACTTTTAATTTTTTTTTCAATTTCCATTATAGATTTCACCATTTTCATATTTATAAGTTCCTTCTCCATGCTTTTTATCTTAAAATCATTCCCCATTATATTCCTCTCCTGTGGCAAAATGTAAAATTCCTTAGCCTTATCTTAAATTGCTATCTCAATAACCCTCATATATATCTCCGTTTTTATAGGAAAAAGTTCCCTTTCCATGCTTCTTATCGTTAAGTCACTCACCTTCATATTTTTCTTTGTTTTTATAAATTAAGGTTCCTTCTCCTTATTTTTTATTTCTTTTTCATTATCCTTCATACTTTTATCCACTCTTTAAAGTTAGAACACCAAATCCTTCTTTTTTATTATTTAACCATTCTCCTTCGTATTTTTTGCCATCTCCAAAAATTTAAGTTCCCCATCCTTATTTTTTACCTTTTAATCATTATCCTTCATATATTTTATCCTTTTATTAAATGAGAACTCCATATCCATGTTTTTTATCATTTAATCAATCACCTTGGTAAACTTCTCCATTTATACTCTAAAGTTTTCCTTTTCCATGCCTTTTACCATTTTATAACTGGCCTTCATAAAGATCTTCATTTTTGTAGTTTACAATGATATAGCCTTGTTTAATTTCTTCGATAGAGCTTTCTTGTTATTATCCTTCATTCTTTTAAAGAATATTTGGTTATAAAATATCCTATTAATTAGAATGGTCTGACATGATAATAATTGAAGATAGTTGATTAAATATCCAGTTTCTAATGTAATTTGACTAAATTATTTTGGAATTTATTTTAGAATTGATTTTCAAAATAAATTCTTTTATATTTCTTAGCTAGTTTAAAATAAATATTCCCTTAAATGAAGATAATAACGTTAGTTTTTATTAATTTAAACTTTTAAGCTTTATAAGATTTTCTAGTTGAGATATGTTTAACTTTGTATATAATTAAATGGATGTCCATTCTTAATACAGTTCAAAGCAAACCTTAGACTAATTTCTTTTTACCTTGGATTATATTATTTATAATCACCTAGCTTTATTACCTTTAATAGCTCTATCTTAGAAGCTTCTTTTTAGAGATATTTATTAAAGGCTTTAATTTTATTGCTATTAAGGATTACTTAGCTTTAACTCTAAAATCTTTACATAAAACAGACTCTTTAATAATAAATCTCTAATAACTAGCTTTATCATTTTAAGCCAATATTTATAAATAAAAATAATTAAAAGCTACGAAGAAGCTGAAGAAGTGATTGTTTAAACCTAAAGTACTAAAATAATTAAAAAGCTTTAATTTAAATCATACTTATAAATTAAATCCAACTGCCTTTAATAATACCTACAACAAATTTACCACAACTTCCAATTTAGTGACTGATTAAGGTTGTTCAACCTTATACGTTATAGTTGTCACTTAATAAATAATAGCATTATATTTAAAAATTCTTTATCTAATAAAAAATATTTAAATTACGCTAAATTAATTTTCAAACTTAAGATTTGAATCTAAGTATAAAAATAAGTTTTATAAGTACCAATTGTATTAAACTATTATAGGTGTTAATGTTTTTTATGCACAATCGATAAGAAAATAAATAAATTTGCTTAGGAAGTAAAAATAGCTTAGTCATATATTTTAGTTAATATTTGAGCAACTATCTTTTATAATTTCTCACTTTCTATATAATCTTTATTATTATCTTCTTCTAAAATTATAAATTACTGCATGAGAATTTATAAATATAAGATACTTATAAATTAATATTTTGACTAAATAACTTCTATCTATCCTTTTATTATCTTACTATAACACTCTCATTAGTACTATGATTATTTTAGCTTTTTATTTTTTATCTATTCTGCTTATTTGTTACTTCAAGCTTATTGACTGATAATATCTTAGTTAAGAGATTTAAATAGTAGTTAATATGCTTAATAAATTGTTTTACAGTTCTGCTATAAATTATTTGGTTTATAATTTTTATAGGCATCATCTCTGAGAGTTCTCTAAAAATAAGATTTTAATGTCTTAGTAATTTTGCATTAAATCCTCAAAGGAATATCCACATTATATTTTAAGTCATATTTGAATAATTAGCATAATCCATAATTTTTTGTATAGTTGCATCTGGATTTGTTCAGAGATTTTGTAATATACTCCTAAAATTAGTTTATTTGATATTACAAATAAGAATTGTAAATTTATTCCCAGACTAATTTAGCTGCATTATTAAACACTCTTAATTTAGTTAGATTTACTATATGTCTTAAACTTAAGCCCCAATTTATGAAATTAATATTAAGAAATATTCTCTATGTCTGTCACACTTAAGATACAAATAAAATTAAACCTAATAAAAATTAAGACTATCTAGATAAATATCCTTATTCCTTAAAATTACTTAACTAACTTTTTATTTTTTCTAATTAATTAAATCCACATTCAGTTAGTTTTTTCCTTAAATTCCTAAATATTTAATTTTTATTTATAAGTGATTAAGTGAATATATGAGATATTAAGAAAATGAAAATAACTACAAGCATAAATAGATTTTAAATAGAAGAAATTGAATAAATGCTTATTTTATCGTATATCTAAAGAAAATTTAAACTTATTAAATTAAATCACTTTTCAACTTGCAACAGCTAGGTAGGCTTATATTTATAAAGGGTTAACTGAATGTTTTAGAGTATTTAAAGATTAAAGAAAATATTAAAAATAAAAAGATTTATAAATAAGTATTGTCTACTAGAATTAGATTATATAAATTTAGTTGCTGTTTAAGATTAAGAATACGGAATAGATGTAATAAAATAATAAAAGATTAAATTACTCTTGATATAGTTTTAAAGCATATAAATTGAGTTAACTTATTTATTCAAAACTAATTAAAGTGCTTTGTAGTTATAAATTCATATTACAAATAAAATATAAACTTAACTATCTAAAATGAGTAAAATGTATTGGTACCTCTATAATAAGCTTTTATATTTTTATTAATGCTTATATGTTTAGCATATATAAGTAAATTACATTATTTTATTAAAAATTAATAAAGCATAACGAATGCTTAAGATAAAGATTATTCTATTTTATTTATATAGTTTTATATTAGAAAAATAAAGATAATTTCCTCAGTTTTAATATCCTAATAAGCATAGGTTATTTAAAAAAGGTTTATGAAATATCTAATTTTATTTATTGATTGAAACATTTATTTTAGCTTTTATAAGTTTTTATTAATCTTAACTATTTAAGATATATAGTTATATTTTATTAAGCTATTTAGTAACTAATTAAGATATATCATTATTAAATTTAATACCAACACTAATTTTTACTTAAGAGATTTAAAGAATTCTCTTCCTTATTTATAACAGACAGTGTGGCCGAGTGCTCTAAGGCGCTAGTCTTTCGGGGCGTCGGTTCAAATCCCACCGCTGTCACTTTTTTTTAACAAGAGTAACAAATAAATCAATATATATAAATCAATAAGAAAACTGCCATCAAAAAGGGCTACAACCTCCTTAGAATAGGAGAGAAAACCAGAAGCACATATTCTCATCACGTCTTCTTCAACTTACCGCTCTTCTTAATAAAAATAACCAGAACTATCTAAAAGATTAGAAGAACTTATAAAAAATACTAACTCCTACAAATTAAAGCGAATCTCTTCCATCAAAGGACAAGTAAGAACAAGAATCAAAATTCAGAACAGAAAACTTAACACAGCTCTCAACACCTCCATTGAAAACTGAAAAAATAGACCACTCAACTGAATCGATAAAAATAATAACTAAAAAATAAACGAAGAAGATGTAGCAGATAATTCAATATAGATACTATTACCTTTTATTTAGAAAATACTGAAATAGAATAAATGGACTCTTATAAATAAAAAATGGAACAGCTAATTTATCAACTTATTAGAAACATAAAAAACTCGAAGAGGAATTAAACTCCCAGAAGGAAGAGATGCTTGTGTTAAGTCAGGATTTGATAAATCATGAGGATGAAGTCAGTATGGTAGACCGAAGAGCTAAATTCGGAGTTTATAGGCAAATTGTAAGTTTAGAGAATGATATTTGAATAATGCAAGAGCAAGACGAGAAAAACTGAGGGAAATTAGATTTAAGACTAAAATTAATAGAAGAAAATCTGTAGAAGCTTTCATAAGGAACTCCAATGGAAATAGAGAAAAAAGAAAAGATATTTCCTAGAGCAAGAAAAAGATGTTACATTTGCAACAGCACTTGACATTTATGACGGAAATGTCCCCAATAGAAAAAAATAAGAATGAATATCTGGAGAAATGTTAACTAGTAGCAACTAAAGTAACAAGCGAAGGTATTCTTCCCATCGGTAAATGGGAAAATCTGGAAGAAAAAAGAAATTCTCAACTCAGATTATATAAAAGAGAAGAGCCAAGAAAAAAGTGCAATGCAAGGACAGAACATGAAGAACGGAGATTTTATACATTTAAAATTTCAATTAAACCGGAAAGCTAACAGTTATTTTAATGATTAAATAAATATAAAATTAAATCAATTTGTGAGGACAAAGTATTCTCGATGAAGTGCAGCTCTTTAAATTAATTTTATTTAAAGTTAATAAAATTTGTCCTTGGAAGTTTCCTCCAGTGTTTCACTTCCTTTAAAATTCTATCTTCTATCAAAGCATGGTCGGAGTGATGCCCCAAGAGACTAATCGCTTGGCATCTTTCATCAACCATTACTCAATGCCTCCAGTTCTTTCCTGTTATCTCGTACCAAGATTCTTCCTCAGTTTGTCAGCTCCTGAAGTGGTTCCAGGTACTTGAGTTAAGTTAATCTCAGTTTAAGGATTGGTGGTGCCTATTTAAAATAAAAAGTAAGAAAAGATGATTATTTTTATATCTACTCAGCAATAAAAATAATAAGCTACTCTAAAATAATTTGAATAGTTTAAATTAAACAATTAAATAGAGAATAAAAAAGTGTATATATAAAAATGCTTTATATATAAATAAGAAATATTTATTAACTACTTTTTAACTTTTATCTAAATATAGATATCTCCATATTCTATACCTGCTTACTTCTTCTTTTAATATATTTTTATGAAGGATTACATTTTTAAATAAAATTTAAACTAAAAGAGTTTTTTGACGTCTTTAATTGCAAGAATTGCTTCTTTTAATTATAGACGTTAGTAAATGTTTTTAAATAGTTTTTTAATCTTGTATACATCTTATCATTTTTCTTTAATTAGTTCTTCTTTCTATTCATCTTTAGCTTCTTCCTTTTTTGCTTTCTCCATTTCTAGAATCTCAAGTCTCCTTGTCATTAGCTTCTTTTGAAATATTTTGATCTATAAGTCTAAATACTCCAATTTAGACCTTGAAAATGAGTTTAGATATTCTTGATCGTATAGTATAAGGCGCCTTAAGTCATAATTTCCGATCTTTTCCGATAATCAATTCATTATATTAGAATAGTACACACATTTAAAGATATGCTCGAAAGTTTCATACTCTCCACACATACAAAAGGGATTATCAATGGGGTAATGACGATCTTAAAGATCCTTACGGAAATTATAAGTTTAGGTTCTAAGTTTATATATACTGATAATTTCTCGTCTATACTATTTGTTTAATTTAGTGTAAGTAATTTGTGGAAATTGTTAAAGATTACCAAATTATTCAGTATATACTTTAGCTGTTCTCATTCTCATAAATTTTTTAGTAGCTACTTTGTAGAAATATTGTTGTATTTTTTCTCTTACATGTTTAGTAAAAGTTTTAAGATTGGTATTATTCTATTAATTCTGCAGATCAATATTATAAAGGTCTGATAATTGCTAAACTTAATCGTAATATTGAAATCCTTTTTTCCATATATTAATGAAAAGAGAGCCTATTATTGATCTTGGAAAATAAATACTTTCTTATTTAATTTTATGGTAGAATCTGAAGAATTTTATAGCCATAATGTACTTAAAGGGTAATCAATTCAGGTCTATATAACATGATTAATTAAATGTTGAAATTGCTACTTAAAAAGCTTTTCTTGAAATTAATCTCATGCTTGATTCTATTCTGTTCAGAATTCCAGTTACTCCTTTTTGAATACTTCATGGTACTAAGTCTCCTCCATATTCTGCTTTAGGTAATGTAAAAAGTCTACATAAAGTTTTAAAATGTCAAGGAGTTATATTCTTATATCTCATCAGCTAAAAAACAGCTTTCTTCATTGCAGCTATATATTTGAATGCAACTCTTTGCAATGGTGATTCAAGTTCTTCTTCTGATGTAGAATAACTCCTAAATATGTTACTTGTTCTTTTTAAGCAATTGGTTAATTTCCTAATTATAAATTTAAAATTTATTATTTATAATTCTTCTTTAGAAATTAGATGCATTCAGATTTGGCAACATTGATCTTTAAATGTGTCCATGCAAAAACTTTATTTGCTTCATTTATTAAATTCTACGTCTAATTTGCAGATTTGGAAAGAAGAATAAGATCATCTGCCCATCCTCTACAAGCGAAGCTAATACTTGAATCCTGGCATTTAAATCCCAATTAGTTACTTTTATTTTCCAGATATCTAATTACTATGTCATAATACAATAATGCTAAAACCGATCCATGAGAACTTCCTTACATAACTCCATTGTTGAATTATAAAGTTCTGGTACTCTTACCATCTATGATAAATGAATAATTTAGGTTTTTATAAAACGATTCTAAGGCTATTATTATTCCAAGTGGTAGTTTAATTCTCTTAAGTTAATCAAACAAGAGTCTTCTTTCTATTGAGTCAAACATTTTTTCAACGTCTATCAGTGTTGCTATCAATTTAGTCTTACCTTTAGCACATTTCCGATAGTTATCAATTATCTGTTATATTATTCAAATTTATTAAGTTGTTCATCTGTTTTTCATAAATCCCATTTATGAAGGGTGAATCAAATTTCTCTAATGAATCAGATTGTATAGTCTTTTTGTTAAAGCTTTATCATATAATTTTAGAATAGTATTAATAAGAGAAATAGGTCGTCAGTTTTTCCAATCATCTTTATTTCCTTTTTTAAATATTGGAATTATCACCGATATATTTAATTCCTAAGGGATTCTTCCAAGTCTTAGCATATTATTCAGAAAAGAATGAAGAATTATTAATAAATATTATCCATCATATTTCAGAAGTTCGCCTTTTATTCCATCTGGACCAGTTGCTTTTCCATTCGGAATTTCTTTTATAATTTCTTATATTTCTTTTATGGTAAAAAGATCAAATCCTTACAAATACGGGAGTGGATAATCTTTAATTTCTTAAATATTATCGTATATTTTATCTATTTTTTAATTACTAAGATTTATCTATTCTTGAGTAAGATTAGAATGCTTGTTAAAAACACAATTTTCCCATGATTCAATGAATTTGTTTTTGATTTCTTAGTTAAAGTTCATAGTATTTCTCTTCAAAGGATTTAGAATTTTCTTGGCTTGTGAAAAAATTTCCTTAGAATCTCCATTAATAAGTAGAAACTTCTTTTTTAATTTTTTTTTTAATTTTCATAGATTATACTTGAAGTCTTTCCAAAGTTGTTTTGCTTCCTCATGAAGATTAGTTACTTGCTAGTTTATTCTTCCAAATTTTATGTGAGCTTCCTTATATTCTGAGTTAGCTCTTTTTGCCTCTATATATTTCTTTGTGAGAGCTCGAGGAAGTTTGTTATAATTTGAGTCTGGAATAAACGAACCTAATGTTTGATCAGCATTGTCTTAAATATTACTTTTGATTCATTCATATTAATCTTCAAGATTATCTTAATCTATTTAAAAGAATTCTAGATAAGTTTGTAGGAAAGATTCTTAATATTTTTGCCTATCTATTGCATCTTATAACCTATCTATTTTATATTTTCTCTGAGTTATTTTTCCCCAATATACTATAGAATTATTGATAAAGTCGACAGTGATTGGAATATGATCAGAAAATAAACTATTATTATGAGCAGTGAAATTTGCAAACTATTTAACGTTCAAATGGTTGTTTATAATGATACAATCATTACAATACGTTTTTCCTGTTCCTTTGTGAATACATGTATTAATATTGCTATCATTCACTATCTCAAGATCGTTTTATAGTAAGAATTCTTATAGCCTAATAGTATTATCATAAGCATTTTCAGGATTATCACCGAAACCTTATAGAAGAGCATTGAAATCTCCCATTAGTATATGTGGATTATCATTATATAAATTCAGCAATATATTTAGTTGTTCATAGGCTAAATCTTTAACATCTTAACTTTTTCCACTATCAGGCATGTAACAAGATGTGATTAAAATATTATCGAGTTTAATTGTTATGAATCTATTTATTTCTTTTTCAACTTATATATGTATTTCTGTACTATTAAATTCTTCTCATACAATTAAGCATACACCTCCTCCTTTTCCTGAGTTCTTAAAATATGTTTTAAATCCATTTATCAATATTGGAGGAAAGTCATCTTTTTATCAGGTTTCGTTTATTGATAAAATATCTATACTGTTATCTCTGATAAATTCTTCAATATTCAAGCACTTGCTCGCTATTCCATTAATATTTATATGTCCCATCTTTATTTTTTAAATTTATTAGTCCTTTCTAATTTTTTCCGATCCTGCAGATAGTCCACTTTCGTAAATGCAAATACTTTTCTATCCTTATTGGTTAATCTAAATATGTACTAATCTTTTTCCATACTCAGGATGTTAATGAAAATATTGTATCAAAATATATATTACTTACGTCGTATATTTTTTAAGTAGCTTTCTATCTATATCAATTTTACTTTTCACACTATCACATATACCTTATTCTAAATTCTAAGTAACTGTGACATATCTACCCTATATATTTTACATTTCGTACTATGGACGTCTTCAAGTTTCGGATTTAATAAACTTTTAAAGTTATAGACTATTCAGATTGAAATAACATTTTATTTAATCGCACTCTTTTTTATTATTATGTTTACTCATACGTTTTGCTGGCGGAATTGTTTTATCTTCTTCTTCATGTTTCCTTTTAAGAATATTAAGATTAATATTGGAAGATAAGGTTTAATTCTGATAAATAGCATCGATCGAATCTGTTTAGTTTTATTAATCTTTTTTTCATCTTTTAGTAGAATAATTAGATATATCTGTTTTCAAATTTTAATTAAGTTTTTAAAACTCTTCTATTTTTATCTCAAGTGCCTACATATTTTGGGTACTTTAAATGAATTTTAAGTTGAGTTAGTGATATAAATGCTATAGTAAAACAAAATCTTCATCTGGCAATTTAACTTGACAGTATTAGTTATTATGTTATGTTATAATAGTATTAGTTGATGCTTCCTATTAATTATTTTAAGTTTACATTAACTTGTCTTGCTTGATTATATTTGTTTGAGTAAATTTTTGACTCAAAATGCTGCTTATTATTTATTTTTATTATCTGTTTAGATAATACTATCTTTTGTTTAAATATTTCCATATAATGTCTAAGTTTATGCATCTTTAAATTACTTCTTCTAAAATTACTATTAATTACTAAATTCTTTTGTATGTTAGATTTAATTCTAAAATAATTCTTTATACATTTGAATTTCCTTATTTTTTAATAGAATTTAATTTTGAAAAGCTATATTTATTTCATAGTTTTATTATCTTTACTTATCTATTCAATTTTAAAAGTTAAAATTTCCATTTAAGCTTTCTATTCTTAATCTATAAATTACTTATTTTAGTTTTATAATTTTTAATATTAAGAATATAACTCTTGGAGTTAAATTTCGGTTATTATTTTTTATTAGGTAATTTTTTGAAGTAAATATTAGTTCTATTCTAATATAGTCTATTGATATCCTTGCTAAGTTTTATTTAGAAAGTTATCTATTTCAATTCAAGTAAAATTTCTAATTTTATTAAAGTTTTGGCATAGTGAATTATTACTCCTATCATTTAAACTTAAATAAAGCTCTAATTTGCATCTCTTAATTAAATTATATTTCATCTTTTGAATTGACTTAATTCTCATAGTTTTTCTATTATATCTAAATTTCTTGAACTATACTAATTATTTCATCTGTTTAAACTATTTAGTTACTGTAATAAGTGGAGAAGTTTGTTTATGTAATTTTATGAATTAGTTATTTTGATAGCATTTTTTTGTGATATTGCTATATATCAGATTTGATTGATTAAAAATAGTTCTATAATAGTTTATATTTCTAATAAATTTTATTTATATAATGTTTATAATATATTTTGGATATTTCTTAATTACTTATCAATGTTTCAATATCTCGTTCATATTTTACTTTTATATTAATTAGCATTTAATTTAATTATTGGTTCTTATCTATAAGTCTTTATATATTATGTTTAAGTTCTTTTATTTCTAAGGTAAATAAGTTCTCATTAGACTAATTAATTATTTGATTTTATATTACATTTCTTAAATCAGCAGTTTAATTTTAAGATTGTTTGCTCTGTAGATCAGGTAAATAATGATTATTTGAATTATCAGGATTAGTAATATTATTTTATTTCTGACTAATTTAGTTATTTGAAATTTAATAGAATTGTTAATTAGTATTATTCAAAAATGAATCTTAAGTTAATGTTATTTTTGACTACCATAAAAGGATATCTTTATTTGAATTTTAATTAGGATTTGAAGGTATATCTTTAGAATTCTAACTATTTAAGATAATATCTTATTTTTGGAAAGATTTCTTAGGTAATCGTTTCATATCTTTCGCGGTATTATTTTAGGTGGTTAATCTGTTCATCTATTTATAGGTTGATTTCACTTTCATAATACGCTACAATTAATATCCACGTTGAAGAGAGTTCCTATGTAGTTTTAATGGGACGCGCATGAATTTGTTTTCCGGTTTTTGACTACAATTTTTAAGTAGTTTTAAATTAAATTAAATTTAAGTTATTCAGAGAAGGGATTGTTTTCTTAATAGTTTCCTACTCCCTATCCAACTGATAGGTACTTGAACTCTTGGTGGTCTGTTCCTCCAGTCACTTTCAAGTCTTCGCAGTGGATTGCTCTGAATATTGCTTTTCTTCCTATAAATATTCCCACTGCTAGTTGGGTAGAATTAGGTTAGTTCGTTTCAAATTTTCTTTTGGATCTCTTTTCTTTATCTGCATTTCCTTCAGAGATGGTTTATTCTTCCACAGATAAAGCATTTTTTTTTAAAGTATCTTTCTTTAGTTAATTCGATTTGTTTATTCTAGACCTCTTCCAACTCCATTGGAATGGAGTGTGCTGTTTAGATCTTGATATCATTCTTGATATTCTCCATTTTAAGGTTAATATTGTTTTCAATTTTCTCTAACTTGATGTGCATGTTCTCGTTCATATCATATAGCTATTCCAACTGCTTGTCGAATTCGTCAATTCGAATATTCATGGCAGCTTAGTTTTTTTTTCTAGGAGCATGCATCTCCTCGTCGTCCAGGTGTCATTGTTGATCTTGGGCAAGCTCCATAACCTATTTCCCTAGGTCTTAGTTATGGCTAATTAACGCTATAATTAATTTAGCCATTCCAAGTATTTGTTCTTTGTTTATCTCACCGAGGTCCATGTATGGTGAGAAGTTCCGAATTTGCGTCTGAAAGGCGCTTATCTTCTGCTTCTTTGGAAGATTTTCCGTTGAGGTAGTAGCATGGCTATGTTTCTGAGGCTGTCTGGGAGGAGTTGTTTAGAGTTATTTTTAGGTCTTCTGGGGAGAATGTTATTATTAGAGGGTCTAGGTTTGGGTTTTAGTTTTTAGAACTTCCTGCTTCCTCTCCTCCTTTTAGACTTTGGAGGAGGTGATGTAGAAGCCTTTCTTAAGACCTTCCATATTTTTAATTATAATTTTTAAGTAGTTATCTTAATAAATTCATTATTAGGTTTACTTATTTAATTTGTAGTTACTCCAAATCTTTCGTTTGGAGATTTTAATGCACCTACCTATGCTTTTCCTATGAATTTGCAGCTTCTTTGAAATTAATTAAAGAAGAGTCACTATTAAAAACTAGTGAATTCTATATTTCGTCCATTTTTTTTTGTTATACTTATCTTAAAATATAAATAGCAAAGAATCTAATACAGTAATAAAGTAAAAATCACTATATAGAATAAATTATAACTATTAAGGATAAAAATGATTGGATACACTTACATTTAAGTATTTTCTTTTTAAATATGATATATAATATTAGTGGCTTAACTTAGTAAATATAATTAAGATTATAAAATAGATAAGGACAAAGAATAAATTAGAATAATAGAAAAAGAAGATGGAGCTAGTTTCTTTAAATTAATAAAAATAAAATGATTTATCTAATTAATAAAGTTTAGCTTTGCTTCTAAGTGGATGGCTACTAGTAAATACAAAGTTATATGCATAATTAAAAGTTCGTTTAATAGTGAAATGTTTATAACTCTTCTAAAAGAGTAAATAGTTTAACGAAGAATAGCAAATATAGTAATTTATTAGTCTACTAATTTGCTAAGTTATAAGAGATTTAATAAATATTAATCTAAAATATTCAAATTCATTTAGATTAATTAATAGCTTTGAAACAGAGCCTTTACTCTTATATCTATTATTATATATTTAAATATATCTCTAAGTTTTAAAATATAGAGCCAAAGAAATTTAAATTTAAATTTAAATTAAAAGATATTTGATCTGCTTATATATTAATAAAGACAATAAACTAGCTGCTTCCAAACTAAAAGATATATTTATAAATATCATTCCTAATAAAACTTATAACTATTACTTAGCTACTAGTTATTAGATACTTCTAATAGACTTAATAATTAAGTAGCCTACAAGCAAATATTATCAAGAAATTATAAAAGCTAGTTATCATCTAAATATTTAACTTTATCAGTCAATTTATCACTCTAATATATCTAATACATCTAATACATTAAAAATACCTCAACCTTATCTAGTTAGAACCAATCAAAGTTAGAAAATTAGTCTTCTTAGTAAGATCAATCAATTCTTTCGTATTCTAAAAGTGTTGAACAGACTGAAAGTTTATAGCAAGAACTTCATTAAACAGACATGAAAAGAGAAGAATAATGGGTTTTATAGATAAGCAAGTAGTTAGAACTAATAATAGACAGATTAGAATATTAGCGTAAAATATGATAAAAAGGGTATGTTCTTCATAAATAGCTTAATATCTAAAATGTAGAGACATATATAAATTACAAATTGTTAATAAATGACTTAACGATCTTGTTTATCTTTTTCCTTTAAGATTAGCCAATATTCTTCATATGAAGTCTAAGTAGAACATAAAATGAAGAGAATTACTAAGTAAATAGATAAATCAGTTGTATGTAGTTTAGTCGTAAATACTTTTAGCATGTCAAATTAACTTTACTAATAAATTTAGAAAATATTGACTAGTGAAATGAAATAGAAGAACAATAAAAGGAAGACTCTTCTTAAGCTAGAATAATTATAGATTATATATGACATTCAGAATAGAAACCTATTATCAAATTTATCCATCTGCTTAAACTTGAGGAAGTTAGTACTAATAACATGTGTTTTTGACTTATCTTTTATTAAATCTTTTTAGAAATTAGTGGAAATAGAAATAGATGATCATTTTCAAAACAAAATAATAGGAAATTTTCATTGTAGTTACTGTAAAGGATTGAAAGTTCTGGAAGTAGAAAGTTAATAGATAAATTAAGAATTTATAAGGAAATATTTACAAGCTTATGAAAGATACATTGAAGAAATAAATATTAGCAGCAAATAATAAATCACTTAGATTATAGACTTTTGTCCAAATTTAACTAAAGTAGAACTATTCTTAAATAATCATCAATAGATACTCAAGAAAACTTAAGAATTCAATCTAAATTCTTAACTATTACAAAATCAAACTTTTCTTCCTAAACATTTTCAAATCTCTTATCTCGCTAGTTTGCAGATTTAGAATAGGAGGAAGTAAATGGTTGCTAACATTTTAGTGACTTAAATTTGAAGTAACTGATATAAAGTTTACCTAAACTAAAATAATTTTAACTTTATCTTAGTTACCTTAAATCTAAGATACCAGCTTTAAATAATTAGATTGATAGTTATATGAATAAATACGACTAGTAGATCTTAAATAAATTACAAACCAATCATTAAGTCAAATATTCTAAAACTCTAAAAACCTAAAAGTTCTAAAATTTATTGATATGGGTTAAATTCAGAGTAAGACAAGAAAATAATGTAAGAGAGCCGGAGTAATTTGGAATACTTAGATTTGCCTTAGTGCAAGTTTGAAGATGAACACTGAATAATTGAAATTGCCAGATTAAAAAAATTGAAAAATCTATAACTTTCTGAATGTGATGTGATTGATGAGGATTTAAAATAAATTATAAAGAAATGTCATAATCTACACTTTTTGAATTTGAAGTTTAACGGAAGAATCATATAAGAAAGTTTCATAACTGAAGATTAGAAAGGTTAAGGATGTTGAATTTATTGTAAGTTTAAAGTGTTGAATATATTCAGGTAAGCATAGATAGAGAATAAATTAGCCAGCTAAAAGAAAATTTTAAGAGAATAAAGATAATACGCAACAGTTACAAAGTAAATACCCTTAATTTCGATATATTAGCTAAATGAAATGAATTATAGCTTTAATAATTTTTAGTTTTAGAGAAATTAATTTATAAACTTTATTAATTTAAGTACTTATAAAATAGCTATCTAGCTAATAAATACTAAATTTAAATATCTTTTACTATATGAATATTAAATAGATAAATGATAAATAAAAATAGAAAAATACATAATTAACTAAAAGCTTCTAAAGTTAATTTATACAAAACATTAAATAATATTAAATCACTTATTTAGATATTTAAATTAAAAATACTTTATTTTTATCATATATTATTATTTTAATCTCACTAAAAAACCTTAATGAAATAAAGAGATAATAGAATAAAAGGAATAAGGAGAGAAAAGAGTAAGACTGTACTCGTACAGGATCACTTCTATAGGAGATTCTACTCGTTTGCTCCAACAAACGAGACTCCAACCCAATCTAGGAAGATGATTAACGCACTTTTCCCAGCAGGAGGTTTCGATGACGCTTGCGGAATAAGTGGTTCTGACTAGATTTTTATAATTTTTAAAACAAACAAAAATAAAGAAAAATAAATAGAATTGATACATTTAAACTAAAATATAATATTATAGCAACTAAAAATCCATTATTAAGATTATTATTAGTCTATTTATATAAGCACTAATACTTTATCCATTATACATAATAATAAAATTATCTAACCTAACTTTTATTATTTTAAGTAGGATTATTTTAAAGAGATTCATTAAACAATTAGAATGTAAAACATTTATTTTATCCATAAGATAATTAGCTATTAATCTATTAAATTGAAGACTTTAATCATAAGACATCTATAATTTAATCTTTAGTAACATTTAAATCCTTTTCTGTTTTATGAAACGAGGCCAGCGGCCGGAATTGATGCCTTTCTCGTAACTAACTACGCTGATTTAGACTCGGAAAGAAAGTGAAGGATTCTTTTCTGAATGAAGATTATGTGAGATATACAATTTATATCAACAACTTTTTATTACATTAAGGTTTCATTACATTAAGGTTAATTAAGTTAAATAATAAAGTTTTAACTTGACAACTTTTAGGTAAAGGATGCTGATATGAATAGTAGTTGTTTATTTTAATAGCTGTTAATTGTATCAAATATGCTTTATCATATAAATGGGAACCATTTTAAATTATTCATCTGGAAATTAAAAAGGATAAGCCACTTTAACCTAATCTAGTGATTTAGATCAAAATAGCTCGCAATATAATTCTCTAAAACTATCTTCTTAACCTAATTGCTTAGCTATTAATTAGTTTTCAGATTAGTCTTGTTAATAACATAAATAAGGAAATAATAGATAAAGATTATGAGAAAACGTGTATGTTTTTCAGTTAATACTGCAATTTCTACAAAAGAGAGACATTTGTCAATTATAGTGTGCTAACAAGTATCTATCTGTATTCAAATATCAGTTTAAGAAATTAAAACTAAATAACACTTCAACTAACCAATTCTATGTCAAAGGTAAAATAAAGTGAACGCTAAGATAATTAAAATTCTGCAGTGTATAAACTTTAGTTATTGATACTGAATACTTATCATCTGAAGTATGTAGCTCAATCAAAGATTTCTTAAACAACCTAAAGTAACTCAAAGGATAATAGAAGCATACTTAAGTAAGGCTAGACAAAATATAACTGATAGAGTATCATTAGAAACTTATAACTCCTCATTTAGGTATCTTTATACTTCAGAGGATTAAAAAACTTTAGTTCTATGATGTAATTTTAGAAGATGAAGACTTAGCGTTTATGTAGAAATGTGTTAGTTTAGAGAAATTTTATTTATCAAACTGCTTTTCTTACAAAAAATATATAACAGGAAGCTTTCTATTATAGTATTGCTAGGAGCTAAGAATTAAAAAGCTTAAACTTAGAAGTGAATTTATAAACCACTAATTGATAAGAGAATATTTAGAGATAAAAGGATAATAAATTGAAGAAATTTGGATAGATGATAATGAAGAAATAGACTAGTTTATTTATCTCTGTTCTAACCTATGCAAGTTAGAACTTAATTAAGCGAATGAAATTTCTGACTAAGCTTTGGAACAAATAAAGTCTTAAAAGATAAAACACTTGATTATTAAAAAGGGTCATAAACTAACATCATTCAGTAGTTTATTCTCTAAGTAAATGAATCTTGAACATGTTGATATAATAAAATGTGAGTATTTTAGTGATAAGAATTTCCTTCTCTTGCTATAAAAGTTTAGTTTGAGATCTATTAATTTAGCCTAACTATATAAGCTTAGTGATGAAACTATCTCATAAATAGCAAACTATGCATAACAACTAAAGTAAATCACTTTTGATGGAATGGAGTAAATTTCTTTAGAAAGTCATTAATTTATTGTAGAAAAGTGTACTTAATTGAGATCGATATCTTTTAATAACATAACCATGGAAATCTTATAAATCATTATCTAAAATTGTAAGTCACTAGAAGAGTTTCACTTATCAAATGTGTGACAACAAGTTTAAAGCAACGAAATTAAACTAATAGTTAAAATAAGAGGCTTAAGAAAGCTTTCTTTAAAGGATTGCTATTTAACTAATGAAAATGTAAGGGAAATAATAAAAAACTGCAAGCATTTGAAATATTTAAACGTGAGAGAGAACAAAAAGGTATCATAAGAAGCATTTCCATATGTAGATGAAAAAAATAAAATCATTAATGTTTATAAGAATTTAAAGCTTTTAGATGTTTATTGAACTTCAGTAGAAAAGAAGTGAGTAAAAGAGTTAAACTAGAAGTATGGATAAATAGAAATAATTCATCATTAGTTACATAAGAAAGAACTAGAATTTTGATTTAAGAAAGAATATTATAGTATAATAATAAAGATTATTTAAGCTATTTATTAATATTAAAACTATAAAATTATATATATTTATATAAAAATAAATTGCTTGTTGCAATAATGTAAGCAAATTTATTTATTTAAATAATATATTTCTCTTAATTTCTATTGATGCTACATTTAAATATCTAATTCATAAAATTATAATAAAATATAAATAAAAAAGAAAAAATAGAGTATTATAATTATAGAAATACATAATAACTTATTTTATTATTTTTAAATTACCGAGATTTGTTAAACAAGGGATATTTCAATAATGTAAATAAATTAAAGATAATGATTTATTAAAGTGATAATTTAGATATAAATTTAGTTAAAATGATATAAGTGATTTAATATAATATGCTTTATTATATATATATTTAATATAGAATGCTATTAGATTTTTATCTTTAAGATTTAATTTTATATTATTATTAATATTTTTATATCAAATTAAAAAACTAAACCGGGAAATTTAACTCCAGTCAGCCTCACGTTCGCTTTAGGCGAATGGCAGGTGTTGATTAAGGCTGAAGATAAAATTTCACTGCTATTATACCTTGTTTATCTTCAGGATAAAACGAATGATTATTTTAGCTATTATCTATGCATCTAGTTATTTTAATGAAATATTTAAATAAGAAAATAGGCTATTGAACACAGTTAATAATGCTATTTAATAATTAACAACTTAGTGTTTTTAACCAAACTATCCCCAAAAAATTAATAATCTTATAATCTGAACAAAAGTAAATTGGAAGATATATCTAATATCTATTATATAAATAATCTTAAAATTAATAAATTATAAAATTAATTCACTTAAAAAATTTAAATTAGAATCTAATCTTATAAATCTATTAATCTCTAACAATTAATAATAAATAAATAATAAATAAATAAATTTGATTATAGAGCGCGTAGCACTCTCATTGGTGCGCAGCTCTTTAAAAAAAATGTTTCATACTGACAAGAATGTTTGTTACTGATAAAATTATCAGATACTGGTAGATCTTGTACAATACTGGTATAATTATTCAGTACTGATAAAAATGTTCAATACTGATATAATTTTAGAATACTCGTAATTTTTAATACTTGTTGGAGGTCCAAGGACATGGCAGGATTGTGTCTCATTGCATCACCAAAGCAGAGGACGACATGTGTCAATTATGGGTACTTAAATTCCCCACCTCTGATGAAGCTCGCAATATTATTTCTTTTTCGTTCCAGAATTAAAAATAAACGAAACCAGTGCCGAAGGTCTAAGAATCTTATGTCTCGAGGCCAAACCAAAGCAGAGGAAGACATAAAGTCGATTATGGGTACTTAACTTCCCCAACCTCAGATGAAGACGATCTTGTTGTTCGCCTTCGAACAACTATGGCGGTTTTAAAAATAATAATAATAATGTAATAACTCTAAATTTAGGTAATTAAATATAAAACAAACTCAAAAGGAACTCAAATTTATTGGATTATAATCTTATAAAATTATTATTTATGTAAATTTAAAATAGAAACAAATTAATGAGATTCCAGATAATTAAAAAGATGGTAGGAGCTGAGATTGACATTCTGGACTAAATTTTTTGTTTCATGACTTGGAACATTTTCCTTTTCTGTCACTGAGTAAGTCCTTATCAGAGTCATTTTCTGAAGGGAATGCTGTCTTCGAGATTATCCGCTATTGGTAGGGGCTTTAAGCCTACTGCTCATATAAACGGAGCTTCTAGCAGTGTTTGGAACACAATGATATCCCCGCTATTCCTAAAAAAGAGAGCGTTGGTTTATAGCTGGAAGGAGCTTCCGGTCCCCAAAATTATTTTAGTTAAAATTAATTAATTAATGAATTAGATTCCAAATCTAATATTTATATTAAATAGATAAAATATCTCATTAAATTAATATCATTTGCATTATGTCCCTAAATTGGGCCTATTTATAAGCGAATTACATTTATTTAGATGTCAATTTGATCTTAACTCAGTTAATATTAGAAATGATAAGAGAAAGTTCTCAGTTTATAAAAGGAAATAATCTCCTGAATAAGTTTTTTTATTTAGTGTATTATATTTAAGTTATTTTTAATTATCTTAATAAAAATAATTATATATTTAGAAATGACAATCTTTGCTTTTTCAGTTAATATCTCTTAATTTAAACTAAGTTATAGAGTAAATTCTTTTGATATTTAGAAGGCTTAATAAAGTTTGACTTTTTAAGCTCAATAATAAGTTTTAACTATAACTAAATTATTTTTAGAAAATAAACTTAATTTTTATAATTTTTAAATTTATTTAAACATTTACCTAAAAATAATAAAAAACTGGATATATAGCTATTCATTCATAACTTTAATTAAGATTAATATTCTAAGTTTTATTTTCTATCTTGAAAAATATTTATTGGAAACAGAAATAGAAATGGAATTTCACTTCTTAGAAAGAAGCAAACGAATATAATATTTTAAATAAATAAAAGTTGAAAATAAGAAAAAATAGATGCTTAAAATAAAAAATGATATATTTATAAAATAATAAATATCTTACACTACAGTTTAAATTTTCTTAGTAATTATTAATAAAGCTTAATTTTTTTTTTCTTCTACAAAATCAAGTTCAAAGAAAATAAATCCAAAGATCTAAAAATCTACTTAGCTGAGAAATTGAACAATTTAATTTAAAATTGATACTAAAAATTTAAAAAATCAATTTTATAGCAAATCTTAAAGCAAAAAATAGATTATAGATTTAAGATAAAATATGAGCTCGAATTCTATTAAAGCAAAGAAAAATACAACTGAAATAAATCTAAATAAAATAACTTAATTTGATTCTTATAATTGTAAGTTTAATAGTTTCAGAAAAACTTAAATTTAGAAAATATTTAAAAAAGTGATTTTTTTCCAAGAAAAATATAACTATTAAGAAATATCGAACTTTCTTTTAAATCAAAAAAGTTAAATTCTTAGAGTAAAATTATCTTCAATTTGTATTTATAGTTAGGCTATTATATATAGTAGATTTATTGAGATTTTTAATGAGATATGTGATTTAATTTATCAAAGAGTATTTCAAATTTTATAATAACTAAATTCTATTGAATATAAACCTTAAGGTAACAAAAATAAATTTAAATTCATTAAGTAGCATCTTAAAATGATAGAGATACATTTGCCTTATAAATAAACAATTGATAGAAAAATATAAGAAAACTAAAGAGAAACCCGAATAAGCTACCAATATATCAAGTAAGCTAAAACTTAAAAAATGAATCTTTGAAGAATTTTTACGAAAAATATATTAGATAAAGCAATTTTAATTAAATATTCGATAAGAGAAGAATTAAATAAAAATTTCAAGAACGAAATTAAGTTCTAGCAATATTTAATACTTTTAATTTAGATAATTTAAATTAAAGCTGCTTTAAAGTTTATTATTTAAAATAAGCTAATATTTATACATTATTATAAAGAAAGAAAATATTTGTATGTATTTTTAATTATTACAATATATGCATATAGGCTTTTAAAGAAATAAATTCTAATTTAAGATTTAGATTATAAAAAATCTATCAAGATTTAGTAAAATTTAATTTTTTAGCTATGAATTTTAATTTAATCATTTTTAGAAATATATTACTATCTTAAAGTTGGATTTTAAAGCATATTAAATTAATAGAATTCACTAAAATAATGTTGAGTATGAGAGGCAAATTTAAAAATATTTCTACTAGAATGTCTAATTTAAGAGATGAAAAAATGTTTTTCTAAATTTAAAATAAGTTCATTAATTTATAATTAAAAGTTAACTACATAACTTTCTAAAATCACATTTTTTCTTCTTCATATATTTTATTTCCTATTTCATTTATAAGGTTTTCTATAATTAAATCATATAAAAAGCCTAACTAACTAAAAATAAAATTAGAAGTTAATTGAGCAAACACTTTAAAAAAGTTTATGCTGAGAATATTTAAATTATTTAGATATTTTAATTACAATCCCTCAATTTTCTACTGCGAATGATTTAATTACTTATATCTATTTTTCATTAAAGCATTTTACAAATTTTTATCTTCTTTTCTTAATTTGTTTATAAAAAATAATTTATCTTATAAGATATTTAGTATTGTTTTTAGCTAGAATATTAAATAATTATAATTAATGAAATTATCTAAAAATAAAGAAAATAAAATTTATTTTAAGAAAACTATTACATTTATAACTAAGAAAAGGAATAAGTTTACCAAGGAAAATATTTAGGAGTATTGTTATAAATTAAATATTCTCTTAATCATATTCCTAAACTAATTATTAAAATTACCTTTTATAAAAGTTGAATATTTCTTTTAGCAACTTTCAAATTTTAGAATATATTTCTATAAATATAAAAAAATAAAATTGCTTAATAGAATTGAAATATATTATGAAAAATAAATAGTTTATAAATATAATTATAAATTTATTTTATTTTTAATTGATTCCTCAAATATAAATAAATCATATTAATTAAAGAGATAATTTCAATTTAATATGTAAATTATAAATAATTAACATTAACTAATAATTAGCAAATTAAAATTATAAAGTTATAAATTTAGATGTATCTATATTTCCTGGATAATAGATTTATTAATATTTCATATACATTTATTTACTAAGTTACTTTATGACAAAGGTAAATAAATAAGGATAGAAAAGCTATTTAAAATTTATTTTCAGACTAATTATAAGATGTTATAACTGTAGATAATCCTAATTTATTATAGAATGAAATAATTAATAGACAAGCTTTAAAATCCTTAGAAGAAGATATACAATTTCTTTTTAAACTCATAAAATTAAAATTTTTATCTTCATTGTATTTTAATCTTTATCTGATAAATTTGACAAAACTTAAAAATCTTAAATAAGGTAGTTATAAATTTATCAAGAGTAATTAAAAAAAAGTATTATTTGCGATTTAGATTACTTATAAGCTTTTAAGTAAATTATATCTTCCACTTAAAATATTAAAATTAAAAGTAACACAGAGTGTGTCCTTTTAATTTTAGTTTTTATACACTTTTGATTTTATTACATTATATTCACTTTTATTTTAAAATTAACTTGAGAAATAAAATTAAAATTAAAAAATTAGATAATCTTATAAATAATTGATTATAAGTACATATAAGCTTAGTATTACTCTATAGCAATAATTAAGCTTATTGATTTCTCTTAAAATTTTCATCTACTTATTTATGAAATTATTTTTAATGTTTGATTGACTAGAAATAGAATAATTTAAAACATTTTCAATTATTATAACTAATTAATAAAGGGCATCATTAGTCTTATATAACGATAAATTAGCATAAACAATAATTAAAGAAATTATTTTTTCCTTATTTGTTTCAACAACCAATAAAACAGAATATTGATAAAGTTTTATTCCCTTAATTTAAATACAATTTACCTATATCTTAATTTATTGTTTTATAATTTATTTGATAGCTCTAAGTAAAATTCTATTCTTGGAATATTAATTATTTTTATAAATGGTATCTGTTTTATTTCAAAGCCTTAACTTTAGATAATTTTATTTAGTTTCAATACATTTTTTTATATTCTAAATTGAAGATAAACAATTCATACTCTCTTAGAAATTAAATTTTTTTAAAATTCCTTTAAGTAATATATAAGCCAAGAAAATATTATAGACATCTAATAATCTCAGCTTTATAGCAATCACCAACTCTTAATTTAATAAAAATTGATAAAAAATTAGTTTAAAAGAATGTAGGCATTTCTTAAATTTATAAATAGATAAAGCTTGTCCACTAACTCATTTAATTATACTCAATTATTTTTATTTTACTAAATGCCTTTCATCTAAATCTTATTTAGACTTTATAAAAAAATTATTTTTATTTTTAAATTAATAATTAATAATTTAGTTTAACATCATCACTAGTACAGAAAAGAAATAACCAATAGAATTTTAACAAAAAATGAATTAAAAATGATAAAAAATTGGGATAAAGCTAAGTAATTAAGATATTAAGATTAAAAATAAAAATATGAATAAATTAAGTTTATAGTAATTATATTTAAAACCTATTATCTTCTTACTATTTGTTTATAAATTATTTATTTATTAATCATTTTATTTATAATTTATAAAAACAATCTCAAATTTAAGATGATCTATTTTACTAAAATGCTTTTAACTTAAATTACTCTTAATTTTTAGATATTTTGGTGTATAATAAAAAAGATTAATATCTGCTTAAATGTTGTAAATTAAATTATTATGAATATTTAATTATAAAATAACTTAATTTCTTAAATATTATTTCCTTTTTATTTATTAAGATATAATTAAATATTTTTTCCTTTCTTTTATTTTTATTTCAATAATAAATTTTATTTTATTATTATTAGAAGCTTTTTATTTAGCAAAGTATCTAATTATTAGATTATTTAAATTAAATATCTTAAAGAATATAAGTTCTTATGATTATTATTTATTAAAAGTGTCTATCATGTACATATATTAAATTAGTTATTCATTTATTTCAAATTCTTAATTGTTTTTCTCTATTCATCAATACTAAATTCATCCAAATTCAGAGTAATCAATTTTGTTTATCAAACTTGAATTTATTTAAAAACTAAATTCTTACTTTAATGAACTCTAAATTTTTATTGATTTGAGAATCTAAATTTTTTTAAGAAATATCTAGTTAGAGATCTTAATTAAGAAAATTTCTTGCTAATTCTAGCCGTATTGTTTAAGTTATGTTTCCATTTATTCGCTTCGTTTAGACAGAAAGATGTTTCTATTAATTATCATTAACTCCAAATCCAATATCTGCTACTTAAATTTTAACTTGCATAAATTAAATTCTCTTTCGTTTCGAAATGATTCTCATTCATACTATGATTTCTCTTTAGCTCATCAATTATTTTATACTTATAAAACCTTTTATAGTATACTTTATTAGATTTAAGGAAAACATAGCAACACAGTTTAAGTTCTTCTGCATTCAGCCCAGATTTAATTTTATATTTTACTTTCTATAATACATTTAGGTTTAAAATCCTGGTTTTCTGCTTTTATGAATATAGAGTTCAAAGATTTCTTAGACAGAAAATAATCAAATTAAAGCTGAGAAATAAAAAGACTATATTTCAGAAATATTTATTTCTGATATCTTAAGAAAGATGTTTGGTTATATTATTGATTTTATTTAATCAGTTAGGATTATCTATATCTGTATATAGTTGCTGCAATTTTTTTAATTTTTCTTAATTTTTAGGTAGTAATCTAAACTATTATTTCATCATATTATATTTCCTTAATTAGTGAGTATATTACTATTTTTTTAATATCCTCGAAAATTCTCTCATTTTTCGAATATTTTTTAATACCAGATAATTTAATTCAAGCTTATTTTGGTATGAGACTAAATAGGCATTCAGTGTATATTTTATCTTTTTGATAAGCTTTCTCTTCATTCTGAATGAAAAAGATTCCCAAAATCTCTAAATGAAGCAGATTTTGTTTAAATAATTTTTTAGAATACAATTTTAATAAGCACTATGCAAAATTATATAAGCATTAAATTCTTTTTTGATAAGAGTAATATGCTAATTTTAAGGATAATCAACTTATAATCAAACAGGAGTTAGCCAGAACATTTTATTTTTATTTATTATCTAGTTAATACATCAAAACCTATCTATTGATTAAAATATCTATATATGTTGCAAAAAATTCTTAAATTATAAGAGTTAAAGCATAGCTAGTTATAAAAATAATTATGTAAAGCTTAGACTGATCATATTTTAATTTAATTTTAATATTTTTTTAAAATGTAAGATTGGTGAAACTTGCCTTTTAACCTCTAAGTAGCTCATGAACTTTTTATTATAATTAAAAAAATAAAGGAATGTATGATAGAAATAAAGACAGCATATTTGAAGCTATCCTTTACATCCTAGTTCCAATATTTTTAAAGAAAAGAGTTTGATCAAATACGCTTAAAAAGGTTTAGCTTTTTAAGTCTACTTTTACTATATTAGTTAAACTTACTTCATCTTAATTATTTAATATACTATCTAAATAAAGTTATATTAGTTAAATCTTTAGAAGAAAACACTCTGGTGATTTATAGAAATGCTTGGAGTAAATAATTATAATTAAAGGTTAAGTTATTCTTTTATCTATACTTAAACTAAAAGGTTATAAGCAAAGAGAGATATTTCTATATAGCTTTCCTATTTATAAATATATTATTTAGTAAATTTATGAAGTTTTCTAGGTATAAGCTTTAAATTAAAAATTGGTATATTAGAGTAATTATTTATTAAATTAATAGATAGATAATAAAACTTCCTTAGAGATTAAAGGCTAAGTTGTGTGCTAATATTCTTAACTAAGTGATTCTTTATATGTTGAAGATGTCTAAAACCTGCAAGGTTAGATCTTTTTAGAGTGACTCTTCAAATAAAGGAAATAAAGATATTTAAAAGTATGTAAATATCATATTAAAATTCAAATCTAATACCTATTTTAAATCAAGATGCTTTATGAAATGAACTAGGTTATCCCTTAAAAAAAAGGAAGCTTTCAATTTTAGATAAGCTTACCTATCTAAATAACTAAGACATTTATTATTAAAAGTATCTTAACTAAATATCTTGTCTATAATAAATTATTTTTTCCTTAGATGTTTAATAATTATACTTATAACTTTATTTTAACTATATATCATATATATAATTTTAATTATTTACTATCTATCTAAGGAATAAAAATTATTTTTATTAAAGTACCAGCTATCTAATTTAAATGTATTAGTTCCATTAAAATTAAGAAATAAAGAAGATAATAGATATGAAACTTTTATTAAATGGTTTAATTATTTATCATTATCTTAAATCTAAGTTAATAATCCTTCTTCATAAGTTCAATAGGTAAAATATATTTGTTTACTATATTTGTTATTAGTTTTATATAGTTCATCTATTTATTAGTTTGCTTCTTAAAAAGCAAAACTAAAAAGATTAAAAGTTGAAGGTAAAGGGAAATATCTATTTTTAGTTAAAATTAAAATAAAAAATAAGAGCGAAATGAAGATTAGAGTATAGACTTAATTAAAGGAATTATAATAATATGCTTTTAATTTTAAATGTTTTCAAATATTAGATTCCTGCTTTAAAACAGCAAAAAGAAATAAAAAATTAAGCAATACTTTATGCTAGTGCTGCTATAAAATAAATATTTATAAATTATTAATGATTCTGTCTATAACAAGCTCCTAAATAAATATTGCTATACTATAAAATATTTTAGGTCATTCATTTTCTCTATAGTTAAGGGAATAAAATAGAAAATTTTATTTAAGTAGCTATAAATAATAATTAAGTTTAGCTTTTTGTGATTATAGTTCCTCTAATTGTTTTGCTTTACAATAAAAGTTTATTCATAATCATGCTTTAAAGATTGTTATTCAATTTTATACATATAATTAGATAATTAAAATATATATAGCCTCTTTAACTTAAATTGAAATATACCATCATACGATAAACCTAATTCTTTTTGCTAAAAGATAAATAAATATAAATACAAGCGCTAGAACGATGAAGTGGTTACCTGATAATTAAAAGCAACCAAATTTATTAAAATAGGATATATTAAATAGTTAGCTATGAATAGTTGCTTTGTTTGGACTTATCATCTTTTTATTTTTTTATCTTCTAAAATTTTAAGAACCAAAGTCTTATCTAAAACAAGTAATTATGTGCATCATTTTTCCCCACTATTAAATTAAACATCTAATGCTTGCTCCTTGTTTAATCTGATCAAGTCCATTTATAGCTCGCAGGTAAGTAACAGGAAGGTATTTAAGAAATAAATTCTAAGAACAATTCAGCAATTACTAAAGAATAGCCTTCCTAAAGTTAAATTCTTAGATAAAGAGGCTGGCAAAATGCTCCTATTTATTCAATAGTAGTAAAAAGCATTTTGGTCCAAAACATTTCTAATTTGCTTTCACCTTTAGTGTAGTGCAAGCATTTTATAAATGTAAATGAAAATAAAATTTTTAAAAGAAAGGATTAGGCAACTATGCGTTTTTAGATAACGGTAAAGCGACTTACGTAATCTAACGACTATTTAAATTAAATTAAAATTTAAATAAATTGTTTAAATTAGCCCTTAAATAGCTGGCTTTAAAATATAATTATAATAATTATGTGCACAGTCTAAGTTATACTTATATTTGTGTCTATCGTCTTTTTAATTTCGAATTACGTGGTTAAATCAAAGGAATTTTATGTTACTACTCCTGAAGTTTTGTTAGCCCTAGGAATTACGATCTCTGACGGAACATTTAATGCTCCCTTTACATCAGTATCATAGACCATTTACTAGGCAAGCAAAGATGAAGATCACATAATATACATTTCTTAACATGATCACACAATTAATTGCTTGAGCTGTCCTACTTGCCTAAAAAAGTGTGAAATCTTTAGGGGAGGAAAAGTAGGAGTAAATAAATTAATTACTTTATAAGGATATGGATGTTCACTACAAGATTAGCGTTCCACCATGTGCTTGGATAAATAAAACTAAACCACTCTCTTTTTATAATCACCATAGCCTTATTTTTATCTCAGTTAAGATAAATTAACATTAAGAAATTTAACTATAACCGGAGAAAAACTGACTAAAGAGAATAATTGTAATTAAGTGTGCTGTAACTTCATTATATCAGAATAATAGTCGCTATTAGTAATATCTTCAGTTTAAATAAAACATTTCTCGCCTTCAGCTAATAATTACTTTTTTATAATGAAAAGCAAAGTATATTTTGAGCATTTATTGTTCACAAACAATATAATAGATTAAGATGGTTGAATAATTTATTTATAAGCTTCTTAGATTTAAATTGTTAATAGTGAATTTATAAGTAATGAAGGTACTATTTTTTTCAACAAAAACAATTAATTTTCTCTAAGTAATACATCATTTAAGCATAATTTAATAAAGTATGGGTGCATTTATAATGATGCTTCTAACTTTAATGCGTTTAACACAACATTTTAATCCAACATAGGAACCTACAGTGGAGCCTTTCTGTCTGTATAATCTAATACTTCTTTAGATGGGTGTGTTTTTAATTTAAATAAAGCAAAGTTTGGGGGGTCAATATATTTTTAAAACTCATCAGCTTAAATAAAAAATAGCTAATTTAATTAAAGTTAAGCTGAACTAGGTGGAGCTCTATATGCTTAAAGATTTTCTAATATTTCTGTGGAAAATTGTAGTTTTACTTGAAATATGGCATAGGATAGTGGTGGAGCTTTATATATTATAAATTAAGAAGCTTTCTAAATTAGATAATGTAACTTTAGCGAAAACACAGCTTAATAGTTAGGAGGCGCTGCTTCTATTTTTAATTCGAAATAAATTTCAATAGAGTATAGCCTTTTTAAAAAAAACTAAGCCATGAATGATAATGGAGGAGCTATTCATATATTTAGCTCAAATATTACTATAATAAGTTTTGTTATTGGCGTAGAAAATGAAGCAAAGAATGGTTGGGGAGGATTTTTAGACTTTATAAATTCTAGTATGTCTTCAATAAGTAATTGCAATTTCTCTTTAAATAAAGCCTTCTAATCTGGAGGAGTTTTATCTTTCTTATAAAGCTAAATTTTGTAAAGAATTGAATTTACCACTTTTTATAATAATTCAGCATAGATGTTAGGAGGAGCCATTCATTTCGAAAGAACGAGTATTAATTCTTTTAATTAATGTAACTTTAGCTAAAATAACGCAACAGGTAGTGGAGGAGCTATTTCCTTAAAACGAGTAGAAGTAAACTTTATTGAAAATTGTACTTTTATTTAGAATAAAGCTCAATAATGAGGTGGAGGTGCTGCTAGTATAGATGGCTCATCCATTATTTCATTAAAAAACAATTATGCTTATAAAAACGAAGCAATTTAGACAGATGGCGGATTTATATGATTTTACAACACAAGTATAGGAAACTTTAATAACAACAATATTCTTTTAAATAAAGCAAGAGTAAATGGAGGTGGCATTGTTTTTTATGAGTATACAATTATTAAAAATATAGAGAATAATACTTTTTTAAATAATTCAGCAATAGAAGGAGGAGCAATACTTTTCTACTATTCATATACAATTTCAGTTTAAAACAATAATTTTACATTAAATAATGCATCTTATTTTGGAGGAGCTATATTTATGGTAAGCTCAAATATAATAAATTTAAAAAATTGCTCTTTCTCTGAAAATTGAGCCAATTAATATGGAGGAGGAATTTTTGTTTAAAATTCATAAATTGATAATATATATAAAATTAATGCTACTAAAAACTAATCTCCGTATGGAAAAGGAGGATTTCTTTTTGCAGGTAATACAACAATAACAAATTTCACTAGAAACTATTTTGAATTGAATTATGCTCAATAAGGAGGTTCACTCTATTTTGCTATGGACTAATAAGAAAAAGAGATTTATAATAATATATTTTTAAATAACACAGCTCAACAGTGAGGAGGAGCTATTTTTATTAATTAAGCATAATTTATTTCAGTCATTAATAATACCTTTATTAAGAACTCAGCTTAAACATCTGGTGGAGCTATTTTTTTAAATAGATCATAGGATATTCAGATTGATAGTTGTCTCTTTTATGAGAATTCTGCTTAATGAGATGGAGGATCTTTAAGTGCTTAATTTTCGTAAATAGGGAAAATTAGTAATAATAAAGTTTACAGAAGTGAGACAATATATGGAAATGGAGGATTTCTGCATTTTATGGATTCAAATTTATCTAGTTTGTAAAACTGCAACTTTTCATTTAATACAGCAAGAAGTTAGGGAGGAGTTCTTTTCTTTTAAAACAGTGTAATAAGTTAAGGTATTTACGATAATTTATTTACCTCATGTGAAGCTCAATAAGGAGGAAGCATATTCTTAAAAAATAGTACTTTAAATCAAATTAAAAACATCCTTTTTTCTTAAAGTAATGCAACAGCTTAAGGAGGAGTATTAGCCTTATTTGAATCATAAATTAAGTTAATAGAAAACTGCAGTTTCATTCAAAATTAAGCTCTACTTTCGGGTGGCGTTATATATATAGAGTACTCAAGCATAAAATTGATAAATTTTATAAATACTTAAGATAGTAAAGCAACTTAAGGAAATGGAGGTTTTTTATTTTCAGCCTTTTCAAACGTTTAAACAATTTCAAATAGTTCATTTACGAAAAGCAGTGCCTTATTAAGAGGAGGAGTATTTTATTTAGATTCCTCTTTATTTTAGCAAGAATCTTTTATTTAAAACAATTCCTTCATACTTAATGAAGCCTTTTAGGGAAGTGTAGCTTACTTCTAATATCAAACTAAGCTTAACTTGATTCTTTTAGAAATAAAGTATAATAATGTTTAAGATTCAGGAACCTTATTTTCATATAAATCAGAAGCTTAAATTTCATAAGTAATAGCTTAGGAGAATACAGCAAGAAAGGGTGGTTTTTTATATAACTAGTAATCAGTAGTTTCAATAGAAAATACTCTAAACTTTAAAAACTAAGCTATAGAAGAAGGTGGCCTTATTTACTAGAAAGATGGAAACTTAAATATTAAAAGCATTATAGTTTAAGAAAACAAAGCTAAGTTTGGTGCTTTCTTATATTCAATGAATTCTTCAATTTAAATAATAAAAAGCTCATTTAACATGAATTTGGCTGAAAATTTTGGTGGAAATATATTTGGTTCTTAAACCAATTTTATGATAGAAAACTGCATTTTTTTAAGAAATAAAGCAGGAAATGGAGCTATAATGTTTATATTCCAAAACTCATTTCTAAATTTAACTAATAGTGAAATAGAAGAAAATGAAGCTTAATATGGATCTATTTTCTTTTTACAAAGCACTGATACTTAACTATCTAAAATTTAGTTTCATCGAAATTAAGCGCCTATAGGAAATGTACTTGAAGCTTCTAGTTCAAATTATCTATCTTTAAATTTCTGTCCTTTTGAGGCAAACAACGCAAATTCAATTATTTAGGCAAAATAGGTTAATTATATGAATATTAGGAATAATATTTTTTAGCATAACTAGGCAGATTTTTAGCTAATAGGAACTAAAGATGTAAAATTGAAATTTTACTAAACTAAAATTCAATAAAACACAGTTATTGATGGAGTCGTAATTGGAGCTATTAATAAAGATTTCGAAGTACTAGACTGCTAATTTATAAATAATGAGGCTAAAAAAGGATTTATCATAGAATTGAAAAGTGTAACAGCATACATTTAAAATTCTCTGTTTTAGAACAATAAAGCATTGAAAGGAGCTTCAATAAACTCCTAATTTTCAATCTATTCGCTAGTACAATGCAATTTCACAAGCAATTCAGCAGAAAGTACAGGAGGTGTATTAGAGGCAAATTTAGATTAAGATATAAGCATTTAAAAATGTAACTTCCTTAATAACGAAGCTACTAATGGAGCAGTATTTTCATTTTCGCAAGTTAATAAGATTTTTATTTAGTAAATAATATGTGAAGGAAATAATGCTTCTATAGGTGGAGTTATCAAATCTTATAGATCTAATATTTCTGTCGAATATTCAGAGTTTTCAAATAATTATGCAGAAGAAGGTGCTGTTTTCCATATGCTAAATTCTACCTTAATCTTTCGAAAAGTTTTATGTAACAAGAACTATGCAGTTGATAAAGGAGGAGTTGGATACCTTTAACTAAATAGTTACTTTTAAGCATATGAATCTAATTTTACAAACAGCATGTCAGACGATGGAGCCTTCCTTTACATATAAAACGCAAAATTCGCAATATACGATTCTTTAATCTACAACAATGAAGTAAAAAATTTAGGTGTTATTAGCTTATGGACTTCTAAAATATAAGAAGAGAGCATTTTATAGAACACTTAGTTTTATAAGAATATTGGATGAACTTCTATGATTTTCGTATATTAAAGTTATATCAGCCTGTAAGACTTTTAAATGTATGAAAATTAAGCAACTGGATCTACTTCTGGAATTATGGCCTGAAATTCTTCTATTCATATAGAAAACTCAATTTTCCATAATCAAACAACTTATGCTGGAGCTTTCATTGCAAGTAACTTTTGATCTGAAATTTATATTTCAAATTCTATTTTTAATAACGGAACAAGTATATGAGGCGGAGCTATTTACTTATAGAATTCTACCCTTAATGCTTATAACACTAATTTCTATGATATGGATAGTGAATAAGGAGGAGCCATTTACGCCTAGCAAACTATTCTAAAAGTTTCAAATGTTTCGTTCGAAAACTGCAGATCTCGAAGCTAAGGATCAATTATATATATTGAAAATTCACTCTTAGAAATGTTTATTGGCAGTTTAAGTTACTATAATAGCACTGCTTTAGCTGCACAATAAAGCATTTTATACTTATTTAAAATAAACTTCTCTTTTGGTCGAAGTGATGAAACTTATGGATCTGCTGTTTACACTCAAAATTCCTTTATGAAAATGCTTAATTGTAACTGTTCTTACTAAAAATCTAAATCAGGATCTTGCTTCTCAATTCTAAATGATTATTTACTCTAGTAAAGCTATGAAATATCTAACAATATTTTTGAAAGCAATGTTGCTACAGAACATGGAGGTGTAGGGTTTTGTAAGAATGCAAATATCACATTCTCAAAAAACTAATTTCTAAACAACAAAATAGAAGGATTAAACTCATTTATTTCTAAAGGTGGAGCTTTAAGACTAGAATGCGATAGAGCATATCTTTGCTTGTATATTATTAAAAATAGCAGCTTTATAAATAACGAAATCACTAATTAATATAGTGAAGGAGGAGCAATTTCCTTCTATGGAGCTATTCCTATACTAGTACCTAGTACAAATAATTCAGAAATTTGTTAATACTTCTAAAATAATAAAGCTTACTATGGAAATAATTTAGCTGCTTTTCCTTATATGCTTAAGAACACTTTTGTTGATGATGTTTTCTAATACTGCTAATCGAAATAAAATAAAAGGAACTTATAAATTCCTTTAATACCAGGATAATAAGTCCCAGAATAGAAAATATACATTACTGATTTTTATGGTTAAGTTGTTAAAACTGATAATTCATCTATTGCTTAGATCTTTACTAAGGACAGTGCAGAATTAGCAGGCAGAACAAGAATATACTCATAGTATGGAGTTTTTAATAATGAAGATGTGATATTAAAAGGAAAACCTGGAGGGAATGTAACCTTAAATTTAGAAACAAATGCGATTGATAAAAGTTTTTCCAATCTAGCTAATATTACTAATGATATTTAAATCTAAGTGTATATACAAGAATGCTTACGAGGATAAATTTTAATAAACGGTAACGAATGCTAGAATTGTAGATATGGAGAGTTCTCTTTAAACGTAAATGACTCTAGTTGTAAAGACTGTATGAAGGGAGCAACATGTTATGGCGGTGATTTAATAACTCCAAAAAAGGGATATTGGAGAGAAAGTATTAATACTGACAAAATTATTAAGTGTCCTAGTTAATAGGCATGTAATGGAATCTATTTGTAAGAATCTAATATAAAAAAATATCTTGAAGCATCTGGATTTGCTTAAAGAGTATAATCCTTTAATCTTACAAGCATAATAAAAGAAGGAGGTTGTGCAAAAGGACACAAAGGAGTTTTATGCGACATTTGTGAGCAAGATTGAATAAAGAACTCTGATAATATATGCCAAAGATGTCCAATCAAATCTACTTCAATTCTTTAATCACTTTTTATAATAGTTCTATTTATAGGTTACATAATCTATTAAGTTAAAGAGACAATAAAGTCAGCTAATATAAAAGACGAATACTTTAGTGTTTATTGAAGAATATTTATAAACTACATGCAATTTACAACTCTTATTCAGAATTTCAACTTTAACTGACCTTAAATTTTCTTAGATATGTTCTAAATAAACGAGAAATTTAATTCAGTCACTGGAACAGCTAGCAATTTTAAACTTGACTGCATAGACTGGTAAGAAGAAAATAGGTATTATAATAAGATATTATCTATAGTACTATTACCTTTATCAATAATTTTCTTTACGTTTATGGTTTTATATATTTGGTCAATGATAAAGTGAAAGAAGTTCAATTTAAGCATATTTATTACAGTACTAAACGTTTCTTTCTTTTAAGTCAATACTAATATTATAAAAGCTCTTTTTGGAACCTTTAGTTGCAAGTAAATTTCAAAAACCAAAATAGTACTGAATGCATATCCTGATATAGAGTGCTGAAAAAGAAATCACTTAATGTTCGTTTTAACAAAATCCCTTCCAGCACTATTGTTTTATGGTTTCTTTATTCCTTTAATAATTTATATATATCTTAGGAAACATAAATTAGAGTTATAATAAAAGGAAATAAGAATGCAATTTGGATTTCTCACATTTGGATATTAAGATGAATTCTACTTCTGAGAGTTAATAAAGATATATGAAAAATATGCTATTTCATCAGTATTCGTATTTCTACAAAATACAAATATAGTATTCTAATACTGGATCTTAATTCTGATTCTGATGGCTTCCATTAAAATTTAAAATAAATACAAGCCTTACATCAATGAAATACTGAATGATCTAGAAATTAAATACATGTATATTTCGGCCTTTATTCTATATTTGGGAATTTACTTTGATTCCGGGTAGCGCTATTATGTACTGGACATTATTGTCTTCATTTTACTTATTTTTTCCAATGTATATTTCATCTTAAAATGCTTTCGCTAATTAATCATTGAAATTGGATTTAAGATCTAAAAAAAATCTTCAAATTTATGATATAAATTGAACTTTTTCAAAAAAGAATTAAAACTAGTCAGTATTATTAATGAGTGGGAAAAGAAGAAAGGAAAGTAAGAAAGTCAAAAAGTTAATAAAAAGGACAAATGTAAACAGAATAAAGTTTTATCTAGCTAAAATGAGAATTAATAAGATAAAACTATCTTAAATGATTTATGAGACTAAGATTAAAAATTTGACTTATGCTAAAAATTTAGACTATATAAGAATAAACCTGAGTTAATGAAATTCATTTAAAAATTAGAATTTTATCTTCTTTATGATAAAGACATAGAAGAGTTTTTTTATCATAGTATTAAGAGATAAAAAACAGATAAAAAATAATACTGAAGGAAAGTTGTTGAAGAGTTTAAACATTGGTAGGCATAAATTGACCAGTAATATATTTTAAAATTAGATGAAGATGAATAATAATAAAAAACTAATGCAAACGAATAATAATAAGATACTTAAAGATCTTGAGCATGAAAAAGTTCAAATTTGAATGAGAATAAATAGTAGAATGTAGAAAACATATAAAGATAAGAAAGGTTTATTTAGAAGAATCATCATAATTAAAATTAACACAAAAATAGATCTCAGGTAAGTAGATAGGAATAATCTTCATCTTCTATAGATCACTATAAAGGAATAAAGCATTCAAGTTATTTTGGAAATATAGAAGAATATTCAGAAAAAGATGAAAAATCAGGATCTTAGAAAAATTTTGAAGAAGACAATAAAAATGACATGCTTGTAGAAAACATTTAAGATTCATAAAGTTTGGAGGAATATAAAAGCAGTTCAAAAAGTAAAAAAAGGGAATGTAAGATAAAAAGTTGAGAGAAACTAAAATAAAATAAAATTAATATCTCATTTATTAGCATTTCTTAATAATTTATTCAAATCAAAATAGAAAATGATTATTTATTTTTAGATTTTACTTTCTATTAAAAATAAAATATTAAAAATATTTAAAAAATTTTAATTTAATAGGAATTTAGATGAAAGCAATTAAATTAAATTAAAGTAAAATAACTTAAAAGATGACTATAACAAGTAAGTAAAATTCCTATGATTTATTAATTAATAAGTTTTATTATAAGATTAAAAAATTAAATTTTTATTAATTTAAACATTTTTATCTAAGATAAAAATGTTTAAATTTATTATATTAAAAAGATAAAGAAAAAATTAAGAAGGAGTTTTTTTCGAAACTATTCTCTTAATTTAGAAAGATTTTTCTTAATATGTTTTATAGATATATAAATTTGAGAAAACTATAATGCTTGATTATTTATTTAATCGCATGAAGTTATGCCAGCCGTTTAAAATATTTATCAATGATGGGAATAAAAATTATTCTATTATGATGCTTATTTTCTATTTTGATGTCAAAGTGAAAATATTTAAAACAGAAATAAATCGAAAGCACATGCTTTTTTTATCTAAGGAATAATATAAATTTTGATTGTTTCATTCTTAAGCAGCTTGATAATAAATTAATAGCATACTTTAAATAATTTATAAATTCAAAATAAAATAAAACTTTCGGCTAGAAGTTTTAAAATTTTTTTAAATTTGTAAGGCTCTCCTTTTTCTACAAAAAATAATTTTCTCCATCCAGTAATTCTTGCTTCCTTTTTAAAATCTTTTTGTCGCTCAATATAAAGAATGTCGTTTTTGTTTCAAATCTAGTCCCAGATCACTTTTCTTATTTTCTGTTACTAATAGCATTTCTGTCACAAATACCAACTTTTGCTAATCAAGCGTAATTTTCTGATTATTTTTTTTAATTTGTTAATCTCTTTTTTTCTTCATTTAAATTGGAACACAATCACTCTCTAAGATTCTTGTCAAAATTTTCAAGTTACTTTCAAATTTTGTATTACATTTTTCTTACCTCACTCAGTTTTTTTGTTTTGTTCTTGAAAAATTCATATGTCGTTTTTCTATTGTCTAAACTCTTTCTCTTACTATTTTTTTCCAGTGATGTTTCTAATTTCTCCTCCGAAGTGAGGTTCTTCATTTTAATGTGGGTCTCAATTTTTTTACTGTATTTGCTTTTTTTTAATGTTCGGACTCTTAGTATCAATATTCACATAAAACCTAACATATCAATTGAATCATGATTTTTATCGTTTTTTCAATTCGATTCCATCTTTATCAGCGTAAAATGGCTTTCCGAGTTATTTATCTTATTGATTTTATTAATTGCTCTTAATTTTCTTTGGTAGAGTTACAAATCTCCCTCCTAGAGCTCTTTTCAGGAGGTGTGTTAAGAGAGTGTTATGTTTTTATATGTCTTTTTTGCCTGATTCCTTTACTTTGAGTCTTAACTTTCCTGCTTTCCTCCTTCTTCAAGAGAAATCCATCTTCAAGAGCTTCAATTTTGTTTTATTATAATTAATAAAGAAATAAAATAATAACGTAAAAAATAGATAGTAAACTATACAAATATAAATAATTATGGGAGAATAAGCTTTCTAATCTATTTAAAATCAAGCAATAAAAGCTAAGCTGAAATTTATTTACGAAGTTGAAATGTTAAATTATCAATTTTAATTTGATTTCGAAAGTAAGAGAACCTGCATTATTTAGACAGGATCTAGTAAACCTTTATAATTCTATATAAAGAAAATAAGAATCTTCAATTTTAATTTATTTTGATTATTTAAGAATATTTTTTTATCGGATACATCATTAGTTCATGACCGATAAATCCCAAAAATGTTTATCTAAATTAAAAGAATAATTTATAAAGTATTTTAATTTAAGTTTGCATGCCTTAGATATTTCTTTTTAACTAATCTATTTTTTAATTTTCTAACTAATGTTCTCAAATTTCAGATTAAAAATTTCCTTTTAGTTATATATTTAAAATTAGCTTATAGTTAATTATTAATTAATAACTTTTAGAGTTTTTTGCACAGTCTAGCTCTCGCCTAGTTGTATTCTCTAAATGGCCTCTTTACAGACATAATGGGAATATTCTGCTGAACTGTTTCTGCAAGCAGGAACTACAGTGTACTAAATACATACTCCATTATCCTAAATTACAATACTCTACCGAAGCCGGATAATCTCCAGATGACTTCCTTTCAAAATTTGGATCAAACCAGAAGCCTCCTAATATATTAGAGGTGTAATAAGACAATTAAAAACTTTACACTTAAAAAATAGTATTTCTAGAGGCAAAATTTCAGATCATCAATGCATGTCTAAAAGTGAAAAAGAGAAAAATGGATGCTTTAATCTCAGTTTTTAATCCTAAGATACAAAGAAATAAAATTAGATTAAAAGATTTTTTAGAATAATATTCATAAATAAGCTTTTAAAATAGTTGCTTAAATATTAGAATTTAAGATTTTCTTTATTAAAAATAATTATAATACTCTTAGAAAAATTTAAGAAATTTAAATATAAAATGCTTAAATAAATAAATTTAAAAATAATTTAAAATATTAAATTTAATTTTGTTCAATTGGAGAATTGAGATAAGTCTTTAAATAAACTGGCGGCAATAAAATTAATTTAGGTAGAAAATAAAATTTGATAAAATCTAAATTTATTTAAGTTTAAGAAATCTATCTTAATAGTCTTTTATCCTATCTAAGTGAAATAAATTTAAAATATAGGTGAAAACCAATAATTTTGTAATTAGGTATCTTTAAATTGATATTTGTGAGAGTTTAAAAAATTAAATGGTGGACTAAACCTCTTCTTAAAAAATAAGCAAACATTATTATGAATTACTTAAAGATATATAAAAACTGAAATCAAAGAATTAGACCCTAAAATCTTAAGTTCTAGAAATATACAAAAAAACTAGGATATTGTTATAGACCGTAGTGAAGATTCAACAAGAAATTATTTAATTAAAAAAGAGGTTTAGAAGAAAAAAAGAAAAGAAAGATGTATATTTCCAATAAAAATAAATAGAAGAAAGATTTAACCAGTTTATATTAAAGATATAATCAATAGCCAAATAAAACTATATCAATGGAGATACAATCAGTTTTTAGAAAAAGCAAAAATAGCTTATACCTATAATCATAGAAATTTATTAATAATAATAATATAATTAAAGTTATTAAGGTTTTGCATTTCCTGGAATTTCGACCAGTTCCTGCGGACATTTTTTTAAACGTGGGTGTGTTCCACTACCTTTTTTGAAAGTGGAAGGTTACCACTACAGACCTCTAAGTGGTCTTGCGAAGAGTTTTTATTTATAAATCCCAGTTTGCGTTATCCATATTTTGTTAAGTTATCTTCATGTTCTTTTCTGCTCTTATTCGTTTATTCTCTTTCATTATCAGCAGTTTTTAATAAATGATTATTTGATTTGCAATATCACCACAGTTTATTTTATCGTTTTTATTTCGTTCTTTTTATCGATAGTTTATTTTCTATTTTTTCTAGTCTTTAAATGAAGTTCATATCGATCATTTCTTTTCCTGGATTTTATTCTATTTTTGAGTATATTGGTGTTTTTTCTATTTCAATTTTCGTGTCATATTTAAAGTTTTATTTTGACTAAGTTCAGAGTTGTTCTTCCGTTATCAAATGGCTTTGAATGAGCTGTCTTCTGAGTATTAATAATTCGTTGTTTTAATCCTCTATGCTATTTATTAATTCCTTTATTTTTCTCCTTAGTTATAAGCTATTTCTTCATACTTTGAAATTAATTTTTACATTTGATCTAATTAAATTTAAAGTTTTTGATCAGCTTCGTTCTTAGGTTATCTTATCTCTATAGGTCCTACCATCACTTTACCTTCTGATGACGAACTTGACTCCTCTCGTTGCTATTGTTTTTTCTAAATTTCTTTTACCGCTTTTCTCTTTAGGTTTTTAAGTTAATTCTTTGAGAGTCAAAGAGATTAATCGATTTTTTTTACTCTAGAAAATTATTAAGATGTTGATTCTGCAAGGAGAAAAGATACTTGTTAAGACAATGTTAATAATTTAAATAAAAGTAAAAATAGAGGAAAAAGACTATGGATTAAGTTGAGTTAAATGTACTTCTTAAGATAAAATAAGGTTTATAGAAGAAAATTTATTAAGGACTGGAATTACATTAATCAATAACGGAAGTAATTAATACAATAATGAAGAAAAAATTTTGAAGAATGAAAGAACGTGTGATAATCAAAGAGAAAGAAGAGGACTGATTATAGGAATATGGAGAAGATTGAGTTGAAGAGAAGAATAGGAAGAAAGCAATCAAAAATTTCGTAATCAGCAAGAAAATCTCATAAGCAACAATGCAATAAAACTTATTCAAAATCGCAATGATCCTCTTAAAGAGAATAACGTTGATTTATTATTGCTGCCTTTATTGATATTATTATTAATATAAAGAAAAATGGAAAATTTATTGGAAAAAGAATAACTTTCTCTTAAACAGTGATCAGTAAATCATTATTAAAAAATTTCAAAATATGTAAAATTAAAATTGTAAGCTTTAACGAAAAAAAAGACTTAAAGGGAAATCTAATAACTTATCTCTAAAGCTCAAAATTATAGAACTAAAATTCTTAAACAGATAAACTTAGAATTGAACAAATTGAAAATAAAATAAAATAATCCAACTGAGTTGATTAAATTTTAATTTCTTAAAGATATATCAACGAATGAATCTTTGGAGGTGTAATCGATTATTAAGCCAGCAAAAATTCCTCTACTTAAGAGAAGAAAAAATACTGATATTGCAGGATATATGGATATTTAAAAAGAATGCTGAAGATTCTAACATAAATAAGAACTATAAAGCTCTAGGCTATGGAGATCAACAACGAATCTAAACTGCATTACAGAAAGTATATTATACAGAAAAAAGATGTACAAAGGGAGTTAAATTTTTATTACATTGCATTTGCTCAAAATAGAAGAAACTTTAATATAATTAAAATTGAACTCAAGCAAGATATCTTTAACTAAAAAGGATTAACAAAATACTGGCACATATTTATTCAATGATGATCATAAAGAAGATTGAAAATTTAATATTTAACAAAACTAATAAACTTTATAAAGTGATAAAGCTTATTGAAAGATGGAATCACAATAATTAATATTATTATTATCTAATTAAAAACTTTAAAAGATAAACAAAATTATAATAAATTTAAATAAATAATTATAGTCTCATGACATTTAAAAATCAAAGAATTAATAAATTTTAAAAGAAAAAATAGATTTTAAGAATTTTTAGTACATCGTTATTTTAAAGTAAGCTACTTATCTTTAAAATGTATATAAAGCCACTTATAAAGCTTTATAATTAAATTAATATTTCTTAGTAAAAATTGCAAGATAGTTAATTTTAATAATTATTTTATAGTTGGATAATTTTAATTAAAAGATGCATAGAAATTATATAATTAAATATTTATTTTAAGCTTAGTTTTAAAATTTTTTCCATTTGCCACTAACTGTATCACAGCCAAATAAATTAAACTTTTCATCGTATTAATATACATATCTATTTCCAAAAATTGGTTGTGTATAGCAATTATTACCCTAAGGAAACATTTCACCTCATTCAGTTACTATCTTTAAATCGAATATTTAAGTGTTAGTTTACTATTGCTCGTTCCTGTAAATTAAAAATGATTTTTTTGTTTCTATGAAAATAGAATTTGTTAATGCCCTTTCCTTTATTTTCTTATTAGTCTTTAGTCAATTATCTATTTAGATGTCGTAAATTTATATAAGGTTTTGAAAGCTGAAGTTTCGATAGTTGAATCCTCCAAATGTATAGATTTATTAATTTGTTTAGTCACAGCCAAACTAGTTAACCGGAATTCCAATTTATTTAATGCCTTTAAATCTTGAAGAACTTAAAGAGAATACTTCACTTTCTCTGACATCTTGGTAATAATCTCTTAAAAAGGTGTATCCAGAAATTATAAATATTTAGTTCTTTTGATTGAAACATGTACGGTGATGACTTCTTTAAGAGAGCATTTAAAAATTCTTCGACTTGAAATTTTGCGAGTAAATAGTAAAATTTCTTTAATTCCATATAATCCCTCCAGAAATTAGCAAATGCTAATCATATATCTATTGAATTTGAGATCAACTTCGATCAGTATGCTTGATATTAATCTATTCAAATCTGTTTTCCTTTGTAACTACATTGAAAACTTTTAATGTCTATGAATTGTAGCAAATCGTTGCAATTTATTTAAGATTGAGCAATTTCCATAAATTGGGAATTATTTCATACTTAATTACTCCTAATCCTGTCTTGGCAAAAATTCTATTTCTTTAAAAATTTTAAGTATTTCTAATAAGCTTTCTTAAGTACAAAATATAGACAATTGGATTTCTCTACTACAACACTATACTCCTTGAACCTAAAAAATATTAATTACCCATTTATTTTTTCACTTTTAGCTTATTTTAAATATCAGAATATCAAATATTAAAATGAGTGAGAAGTTGAAGTTAAAATTTAGTTATTGAATCCAAAAGTTCATAAATAAGTATTTATTATAACTATTTATTTTTATTTATCATAAGTAGAGTATTGCAAACTAAATGATTATAGCCTTTATTTTAATTTTAAAAGTAAAAGAATACTTATAGCAATATTTATGATGCTTCTTTTAATTATCATTAATTCACTCTTATTGTAAGAATTTAGATTTTGTCTCTTTTATTATTTTTATTTGTGCAAGCTATTTATTAGTTAAAATAGCATAGCTTCATTTATCATTTTATGGTTCAAGCATGAAGATTAATATCCAAGCATAATATAATAGCTTTCATTATATCATTTTAAAGTATAGCTCACTTATTTATTCAAATCTTAGCAGAATTGTAAGCATTAGTTTTCTTTAATCTTAATATATACCTGAATTTATAAATTATTATAAACTTCCAAATATCACAAAAAATGATGATTGTTTATAATTATTATATAAAATAGAGTAAAATGGTGCAAACCTCATATACAAAATAGATTTGCTTTTTATTTATAATTTTAACTTTAACTTTTTTATTCGGTGACATCTCAAGATCAATTTAATTTAAACTTTGAAATGATTCTAGAAATTGGATTTTACTATTTTATAGATCATTATTGCATAAGTTACAATAAGCCCAAGATAACTTCTAAAGTAGAATCTTTTTCGTTTCCTAAGATATTTTAGAATGCAGAACCTCTAGTTAACTAATTCAATTTTACTATTATTTATTAAAGTCTCTTAAGTTTATGAAATATCTCCTTTACTACAAAAGCAAAGTTGCTTTTATGGTTTATTTAAATTTAATTCATTAGTAAGCCAAAAGTAAACTCATTAATTAAATAATCTCCTTCTAGATTAAAATGTAGTAGTGATATAATTATCGATATACTTAGGAAATGAACATTTAGATTTTAAGTTCTAAAGTTATTGATTTAAAAAAGCGATTTCGGTATTAAGATTCTCAAATTTATTCGATTTGGCAATTATTCAATTTTACATTATCTGTATAATAATTACAAGCAAACCTTTAAAAAATTAGAAAAAAAACTTTCCCCTTAATTAGAATCTTTATTTTATTAATAAGGCAAAACTTAAAATCCTGCTAGATATGAGTACGAAATTATTTAATTTTTAGTGTATAACTGAGTTTGAAATAAATATACCTTTAAAATTTGTCTACAAAATGCTTCAAAATTCGCTTGTAAAAATGAAAAAATCACTAGAATTTTATTGATTTTGAAGTATCTAACATGTGCATATATAATGTCTCTTACATCTAAAATAAGAAGAAATGTTTTAAAAATAATTTTAGCTTCTACTAGAATCTTTAGATAATAATCTATCATAGATGTGTAATGCTCTAGCAAAATAGTTAGTAATGCTATATTTGTAATTTTTTATTATTACCAAAATAAATTTTTAAGCATTAGCTTTTTCTTGGATATAGCAGAATAGAGTTGATATATAACTTTGTCAACCATAAATTAATTTTTATTCTTTAAACTTATTATGTAAAAATATTGTGTAGATTGGTTTTAAATGAGGAATTTACTAGAAATGTTAATTGAATTTATTTTAATTTATAATGAAGTTAAAGTAAAGAATTTGGAATTAAAGTCAAAGTCTATTCTCATTTCATTTCTCTCTAGAGCTAATTCCAAGTTTCTATATCTAAATTTGACTAAGCAGCTGTTCTTAGGGATTCTTAAATTGCTCGCTTTAAATCTTCATCTTCCTCGTTATTTTAGGAGAAATTAGATTAATTGCTTTAATAATTATAACTCTAAGTTTGCTAAGCTTATTAATACTAAGGGTACTATATATTATAAAGCTAATTTTCTTCTTTTTAATGCTAATTCTATTAGAAAGAAGGATTATATTATTGCTAAGCAGGTTTTGATTACTACTAAACAGGCTAATATAATTGCTGGTTAGGGTAGTTTTATTATTGAGGAGGTTAGTATTATTAATAAGTAGACTTTGATTGTTACATGGCAGGCTAATATAATTCTAGATTAGGATAGTATTATTATTCAGGAGGTTAATACTATTACTGAGCAAGCTTTGATTATTATATGGCAGGCTAATATAATTCTGGATTAGGATAGTATTATTATTCAGGAGACTAATATTATTGCTGAGCAGGTTTTGATTACTACTAGACAGGCTAATATGGTTTATTATTTTAAGATTAATTGTTGAAATTATATGGGTACTGAGGGCTATCGTTCTGCAGTTATTTCTCCGTGTTCTAGTTTTAATCTAAAATTTAATCGCACTAAAGAGTAGTTGAAAAGAAATTTTGTACAGATTCAAGGAAGAATTTTGGTCTTTAGCTATTATGATCTCCTTCCATGAAAATTATATTTTTATCTCCAGCATATTTATTGAATAAATCTTAAGTATGATGCTTATTAATAAAATCATCGTCATTCGCATGTGCGAACAAGGCAGGAATAAAGCATTTATCCACATGATCAATAGGAGACAATTTTTTCAAGTCGAAATCTGCTTTTTTCTTAATTTTATTTCTTAGCATACTTAAAGCTGCAGACACTATGAAATTTGGAACGCTACTGTATTATTTTGCAAGTTCTTTTGTAAGCAGTTTTAGATTTGAAAAAGAAGAATCTAGTACCATTCCTGCAATAGATGGATCTCGATCGCCATGCAGTAAACTTGTAGCTGCTCCCATACTTCTTCCCCATAAACCAATTGTAGTTGTTTTATTACTTTCTCTTATAAAATTAACAACAGTAACAACGTCCTCTCTTTCTCACCATCCTAAACTTATGTATTCTCCTTATGATAATCCACATCCACTAAAATCAAAACTGAACAATGTAATGTTTAACGGAAGTAAAACCTCAACATAATTGGTTGCTTCTAATCTTGAAGAGCTATTTCCATGTAGGAAAATTACACAAGGAAGTTTCTAAGCTACTCTTTATGATTCAACTGGTTCATATCAAGAGCATTCAATAATTAATCCTCTCGAATTAGTCAATTAATGATCAGTTCTTTTAACATTTCTAAATCCATCTAGTTAAATTTATTGTGGTCCTAAATCCTAAATTGTATATTATTCTCTTGGAGGACGAATGATTCCTTATCACATTTGCTTCCAGCCTTCCTTAATCTTTTTAAACATTTAATATTATAATATAAATTTTAAGAAAAAAGACTTTGTCATTTAAATTAAATTAAACATCATTCTCCTAGCCAATTATACAGCAGATATATCAGTATTATATCCACTACAGTAAACTCAGCTTAATAATTAAATTATATAGCTAGTATTCTGAATAGCTATATCCTTACTAGCTTCAATCTAATTTATTGCTTTTTTAATTTTATCCCTTTTTTCTATTAATTTTAGGCAAATCAAATTTGAATCACTTTTATAAGATAAATTTTAGGTTTTTTCTGAACTAGGTAATAGATTAGCTCTCTAATAAAATTAGATTTTCATTTTGTTCTAATGAATTTAGACTAAAATTTTTCCTAAGCTAAGGTGGAAAATAATAGACAATAATAATATAGTTACTATTTTGCTGCTAAAGGAAATATACAATTGATTCTCATTAGAAGCTTTGCTTCTCTAAAAGTTCCTTTGAAACTTAGAAATTTAGTGATGGTATTAATAAAAAATTGGTAAAAAGGTTAATGGAATGTAAGAGTAAGGTTGGGTATTTAATAATATAAAATCGCAATAATCAACTTAAATAGAAGAGTTATTGAATCATTGTATAGTAAATTGAAATCTATGAAAATTCATCAATCATAAGGGAAAATAACATTTATAAAAACTATTAAATATAAGAAGCTAAATTAAAACCTAAAGCTTTAAGTGGTTGCTATAGAGGAATTATATTTAGATAAATTAAGATATTTAACTAGCTAATTTTGGTTTTTAGTTTATCTAAACCAAACGTGAAAAAAGTTTATACCACTAGATCATTTATAAAAATTATTATTATGGTTCAATTATGTTAACTTAGATAAGCTAGCTATTCTAAATTAAATAATGCAAGAGCTTTGAAGAAGAGTAAAAAGAAATTGTGTAGATGATTTGAATTTTAAATAAAATCATTTAAATTGTTTATAAGTACTAGGATTTTATTTATTTATATGTTCAACACACAATTTTATAAAGCTAGGTTTTTAAATTAATTAAAGTAAACTTTCGTTTCTAAATTTTAGAACTATCTTTTATTTTTCTTTTATCATCTAGCAATAGTTTTAATTTTAAATCCAATAATATTCCTTCTATCTCTCCTAACTCCAATTATTTTTTATTCGCTTTATCTATTAACATTCATAATTCAATGCTAAATATTTATAGAAATATAGTCTAAATTAAAATTTAAAGCTATAAAATGAAAAAATTAGAGGTATTAAAAAATCTAAAATTTGATTATATCTTGAGACATCTTTTAAAAATATTAGAGAGCTAGTTTATTAAATAGTGAGCAAATGCTCTTCATAATATCTTTTTGTTTCTTTTCTTTAGTTTATGAAAAATTTCAGAGTTATCTATAAAACTCCAGTATAGCTTCTAACTAATTTTAGATATAAAGTGAAATTAATTGATATAAATTTCCTTATTGCTTTACACTCTATTTTCGTTTGATTCTTAAACATAAAGAGAAAATAACTACTTTTTCAAAGAACTAAGTTGATGGAAATTTTCTTAATGAGATATAAAAAATTTTGAATAGGCAAGATTTTAACAAACTAGAACTACTAAACTTTAATCATAGTTATTAATGCTATTCTTATCTAGCAAGCTAAGCTTGAATACTCTATTTTTTCCAAGAGCATTCTTCAATACTTGAAGTCATACTCAAATTCTTTTTTCTTCTTTCGGATAAAATAGTACTTTGATTTCCTACCTTTTACAGAACACATAATTTTAAATCTGATCTTAGGGGAATATTAATTTATATTTCTTGCTTAGAGTTTTTAATTGTTTAGTCTTCTTAAGAAGAGGTTTTTATGTTATCGTCTGCGATTTTATTTTCTTCTATTAAACTAAAATCATCATTTGATTCATCAAATTGAGAGTTCTAAGTTTAATAACTTTGGTTGAGTTGGTTAATTTATTTAGTCTCATGGGTGGAGATCATTTAAAATGGCTAATCAAAATAGTTCTGCGAATTAAGTTTATTGGAATAAGGAGCATAATAAAAGAATGTGCTATGGCATCAATTTTTAAGGGGCTAGTTGTCTTCTACAAACTCAATAGAACATTTTCTGGCAACTGTTTTTCTTTTCTCAGGACTCATCGATTTTTCATTATTATCTTAAAGATAAAGATGATCATTCTTAATTGACACCTTCCTTTTACTTAACCCAATTTCCATTTTCTTAAGTTAAGAACGGAAAAAATAGAATATTTAAAAGGATAAACAAATAATAATATACTATTTATTAATAATTAAGTATAACCATCGTGAATGAAAACATATATTTAGCCCTAGACTTTAATTATATTTTCAAATGGTTAATAATATAGTTAGTAGATAGACTTTATCATATCAGCATTGATCTAAATTGTGCCTTTAAATTTAAAATTTTTAGTTATTATAGCTATTTTACTATTTAATCCCCATATAATTTTTAAAAATCAATTTAACCATTTGATCATTTGATTATTTTACTTAATATGCTTTTCTTTTATTAAATAATGATTACAGTAAGCTTTTAATTTAGTGCTTTATATTTCAAACTGATATCTATAAAATTTTAGTTATTATAGATAAATATAATAGAAATCATTATAAAGTGATAAGTATATCTTTATCTCCATGTAGCTAGATTAAATTTTCTTGCTATATTTAATAAAAAATCTATTTACACCTTTTCATTTTGAGTTGTTTTTGCATACTTTTCTATTATATAGATAGTTAGAGTAAATAAGGATTTGCTTATTTCATCTTATTTTTGATTTTCCTTTGTATAATAATCTAATACCTAATAAAAGGAAAATTGGATTATATAGTTTATTATACATGATCTTCTCTAAATGTTTTGCTATTATCTCAGAGTCTTTTTCTAGATTATATCATTTTAACGCTTAACTAGATTATTAATGCGAATATACTATATAAACCCTCATTTTATATCCCTCTAAGTATAGTTGCGAAAAATTTTTTTTTTCTCAATATCCCTAAATAAAATTTTATGATTCTAGCTAAATTTTTTAAATTATACCTGTCTATTTAATTCTCCAAACAAAGATAAAAAAGCTAGCAATCTCAACTTTTTTATTTATAAAGCCCCTTAATAAAGGACTTAGCCTTTATTAGTTTTAATACCAAAAAGAACGATAAAGTTATCACTTATGAAATTAAAATTTGCTGGGTATATTTTAAACTAAGTTATACTAAATTGCTTATTTATAATAATTATTTAAGAAATACAATCTAAGAACCAAATTAAATTACTAATTCATATATCAAACCTTATACTGCAGAATAAGGTAAATTAAATATTTTTGCGGCAAAACTGACTTGCTTAATTATTTCTCTATAATTTATTATATAAAGACTTATTTAGACTGCTTTAACCATAAATTTTGCCAAATGCTCATGATATCTTTAGTTTGCAATATTTATTTCATAGTATTAAACTAGTTAATTCCATTGAAATATTCTGAAATAAAAGTAGGTATAATTAGAAATACCTTAGCTATATAAATTATTTTTAAACTCTACACATTTGTTTAAAAGATTTCATAACGATCTAGATTGATACATTTCACTGCTTTAGCTATTATAAGTAAAAATTATTTATTTTTATCTAAATTATAATAGAAATTTAAGAGGATATACGTTTATATTTAATATCTAAGCTTAGAAGAAGCACCTTATAGGATGTAACTGTAAAATCAAGAGCTTTTTAGTATTATATCTCTAATATCTGTAAATTAGTATTGCAGACATTCTTTCATCTAGGAAAGACTTCGATATTTATTTTTATAACTTGCTTTATCGTGAAATTAGCTAATAAGATAAAGCTGCTTAGTAACTTAGCTTTCATAATACTATAAAAAGAAATAGTTGAATAATAGTTATCCTTTAGCAATATTATTGCTATGGATTGAAAGTAGAATCCATATAATTAATTATATTAACACAGTTGATGCAATCTAGCAATCATTTGAATTTAGTATTAGTCTAGTATTAAGCAGGATTGCTTATTAATTTAGCTTTTAGAGTAATTCCGTGTAAAATTTGCATTTCGATATGTTTATTAAATCACTAAAATATTCTACATTTTAAATCATTCAATATAAGTAAATATCAGAACAGGCTTTAACCAAAAGCAGTTTTAAGTTATATAAGTTCTAAATATAAAAATCCTATAATTAAAAGGTTGCTATTTAATTATATAAGCATTAAGTCTAAATTAAAGTAGGTGTATTAATAGTAAAACGATTAAAATAAAGCTATCCATTATACTTTTTAGTTAGCTCAGAAAATAAATAGAAAGATTAAAAGTATAAGATAATTACAAGTTTAGGATATAATGGGCAAAGCTTATAAAAAGTGTAATAATTAACGGAAAAGGATATTCCAAAACAGTGTTTAGAACTCAAAACTAAAATACCCTAGAGCTTCTTACTAAAAACATTTTTGATTTGCTTAGTTTCTAGTTCATCTTATAAACTAAGGAAATTTAAAATTCAGTCTGATATTTATGTCATAAAGGAATCTAAGAAAATTAATGAATTAAATAGACTTAAAAATTTAAATTTTTATCAGTATCTTTCATATAAATCCCATATAGAGAAATATAATAAAATCTAAAAAGCCAAAAAAGAAAATCTACTAAAGCAACTTTATCTAATCACTTAACTAAATTTAAAATAGTGAATAAATAATATTAATTTAGACATTCTGGTTTCAAATCCTAATGCCTTATATTTTATCTTCTATTTGAGATTAGTTAATATTAAGATTTTAATTTATTAATTATTAGATGCTTTCTTTTAGCACTCGCTAGTTAATCTCACTATAAAGAATCTGGATTAGAAAGCTTTTAAAATTTCCACTTTGAGGGATCTTACTAAAATGTTATTAGGAAGTTTGATTATAATATGCTTTTTTTGAGCATGACTTTTTGGTATATCCAAGAAATAAAAAATTTTGTCTCTTAAACGTAGCAAAAGCATCACTGAGGGCTAATATAAATTTTAACTAAAAGGGTATACTTAAAATAAATAAATAATAGCTAATTAAATGTATCTTATTATATTTCATTCCTTTATTCTTGTTAAGGTAATTTCATCTTTTATTAATTAAGGGATAACAAGCTGGAAAATGTTCAAACAGGATATTAATTTCAATCTAAAAGACTAACTAGTGCTTCTCATAAAAATCTATCAATTATTCACTCTAACCATAATGTTAAAGCAAGGAATAAGGATATAAAATATTCCCTTTTATTTCTTTAATCGAAGATATAATCTGCTTAGCATTGAATTTATAATAGTTGTGTATGAGAGTTTATTCTATAGTAGCAGGGAAATGTTGTAAATTAGATAATATGACTATACAATTGTATAGGATATAAAATAGAGGAATCTTTAATTTTATATAGTTATGCTAAATCAAACTCTTATTCCTTTTATTCCTCTTTCCTTTTTTATTATGAATTCGATATAAATATTTTGATGAGTGCTAGTACAGGTATTTAAGTTAAGAATTAAATTAAAAAGCTAAATATTTAGTAAAAAGTTTGGAAAATTTGACAAAGAAGAAGTTAAAAAAGGTAATATTTAGCATTATGTTTCAGGAAAGGAAGATTAAGCTTAGAGTATATATAAAGGATAATAGTTCCTTAGAAAATAATTAGGAAATATAAAATGCAAAGGTAAAAAAGCTAAAATCTTAGTACTTAATCATACTATAAATGAGATGTTTATATGACAAATACTTTAAAATAAATAAATAAATGAGATTGCATCTACAAAATGAATAGAGTCATTAACATAGTTACTTAGATAATTGAATTTAAATAGTTTAGTTTAAATCTCATTTGGCTTGATTCAGTTTTAACTTTAAATACTCGTTAATAAATATGAATCAACATTAAGGTTATATTCAGAAAGCAGGATTTTTATCTCCTGACTACAATTCGTCTATAAGCAAGGCTAAGACTAAAGTGAGGAAATCTCTTAATTAGAGTGCAATCATCGAAAGCTTGACTGCTAGTTAGTTTACCCCTTTCTAAGTTTAAATGCTAGCTGCAAATTCTTCCTAGCAAAAACTTTTATATTAGTAGGACTTGAAACTAGAAAATTCTCCCTAGTAAAATCAGAGAAAAAGCACAAATAGTACTGAATTGATACGAATTAAAACGCTAAAAGTTTGTAATTAATAATCTTATTCAAACTCAAGATTAATTCAACTTCCTCCTTAGACTAACAATATTTCTAGATTGAATCCATTGTAAATAGGATAACAATAGTAAGCAAATGAAAAGCTATTTAAGGAAATAAATTTAAAGTATAAAAAAAAAAATATCAATAAGTCTAAGAAGCTAATTACTCCCTGCTAAAGCAAAGGTAAAAAATTAAAAATTAAGAACTAAAAGGTTTTAAATGAAATCGATAGTTAGCAAATCTTCATGGCAAACACACCTACTAAAAAAGACTAAAGCTTTTAGCAGCTTTCAAAAGAAAATTCAAGTATATTTGACAAAATAAAAGTAACTTAAACTAAGCAGAAGCTTAAAAGACTAGTAGAGGGTTTTGATTAAATATCTGAGCAGCGTTAGCAAACTAGTTCTGCTTAAATCCGTTAAAAGATTTAGAGTAAGCAAACTTATTAAGACTTTGCTTAAGAAAAAGAAACAATTACTTTAAATATACCCTAACAAGAAAACAAGGAAATAAGTAATTCAGTTTATAGCTTTTAAAATTAAAATTAATATTGACTTAATCCTTAAATCAATATCTTAGAAGACAGTCAAGCCGATTTAGAACGCTATTCACTAACTTCATCAGAAGATGAAGAAGAAGAAGAAGGAAAAAATTTGATGAAAAGCGTTTAGTTATATCCAGAAGTCTCGTTTGATAGTTCAAATATTAGAACATTTAAAGAAAGAGAAATAAAAAGTTCAAGTAAAATTAAATAAAACGATTTTATAGGAGCGTTAACACCATAGACTAGCTAAAACCAAAAAAATTCCTATTAAATAAGCAAGCACCTAAGCAAAACAATGAAATAAAGTAGATCAAGTCAAGGAAAAGAATTTACCGAAAAATTGCCTGATATTGATGTTACTTCAAGTTTCTCTCAATTCTAAAATGAAAATTATCTACTACCTACGAGAAGCTCTAATAATGAATTCGAAAAAAAACCAGATAATATCAAAATAAATCAAGACTCACTAGAAGTCAGACAATTTTTCCGATCTAAAACAAATAAAAAAGGGAATTTATAAAGAAAAAGCACGATGAAGAGCTAAATAAAGTCCAAGAATCTTTAAAATAGTTGTAATTTGTTCTTAGACAATTATGATGAGAACTATGAAATAAAAATAAATTCAATTAATATACCAAAAGAAAATTAGATTTAAAAAGAACAATAGCCAAGCAAACTATGGAACTTTAAAGAAAGAAAATTTAATAAAACTAATATATCAGTAGTAACTAAAAAACCTGCTATACAATTATCTGTAGTTTTAACTCCTTTGCTTAAAAAGGATTAAGAAAGTAAAATTTAAATTTAATAGGAAGAAAAGAATAAACATGATAGTAGAGATATAGTTCCTCAAAATGACGACGATGAAATATTTACAGCAGGCTTCTAGCTATTTCAAAATCTATCGCTAGACTATTCATAGAATTAAGCTCAGGATTTTGAAGAAAACTATTCTTCATTCTGACATATCACAAAAATAAACTTAATGAAGCAAGATATAATTAATCAAGAATAAGATTAAAGCGTTAAAAAGAAAAAGAATAAGAATAAAAATAATTGATTTAATGTTTAAGTGTAAACTTTTAATCGATAAGATTTAAATCATTACAAGCTAGAAATACTTAGGAATAATACCAATTTATTTCACTTAATTGGCATGTCTCGACTATCTTCAGAAGCTGATATAAAAAAAGCTTTTATAATAGCTAAAAAATTGTGCGTTAAGTGGATTATCAAACATAATTATGAGATCATAGCTTCAATTCTTGATTCAAATTAATATGAATTTAACATAATTTTCTAGAAAGATCTAAGTTAAAATGAGGAGTTGAATACTGATTCTTCGCTATGCAGCTCTAATTCGCAAAGGAAGAATAATGATTTACTTTTAAGTGAATTTGTTCAGAACTTGTATTATACCTAGTAGCAATAAAACTAAATAGAAATATTATAGTAGATCATTAATAAATTCATAGTCAACTTATAGTAAAATTTGACTGAAATTCCTATTGAATGTCTTTATTTTATCTAATACATTCTTTTAGATGCTTCATCAGAAAACTTTAAATACCTCACTAGCTTCGAAAAGTGTAGGATTAAAGATACTCGGCAATTTCTTGACAAGTAATTCATAATGCAGAGATAGAATTCTTATGGTGGTTTCTTTTTTCTTCATCACAAAACTGTTTGTTAGAAAAATCTGTTTTTAACCTAACAAATGCAAAATAATAAAAAAGAATCAAGATAATGTTCGAAATTTGTTGATTTTTGGAAGTTGCTTATAGTTTATAGTACTATTTTCCTTTATGAATGTGGGAAGAGACATAACAGATAAGAGAATGGTATTAAGAGAAATTTTATAGGGAAATCATGTTTTTGGATATAGTGTAAGCATTTTAACTATTCAGAATAATTATGACGGAGTTTCATAACACTTAGTTCCTCCAAACGAACTAAGATTTCTATTAATAAACAGTTAAATAAAAAAGCATTAAAAGGGGATAGAAGATTTTGGTATTAATCTGTTTTAACATATCAAATAAGCATAACTTGAACAGTTTACTAAGAGTGACATATAGTAGTTATAGGGAAATAAAAGCTAATGTAATAACAAATTCTAAATTTATTATTTACACTCTATAACAAAATTTATTCCTTTAACATATACTATAAATCATTTCTAATATTAAAGGAAATGTCTTTCTATTGTAGTATGCTTACTCTTAATTTAACCATAAATTGCTTTATATCTTAAGTAAATACTCTTTTACTATTCCTTTAATCTCAAGTAATTAAATCTATTTACCGCTTCATTTATCTTTTAAGTGTACTTGAATACTTAAATGCAAAACGTAATTTCTGAAATATTAATAACTTTTATTAATTACCTTCTATATCAGACTTGTATGTGAAGGTATAGAATTACTATTTCTTATTAAATAAAGCTAGCTATCTACTTAATACCTTCTATTCTAAGAACTATTATTCAATACTTTATACTCCTAAAGTCCATATAAAGTCTATTAATGCACTAAAGAATAATTATACAGTTTCTATTTAAGCAAAACTAAAAGAAAGGCATCTTAGCTTATATCCATTTTATAAATAATACCTAGTTTAAATCTACTAATTTTATCTAAGATATACTTCCAAACATTTATAAGTGGAAAGACTTTAAAAATAGGTTTAAGTCTAATTTTTATATTCTCCTATATAATTTATCATTAGAACCAATTCTGAAAACTCTAAGACAGGAGTATTTTGCATAATGACTTAAGTATAATATTTAGTTATTCAGAAAAATAAAATACACTATATTGCAATATGTTGAAAAGTTAATATTATGCCTTTAGTTATGCGAGCTTTATATCATCAAGCTTTAAAATTAGAAATAAATTAATATAAGCATTGACATAATTTAATTAGATTAAATTAAATGGGAAAAACCTTTCATATTAAATCAAAATAAACACATTAGGATTTATTTAAATAATAAAGGAATTTCTATAAGCAATCAATTTTAGATACTGTTAAATCCAGAAAATTGCAGGAACTTTAGAGTAAATATTTCTTTTCATTTTATGATTGCTAATTTAAAAAATGACTGAATATAAAATAATTAAGGATATAATGTTTCATGAATCTATTATATAATAAATGTAGACGATAAATTGAAAAAGCTTTAGCTATAAAATAAATAATAGCTAGTAAATCTTTTAGGAAACGTAGACTAAATCAATAAATTTTCTTAAATATCAGTGCCTTTTAATTTTACTCAAATAATAGAAAGAATTCTTAAAGTAATTGGAGTATAATTGTATGAAAGTTATGTTTAATCGCTTTGCAAAATGTTTTATATCGACTTTACTTATAAGTTGAAGAATAGATATATTGGATATAGTAGATAAATGAAGAATATCTGATATTTTTAAATTAGAATATTTATTTCATTAAATAAGATGAAAAACTATTGCAATATATTCTTTATATTATTTACAACTCAAACTATTTTGCTTATCTACAAATCATTTAAATTTATATTAATGAAATAACAATTAAGCTTTGCTATCTAAAAAGTGCTTACAATTATTTCTATTAGTGTGGACGAATATAAAATTTTGGCAGGCTTTATGTGTAATTTTGAAGAAATAGCTTATTTTATTTAGATAAAAGCATAAATGGGATACAAATCGTAGCAAGTTTAAAATAAAGATGATATGAGCTTCATATAAATATATAACTAAATAAATAGTTTTAAAGAACAATCAATTGTAGTTTAAAGAGAATAAATCTTACCTAAATCTTAAAAGCAAACTAAGAAATTAATAGAAAGATCTAGGTTTTAGTTAATGGAGAGCTATAGAAAATAAGTTCTGCTTGCAAAATAAATAAACTTAAGTGATTTTAAAGTCTTGTTGAATTTAAAATTTAATTTCATAATTATATTCTTAATACTTAGGTATTTTTATAAATCTTATAACTTTGTCTTAATAAATTTTAACTTTTTCTTCTTGATTTCATTTTTTTCATCCACTAATGTCCTTGTAGTTAAGATGGCTCTTATATTTCTTCTGAAATAGTATTTGCATTAGATGAGTCTAATATTTACTAATATATTCAAATAAATGCTTGGTTTTTAAATCCTTTTCACAGCTAAAAATAATTATCACTTTATGAATATATTTGAAATATATAAAATTATGACATTAGAGGTATTTCCTTTCTTTTAATTGGGTTTTTTGTTCTTACTATGGTATATGATTACTTTAACCTTTTTTAAACATAAACTTTCTACTAAAGCATAAATTGAAAAAATAACTAAATGTGTTAAACTTTTTATTTAGGGAATTTCTTTCTATCTCTTGATTAAAAAGGGAAATAATGATTTAAAAAGAATAAGTTTAATGGATGGGTTTATTGATTTAAAATAAAAATAATCTACATTGACACATAAATTAGATTTGAGACACTCATATCTACTTGATTTTTATATAAATTTGAAATGTATTGTTAATAAATTAAAGTATATCAAAATAAAATAAATTAATATATAGCTATTAATTTAAAATCAATAGTTATACTTTTATTGTCATTAATATATTATTTAATAGATATTTCTTTATTTATCTCTAAGAACATTTAATCAATTTTTAAGTTTTATCTATTTTTAGGAGAGATAAAGATATTTACAAAATTATATAAAAACTACTATTAAATGTAAGTTTGGAATATGCTACAATTGTAGGATTATAATTAATTAGTTAATCAGCACGATAAATAAACAAATTTATCTTCCTAAATCTTTTTTATTCATTATCCCACTATACATTTCAGAAATTATTTCTCTTAGTTACCCTTTATTTAAAAAGATTATTTTACTTATTAAATGATAATATGCTTTATATATATTACTCCCTTATAATCCTTCAACATTTAATTTTTCATTATTATAATAAAAATAATAACTAAAATCAAAAACCTGAAAAAGGATTAAAATAATTTAACTTAAAGAAATAAATATCAATTCAAAGGATTGAGTTTACATCTTAGAGTATAATTGTTAATTTCTTAAAAATAAATTTGTATTGTCTTATTTTAATTAAATTACCAATAAAATAAAAATCATCCATAAAATAATTATTTATATAGGATTATGATTGAGAACATAATATCTTATTTAAATTTGCAAGAATGTAATTCAATTTAAGCAATATCTTTATTTATAAATATCATCCAAAATTGTATAATATCTGTGTATTAACTTTATAATCACTATTCTTCATCAATTATTAATTAATTATGAACTAAATGTAAAAAAAGACTTTACCTTTCTCTGGAATCTCAACCAGGTACTTGCTGTCATTTTCCTAACGAGGATGGATACAACGACCTTTTTGATTAAGGGGTAGGTAACCACTGTTGATTCTCCGTCTATATAAAGAATTATATATAGCATTAGCAATTTCTCTTGGATATTTTATTTTACCTCCTGAAAACTTTAGCAACAATAGAGAAAAGAATTTCGATGAAAGCAACAAGGTTGTTTATGAAATTTGAGCCTAAATGTACATAAATAACTTTTTATTTAATAACTATAAATAGAAAACAATTATTTTGCTTTACATTATGTACAGTCTAAGTTAAAACATTAATTTAAATAAAAATTTAATGCTAAATGCTTGTTTAGGTATGAACAAGATAAATTATTCATAATTTTCAATAAATTAAAAAATATTAAATTTATACAATTTTTCAACTGAAGTTTTTGATATTCATTCTAAACTCTTTTTTTCATGCAAAGTGATACAATGAAAAATTTAAGTTCTAAATCATCAAAATTTTATATGGGTTGATTTTCAATGCTAATTTAACGGATTTTTAAGTTACTAGTTCAGCTCTAAAGTTTATCCAAATATTTTATTAAACTACTGTTTAAAAATTACAATCTTTTTAGAAAAATTGTATTATATTTATATTAGTTATATCCTCGTAGTACTGCGCATGATTCTGATCAATATATTTTCATTTATTTATGTTAGATTTTATTTTGTTAATCAATGAAGAGCAACTATTTTTAATGCTTAATTTTTCTAGGAATATTGCTATTAAATTCCTTGCTAAATTAAAAAAATTACCGTTTTCAAATGATTCTTTCTTAATATTATGAAAAATGAAATTATGAATTTATAAAAGAGAAGAGAATATTTTAAGCCACACGATTTATTTTATTTCTAAATATTAAGTCTTTTCATTTTTATTAGTTTAATTAAAAATAATTTTTATCCTCTAAGATTTGAATGTTTATATTAAGTGGAATTTTAAAGTTAATATCATATCAAGAACAATTGATTATTTGGATAAAGCTAATATTAGCTTTGCTTTCACTAAATATTTTCCTTTTAATTGCCGAGTTGCAGGATTATTTTCAGCTTATTAACTTCCTAATTTAAGTAAAAAGGCCTCAACTTATAGGAATAATGAATTTATTGTTTTAAGTATAATTTTTAATATTTCCTTCTATTTATAAATGTTTTTATTTAAGTTGTAAAACGTTGCTTAAAGTAAAAAAGAGCACCTTTTATCTAGATTGAATTTAATCTTTTTAGTATGAATTATTATTTGACAAGCTTAATCAGTCAATTAGAATAACTATTAGGCAAATATAGCAAAATTGCAATTTTTAAAATAAATTATCTCTTTAAATAAAATCCTCTCATTGATAATTAGCTTTGCTAATTTAGGTAAGAAAGATAAGGAAAAATAAGTTACTTAAATTATAAGAAAATAATAATTTTTTCTTTGATGTAAAATTTTAACTTTCATCATTTTTTCGAGAATTCAACTTAAAATTTTATTTATTTGGTTATTATTTTATCTAAGCTTTAGCTTGGCTTGAAAATAATCTCAATATGATTACTAATAAATAATTATAGATATTTACATGATCAGCAAACGATGTTTATGCAAATAGTTGATGCAAAAAAATCCTTTTTGATTTATATTAAATTTAAAGAACTAAAGGAATGATTTTCAGAAATAAAGCTACTCTTAATTTATCTAGTTGATGTAACTTACTTTAATATTAACTTTCTTAGAGTTATGAAAAAAAAGTTGTTTATTTTCTAAGACTAATCACTTATTTTTATTGATTTTAGATTCAAAAGCACCTGTTTTTATAGAAATTAGTTTAGATCTATAAATATTGGGATAAATCTTTAAACTTTTGCTTTTAAATTTATAGATCTATTAATATTTACAAATAAATCTAAATATCTATATTATAAGAATTAATAATTGAATCTATAATAATTTTATGTATTTAGAAATAAAAATAATTATACTTTTAAAACTATTTTAAGTTCTAAAATCACTCATATTATTTAGATCTACTCAATTTATCCAAATTTAAATTTAACTAAATAAAATGAATATTTGAAAGTGGAAAAGTGAAACTTTGAATTATAATTTAAAAATATTTATGTTTATAGTGAAAAATCTTAAATTTCACTATTGCTAATTTATTTTTCTTCGAAATATATTTTAACTCTATTGTATGAAATTATTTTCTTACTGTTAAAAAGAAAATTTGATAAATGAAAAAATTATTTAAAAAAGTAAGCAAAAATTAAAATTATCAGATATAAATTTACTTAAATTTTGATTAACTAAACATTAAGAATTATATTTAAGTTAAAGCTATAAAATAGAATTTATTTCTTATTTTTGAAGATTAAAAATGAATAGAATTATTTATAATTATAATGATATTTTCTATATAAATATGAAATACAATTTTATTACTTTTTTAACTTCTATCTGAATAACTTAAAAGAGTATAATAAATTTAATTTATAATAAAAAAATAAAAAATAAAATCTTTAAATAAAACTAAGAATCATGGCCCTTTAAAAATATTCTTTAGTATGAATTGTTGCCTTATTCTTTATATACTTAAATTCTAGTAAATATATCTGAATAAAATAAAAATGATTTTATTCCAAAGTGATATGCTTTATTTAAATTATGTTTAAATTAATTTTTATACTTTTATATTCAAAATTAATCTTAAAATTAATAAAATTTGAAGAAAACAGCAATACTTATAAATTATATAAGAAAGGTTAAATTTAATTATAATTTTGCTTTCTAAATTATTAATTTTTAACTTTTTTTGTTCATTAATTCTATTTAAAAATAATTAATAAGCTTAAATAAAGGTATTTCATTTAGGACTGTAGTAATAACTTGATTTAGTTACTTTAACAATAGTAAGAGCTAGCCTAAAAATAGTAGAAATTAGATATTAGATTTATTTTTTAAGAAATATCCTACTTAATTTAGACTTTTATATTCTTATAAAGTTCGCTATTCTGTTATTCTTAATTTTTTGGAAAGATTCTAGAATATCTAATTTTTATATCTTTGCTTTTATCAAATGAATTATATTTAAATGATTTTTAAATAAGAAAAGAATAAGAAATTTTAAAATATACTTAATTATTATCCTTTTTTAATTAAATTAATATTAAATATATTAATTACCTAATTAAGATTTCAATGCTCTTTTATAAGGCTTCGGTGATAATCCTGAAAATGCTTATGATAATAACATTAGACTATAAGAATTCTTACTATAAAACGATCTTGAGATAGTGAATGATAGCAACATTAATACATGTATTCACAAAGGAACAGGAAAAACGTATTGTAATGATTATATCATTATAAGCAACCATTTGAACGTTAATTAGTTTGCAAATTTCACTGCTCATAATAATAGTTTATTTTCTGATCATATTCCAATCACTGTCGACTTTATCAATAATTCTATAGTATATTGGGAAAAGATAACTCAGAGAAAATATAAAATAAATAGGTTATAAGATGCAATAGATAGATAAAAATATTAAGAATCTTTCCTACAAACTTATCTAGAATTCTTTTAAATAGATTAAGATAATCTTGAAGATTAATATGAATGTATCAAAAGTAATATTTAAGACAATGCTGATCAAACATTAGGTTCGTTTATTCCAGATTCAAATTATAACAAACTTCCTCGAGCTCTCACAAAGAAATATATAGAGGCAAAAAGAACTAACTCAGAATATAAGGAAGCTCACGTAAGATTTGGAAGAATAAACTAGCAAGTAACTAATCTTCATGAGGAAGCAAAACGACTTTGGAAAGACTTCAAGTATAATCTATGAAAATTTAAAAAAAACAAAGCAAAAAAGAAATTTCTACTTCTTAATGGAGATTCTAGGGAAATTTTTTCACAGGCTAAGAAAATTCTAAATCCTTTGAAGAGAAATACTATGAACTTTAATTAAGAAATCAAAAATAAATTCATTGAATCATGGGAAAATTGTGTTTTTAACAAGCATTATAATCTAACTCAAGAATAGATAAATCTTAGTAATTAAAAAATAGATAAAATATACGATAATATTTAAGAAATTAAAGATTATCCACTCTCGTATTTGTAAGGATTTGATCTTTTTACCATAAAAGAAATATAAGAAATTATAAAAGAAATTCCGAATGGAAAAGCAGCTGGCCCAGATGGAATAAAAGGCGAACTTCTGAAATATGGTGGATAATATTTATTAATAATTCTTCATTCTTTTCTGAATAATATGCTAAGACTTGGAAGAATCCCTTAGGAATTAAATATATCGGTGATAATTCCAATATTTAAAAAAGGAAATAAAGATGATTGGAAAAACTGACGACCTATTTCTCTTATTAATACTATTCTAAAACTATATGATAAAGCTTTAACAAAAAGACTATACAATCTGATTTATTAGAGAAATTTGATTCACCCTTCATAAATGGGATTTATGAAAAACAGATAAACAACTTAATAAATTTGAATAATATAACAAATAATTGATAACTATCGGAAATGTGCTAAAGGTAAGACTAAATTGATAGCAACACTGATAGACGTTGAAAAAATGTTTGACTCAATAGAAAGAAGACTCTTGTTTGATTAACTTAAGAGAGTTAAACTACCACTTGGAATAATAATAGCTTTAGAATCGTTTTATAAAAACCTAAATTCTTCATTTATCATAGATGGTAAGAGCACCAGAACTTTATAGTTCAACAATGGAGTTATGTAAGGAAGTTCTCATGGACCAGTTTTAGCATTATTGTATTATGACATAGTAATTAGATATCTGGAAAGTAAAAGTAACTAATTGGGATTTAAATGCCAGGATTCAAGTATTAGCTTCGCTTGTAGAGGATGGGCAGATGATCTTATTCTTCTTTCCAAATCTGCAAAGTAGATGTAGAATTTAATAAATGAAGCAAATAAAGTTTTTGCATGAACACATTTAAAGATTAATGTTACCAAATCCGAATGCATCTAATTTCTAAAGAAGAATCAGAAATAATAAATTTTAAATTTATAATTAGGAAATTAGCCAATTGCTTAAAAAGAACAAGTAACATATTTAGGAGTTATTCTACATTAGAAGAAGAACTTAAATCCCCATTGCAAAGAAACTGCATTCAAGTATATAGCTGCAATGAAGAAAGCTGTTTTTTAACTGATGAGATATAAGAATGTAACTCCTTGACATTTTAAAACTTTATGTAGACTTTTTACATTACCTAAAGCAGAATATGGAGGAGACTTAGTACCATGAAGTATTCAAAAAGGAGTAACTGGAGTTCTGAACAGAATAGAATCAAGCATGAGATTAATTTCAAGAAAAGCTTTTTAAGTAGCATCTTCAACATTTAATGAATCATGTTATATAGACCTGAATTGATTACCCTTTAAGCACATTATGGCTATAAAATTCTTCAGATTCTACCATAAAATTAAATAAGAAAGTACTGATTTTCCAAGATCAACAATAGGCTCTCTTTTCATTAATATATGGAAAAAAGGATTTCAATACTACGATTAAGTGTAGCAATTATAAGACCTTTATAATATCGATCTGCAGAATTAATAGAATAATACCAATCTTAAAACTTTTACTAAACATGTAAGAGAAAAAATACAACAATATTTCTACAAAGTAGCTACTAAAAAATTTATGAGGATGAAAACAGCTAGAGTATATACTGAATAATTTGGTAATCTTTAACAATTTCCACAAATTACTTATACTAAATTAAACAAATAGTATAGACGAGAAATTATCAGTATATATAAACTTAGAACCTAAACTTATAATTTCCGTAAGGATCTTTAAGATCGTCATTACCCCATTGATAATCCCTATTGTATGTGTGGAGAGTATGAAACTTTCGAGCATATCTTTAAATGTGTGTACTATTCTAATATAATGAATTGATTATCGGAAAATATCGGAAATTATGACTTAAGGCGCCTTATACTATACGATCAAGAATATCTAAACTCATTTTCAAGGTCTAAATTGGAGTATTTAGACTTATAGATCAAAATATTTCATAAGAAGCTAATGACAAGGAGACTTGAGATTCTAGAAATGGAGAAAGCAAAAAAGGAAGAAGCTAAAGATGAATAGAAAGAAGAACTAATTAAAGAAAAATGATGAGATGTAAACAAGATTAAAAAACTATTTAAAAACATTTACTAACGTCTATAATTGAAAGAAGCAATTCTTGCAATTAAAGACGTCAAAAAACTCTTTTAGTTTAAATTTAAATTTAATTACCTAATTAAGAGCTTATGGTCCTCTTTAATTGTACTAACTCTTATTATATAAGATATTATAACTAAATATTTAATAAGTTATATTATATTTATTAAACTTATATTCTAGAGATGGGTGTCAGTGAATTTATTTTCTTTTCTTATTTAAAATATGTAATTTTTTATATTATAAATAGCTTTATTGATGAATAATAAAAGCTTAATTAAAGAATTATGGATTACAAAAAAACTAAAATTCGTGATCATCTTAAAATTAATAGGTTTATTGAGAGATATATAGTTATAATTTTAGCTAAATAACAAGAAAATTCTTTAAATTTGCTTCATATATAAGCTGCAAGAACATTAATAAATAAGTTACTTTAATAAAGAAAATGTAGTAATTAATTTATGATTTACCATATATCAATTTAAGAAAGGCATCTATTTTATTTATTTTAATTAGATTATAAATTAAATTTATAATTCTAAACATTAATGTACTTGCTTTCTTTTTTCTAAATAAGAGGAAAATATTTAAATTAAAAAAGGATTTTTAATGTTTTTAAATAGCTTAAATTATAAGAAACTATAAAAAATTAGTTTTATAGTAAATAAATATTAATATATTAATATTTATAGTTGCCTATCTAATTATTTATTTCAAACCAATATTAATTTTTTACCAAAATAAATATATAACCTATGCTATACTTGTAGGTCGCTATATTATTTTTCTTATTATATCAATATAAAGTGTATAAATTAGTTTAGATAATCCTTAATTATTCTTTATTTCTTCTATTATAACTTTCTTTAATTAATGAAACTATTTACTCTGAAGACCTAGAGATAGTTTTTTATATGGTCTTTTTTAAATTTTAGTCCAACAATAATTTTTGCTAATATATATATATTTTACAATAAAGGAGGTAATTAGTTGATTTAAAAGCATAAGCTTATAACTTAAGAACATATTATATATTTAAGCAAAATAAATGTTTTATTTAAAATAATAAAAATCTAATAAGTATTAATTATAATATCTCTAAATTACTCTAAAGCTATAAAATTTAAATTTTGCTCTTTATAGTACTTTTATAGTTATTTTTTAGAATAACTTTTTACATCATAATATTAGTTCCATCACTTTTGAAAACTTTTTTTATTAAATACTTTAAAATTGAAAGACTAATCAAATAAATATTCGTCTTTTAAGAGTTTAACAAGCAAGCATTTTAAATTGTATATTAGTAAAATTAATATCATTAACAAAAGGACTTTATTTTTTTAAAAATCAGCTAAAAATTATCTTTGAAAATTAGATTAATTTCTTTGCGTTGCATGTTTGATTCTGTCAAAAAAGAAGTTCTTTACTTTGTAATAATACACTTATATATAAAAAGAAATTTTATAATGCAATTTTTAAAATTTCATCAATCTTTTTTTATTTTTAAAATGCTTTAACATTAAAAATACTAAATAAAGGTTAAAGAATCAATTTTATTGTTATTTTTCTTGGGAAGAATTTGGATTTTTAAGCTGGCTTTCTTCTCCTTTAGGTTCTTTGTTATTTTGAAAATCGCTCGCTAGTATTTATATCTCATTCATTAGCAAAACAGATTAATTTTCATTTTGCTAGTAATTTATTTACAAAGATTGCTCCTCCAAATTTATTTTTTATCACTTATATCTCCGGTTGTCTTACTTGATTAAAGGCTAATCATTTTCGAAGTCGAAATTTAGTTCCTAAGTCTTTTACAAAGCTTACTATTTAAGAGCGTGATCTCGAAATGCTTAAAAAGAATTACTCTAAACCTAGAAAACATTCTACTAAGAATTTTACGCTCCATCCTCGTTTTCAGATTCGACTTCCCCTTTTAGTTCTGTCTGGTTGTGTTTGGTTTCCATAATCACTTATATTAATAAAAATAATAGTTAAGAAAAACGTTTATTTATTATTTATTTCTTATTATTTTAAAATTTCTAAAAATATCTAAGACTAAGAAATCCTTCAATCTCTTTCATTTCAACAAATACAGCTAAGCTTTAAAATTTTACTAATTTACTTAATAATATAATTATAGGATCTAATCTCATATGAACAAAAGATGATGAAGATAAATACAAGCTATTTTAGCCTTTGGGTTGGTAGGAATTTAATAATAAAGCGAAGAACACAAATAAATTTATTATACAATGCTGTTTCGTAAAATAATATTATAAGACTTCATTTAATTTCTTAAAGAAGAAATAATATGAAAACTATCAAGTAAATAAAGAAGGCAAAACATAGCTATAAGAATATGCTTAACTAAAATAGTAATAGATATAGAATCTGATTGTATAGAAAAATTAATTGAAAATATTCTATCTAGTAATGGCTATTAGTTAATCTAAGACTTTAAAAAATTAAAAGATAATTATTTTTAATCTTCTTAGAAAAATATTATGGAAATATTACTATAACTAAGATGAAAAAAATAATTTAAAAGGCTAAACCTATGAATATGGAAGTATTATATTATCTTAATTATTTCTAAGGTAAAATCAACCCTTTTAGAGGCTATAATTTAGCTATTTATCTTTTTGTCTTTCATTTATTTTTTATTTAAAATTTTCTATATAGGAATATTATAAAAATAAATGTATTCGATTTTAATCTTAACTGATGCTTTTTAAAATAGAAAAAGCCAAGCTAATTAAATAAAATTTGGTTTAATAGTTTTTAAATTCACATAATATTCCTGCTAGTAATTCAATTAACAATTAACTATTACTAAAGCTATTAATAAATATAATAAAAAGAGTATTAATTAAAAATAAATTTTAGAAAGACAAGTATCAAAGTATCTACTTGCAAACAATTGAATATATAAGACAGAATAAAAAAGATTAGGCAAATATTATAAATTAATTAATACACTTTTATAAAATTAGAAATCACTAAAATTACTTTTTTGAATTTTGTCCTTTTAATTCTTTCATAAATTTCTTGCAGCTATTTAAAATTATAAGAAAAGTTCAAATAAACACTCCTTATTTTATTTAAGACCTTAACTCTGCTTTGAAGAATCTTAAGAAAATATTTATTTTTTATAGATTTATCAAAGTTTATTAAGTTGATGGATAAGAAAAAACCTCTTTTGAAAATTATTTAAAATTTTGATCAAATTTTATTTCTAAAAATTAAGCTCTTTTGCAAATATATGGAGCCTTTTATTTTATCTATGTATATGGAGATAAAGTTCTGAGTTACATTTCTTAAAAAATTATTTTTAATTTGTATTTTACTCTCTAAAAAAATTAAAGTTACACTATCAATTATTAAGATTATTATTAGGTAATAATTTAATTTATCTATAACAATTTGCTACATTTTTAGTTCCTCTCCTTATTCTCTTGAAGAATTTTTTAAATAATTTCATATGCTTTAAGCTTATTTAATTTTAAAAATCAAAAAAATTGAAAATAAATCGATAAAATCCTCGATGAGGAACTATTAAAAGTTTAAGATTGATAGCCTATAATTTTTATTTTTTCTACATTATTAAATTTACAAGTTACCCTAAACTTTAAAGAACTTGGCTTAGTCAATATAAATACTGAAAAGTTTGATAATTAAATTTTATTGATAGATATATAGTTCTAAGATTTAAATTTGCTCATTTTACTTATAAAGATAAGCTTATACCTAATTTTAACTATTATCTGTATTTTGCATCTTTTTTTATTTATCTATATTTTCAAGGTAAATTCTAAGCTAAAAAACTTTATGGAATTAAAAATTAATTCAATTTGAATAAATAGTTCTTCATTTAGCCTCGTAAATAAATTTATAACTTCAACTTCGTTGAAAAAAGAAATAACTCTGATTTTCTAACTTTAGCATTCTATTAATTATTAAAGTTGCTTTATTAAAGTCAAATGATAAATATAATAAAGGCAAGAGAATTAGATTTAAAATAGTGAATTATTATTTAAGTGATTAAATATTATTGCAATATAATAAGAAGATTGAAATTCGAGTTTTTTGATAAAAATATAAGTATCCTGATGTTAACTTTTCTAATATTTAAAACACTTAGAATTTAGTTTGAAGATATGAGTCTCTATATAATACTTCTTTGGTGTTTCATTTTGAAGTTTTAAATTATCTAGAAATTTTAGAAGTTGCTTGAAAAGTTATTTATAAATCAAAAATTGTAAATTTTATTTTTATGAAAAACGATAATTGAATTTTTTTTCTAAAAATATAATAATTTTGTTAATTTACACAAACTAAAAGTATCTTATTTTTATAAAAAATATTAAGCACAAGATTTTGATTTAATTCATAATAGTTAAATAAAATAATTCCACATTAAAATTAATTAATTAATTAAAATATTAAATATTTTTCTTCTTTTTATAAACTCTTTAATTTTAAAATCTATTCGCTATATTTTATATTAATTAAGAAATTTTATATTGGAAATATTTTTGCTATATTTTGTCTAATTTTTAGCTAAAATTAAATTTTTTTATTACTAATAATTTTGTGTTTTAGGGATTTAAAAAAATTTATTTATTTTTATTTTTATCAATTTAAATTTTTTTTCCAAAATGATTAATTTCTAAACTTTTTCAACTAAAAAATGAATAAAAATTTTAGATGAAAAAAATTGAATATCTAAGCATTATTTTTCTTTTTGGTTTATAATAAACTTTAATTTTTTTAATTAGTTCAAATCAGCTATGATATTTATAAGTTATATAAAGCAAAAATATTTTAATCGAAGAAATACAAAAAATAAATTTCTATTGCCTGCAAAATATTTTTAGTGATCATTTATTAATTATTTTACTGAAAAAGTCACCAACTAAAATTTTCGATAATTCTATAAATTTAACTTAAAAATAAAGCAATCAACAAAAATGTAAAATTTTAGGATTTTGATTTAAATTTGATTATTTTCTCCTGAAAGTAAGGAAGATTTAATTTCATATGCTTTCCTAACTTCTGTAATAAAAAAAATACATAGGAAAAAATTAACTCATAATAAAGAGTGAGATGATAAAGCCATAGGATTAGAATTAAAAAAGCTATTTTAGTAATAAATCTTAAAATTTTTCATTTAGATTTGCCGAACTTCTCAAAAGTATAAAATATGATATAATTAAATTTACAAATATAGTAATAACTAAAACATTTTTAAGCTAGTTTTTAAATGATAGAATGGCTAAAATATATAAAAATATCTAAATAGTTAATTAAATTTTAAAATTATTATTATTGAAGTCCCATTTTTTCAGTAAAATATAAAACTAATTAAAATTAATTTATAAGTGTTTTGATATCCTCTATAAGCTTTAGTTAAAAAGACTTATACATAATTGATTCTGAAAAAAATTTATAGATAAACAATTTAGCAAAAATACTGCAAGCCTTTAAGAATAAGCCACTAAATTTACTTAAGATCTAGATTTTTACTTTAGCTTTTAAAAAATAAAAGAAAGGAGAATAGATGAATAGATGGTTAGACGGAATTGGATCAAACTTCAACAATTTTTTTTATTTCTATTTAACTTATTTTGATTATTTTAAATTAATTAACTGGAATTCTTTTAAAAAGGAAAGAGCATCTATCCAAGTTATAAGGCTTATAATTTACTAGTACTAAATTAAATGAAGAAATTAGAGAGCTAAATGAAATTTGCGTTCAAATAATTAAATGAAAAGGCATTTGACTTTTACTTTTATCCGAATTTTATTTGATTTAGCATACTTTTTTTATACTAAAATAAATAAAAGTTATCTTATAGGCTAGCTGCTATAAATAATTTCAATTTCAATTTCATTTTATTAACTAAAACTTTTCCGTTTTGCTTTAATTATAAATTTTTTCATGGTTTAGATCTCTACACTGTATATTTAATAAGGGAAAAAAAACTAAAACGCATATCATAAATCCTAAATTGACTAAATTCATTCATAACAATTTACAAAAACAAAAAAGTGAAGGTATTTAAGGTTTATATATGATATGAAGCTTATAAAATAAACAAAAATATTTATAAATAAATCTAAGAATATGAAGATAAATTGATTAGCAATTAAAATAATTCTCAATAAAATTTCTTAAAGGACAGCAGCAGAATAAATGTGATTTTATCCTAATAAGTTTAACTACTACCCTTACTCTAAATTTTCTTTTTTCCTCTCTTAACCTCTTGCTCTTTTTGATATTTTGATGCTTGCTAGCATCTTAATTTTTAATTAAGGCTTGCTAAATAAAATTATTTTATTAGGCAAGCCAGGTAGTTTCTTACTAAGTAGCCACGAAAGCTTCACTTTTTGCAAAGGCCTGTCAAGTGAAACTTCCACACATCACAGCATTGTACAGACTTCAGCTTGAGGTCTACATTTTTATTATTATATTTAAAGTGAATTCTAATTTCAATGTGGATGATTTAAAAACAATTGTTATTTCATAATTAAAATTCAAAAGTGATTTAAAGATACCTTTAAGTTACCTGATCCAGTTTTTTAAATGTTTAGCTTATAAAACCTTTACAATGTTTCATTATTTCTACTAAATTTATCTGATCTCGTCATTTTTGCTACCTTAAACGCATTATAAAAATTTCCAAAGTTTTTTGTTTTTTTTTAAGAAATTTCATTTGGTATGAATAGCAATAAAATCTTAAGAAAATCATAATAAAAAATAAAATAAATGAGAGGTAAAATTAAGATGGATGGTTAAAGAACTTTAAGTAATTGAATACTAAAACTCTTTTATTTTTTACTATTTTTATCGAATAAACATATTATTGATATAATCGAGTTTCTTATGAAGATAAATTTATTTCTTCATATCTTATTTGTACTGATATTTGATTTTAGAAGGTCTTTAAGCTGAGGCAGCAAACAATTTTTATAAGCATATTTAATCTTTTATTTTAAAAGCGAAAATAATTAAAATTTAGAAAATTAAATATAAGATTGAAATATCTATTGATATAAGTAGGTATAAAATTAAATTTTAAGGGAAGGTTAATATACTTTTTATAAGGCTATTTTAAAACAAAAATCTAAAATTTAGCAATGAAGAAGTCTTTGAATTCATTTTCATTTTCTTATTTATATTTATATTTAACCCCTCTAAAGAGATGAAAATATTTATGATTAATGAAAAATGGTAAATTAGATTTAGAATGAAATTAACATTTTGCCTCTTAATATTTTCGCATTCTTTTTATTACAAAAACTTTTTGAATGGTTTAGTTATAAAAGTTAGCTCTGCTTTATATGATCTAAAATTCTAGTTATAAATTTAATATTAAGTGATTAATTATCTTTAATAGCTGCATTTTTCTTATTGCCAATTTGCTTATAAATAAAAAATCTGAAATTATCTATTTTTACTAAAAATTCATTAAATTTTAGCTTAATTTATTTTATTTTTGCTTTAAAAAAGCTTGAAGAAATAGGATTCCTAAACTAGATATTTTTTAATACTTAAAGGAATAAAATTATATTATTTAGTTAACTAAAATTAAAATATGATTATGTTGAAATTTGTATGTATCATGAAATTGGATTTTACTACTAAAAGTTATAAACTGATTTTTCATCGTCTAATGATATGCTTAAAATAATTTGGCTTTTATCAAGAATGAATCCGCAAAATTTATTAATAACTAAAAATTTAATCTTCTCCTATAGTTTAAAAATGCCTTTATATTAGTAAGTTATATTCGATATCTTCGCTTTTCTTATTTTAATTTTTCAATAAAAAAATTAACTAAATTTCGTTTTGCTTCCTTTTCCCACAAAGTGTTTCTTAATAAAAGAATATTAAAAATGTTGAATCAACTATTTTAAAGCCTGTCTATTAATTTATATTAAACCTTTTCTTCTTTAGCTGTAATCTTTCTTCAAATATTTCTAATTTGATATTATTTTGTTTTAGCATTCCATTAATTTAAATAATTAGTTAACTAATATCTAAATTCATATATCATCTTGGGAAAATTTAAAAGTCAGTTTGAAAATTCGCCTAACTTTACCTTATATCATAATATTTCTTGGTTAGCTTTTTTATATAAAATTCATTAGAATAAGTTAAATTTAAATTTGATATATTTCTCCTTTCATTTTCCAAAATTTTAAAGCAGATAAATTTTATTTTTATCTCTATTAAAAAACTTGAAATAATAGCTTAGAATTTAAATTGAATCAATGCTAAAAGCTCTGTCACTTTCTTTATTACTTTAGAGATTTTTTGAGAATTTATAGATTGAAATTATGATTATTATTCGAATTTAAACCGTAATTTTAATTCAATTCCTTAGTAAGCTAAGCAATCAAAATTTTAATTTCTAAATTCTAAAATTTTCAGAAATGAAAACGATAAATTTCATCCTATAATTATAAAATTAAAGATAGAAACAGAAGTTAGTACCTTGTTTAGCATCTAGAAAGTTATTTATAAAGTGATATATAAATTATTAATGAAAACTCATAAAACTTATTGCAAAAGTTTATAATGATTATATAATTATGGGTTTAACTATAAAAAATAATGTTATAAAAGCAACTTTAATTTAAGAAATTTAAGAAATGATTAAATAGAAATTTTTCCCTTTAAGATTGAATAAGTTTTATAATTAAAAGTATCTGAAATTAATTTTTCAATCATTCAGCAATTTATGAGAATCATTTTATTTCTAATATTATACCTTCAGTGTTTAGTTAAGTTCTTAAAGCTAAATTATACTATTTAAGGGAAAATTGTTCTTAAAAAATATTTTTTCTTTGAAGGTAAATAAATTATATAAACTTAGTCAAATTCTTTCTGTTAAATACAAAAAGTATTTTATTTCTTCCTGAATATCCATATATTTTCAAATCTTATTGCAATATTTCATAATACAAATCATAGTGAACTCTTTTGCAATTTATACTTATTTTTCTTTAAATTTTTCCAATTTAATTTAAGATTAAATGACCAAATGCAAGGATCGAAATCATTTAACCTCTTAAAGCTAATTTAACAAATCTGAAGTTTATCGCAGTTAAACATAACCAGTCATTAAGCCTCTTCATCAATTTTATATTTTATTTAGTGACTATCCTAAAAGAGGCTATCAATTTTAATTAAGTTATAATTATCTGTATTCCCCTTGTAATATTCATTTTATCATTTTTTTTATTTTATAAATAAATTTATCCTAATTAAATTTTGCTTAGGTAGGATTAATAATTTACTTAAAAGTACCTAATGCTTTTGACATAATAATATTTTACTGCTTTGGTTGGAAGATTTAGCATGAAATATATTAATAAAAACTATAACAATTGTATGCTTAATTAAGCTTACAGTTGTACATTTATAGATGAGTTTTATACTCTTAAAGTCTTTAATTATTGCTAATATCATTTGTATTAGTGGATGAGTTTCTCTTATTTTACTTAGTGACTTATTTAGAGTTAGAGCTTAATGAAAGTAGGTTTTCTAGATATTCTTTTATCTTTTAGTAATTTACTTATAGTTATCAAATATCCTTGTCAGACAAATTTACAATAACCACTCAATTTTTTTTAGATATAGAGAGCAATAGAATATATAAATAAAAACGCTCTATCAAAGCTTTTAAAAGTGATTATATTTAAATTAATTAATTAGTTATAAAAATAATCTTGGGAAAGCATAAGTTCAGAAACTATTTTAGGTTTGAGGGGTAGAGATTGTAGTCTTCAACTGTTGTAATTTACCTTTAAGACCATAGTTAGCAATAGCTTACTTTAAAAAATTAATTTGATCATGTAAAATGAGCAAAGTATATTCCTTTTGTAAAGAAATGAATGATTATTTTGACTATTTTCCCAAAGACAGGCAACAGCCTAATGATTTTATCATAACTTAAATATAGGCTAAGGATATAGCGTATATTAAGCTTAATATACTTTTATATAACAAAAACCTTTTAATACTCGCTGGACTAATTTTAAACAAAGGATAGCTATAATTTACAGAAACTAGATATAATTAATCTATCTCTAAGTTGATTTGTTTTAGATGATCTAAGTATTTGCATCTAATTCTCTTAGTTAAAAAGCAATAAATATAGATTTTAAGTGGATTGGCTATATATTTAAATAATAAATTAGTGTTATAGTTATAAGAGAGATAATTAGAAATCACTTTCCTTTTTTATAGATATTCAACTAATATCTCTAGGCTTTAGAGCTATTATTTGATCTAACTACTAGAGAAAATGTATAAGCAAGAAACCATTTTTTGACTTTATCAGAATAACTTCAACCAGCAATAAATAAAGAAGGGATGCATTAGATTTAAGATATATTTGTGAGCCCACTTTATAAAATTAAAAGGTTTGATTGGCACAAAAATTTCCTTTAATGAAGATTTATTTTATTTCTTTATTTCTAAATTATATAGAGCCGTCTTACTTCTTTCATCTGGTTAAATTAATATAAAATTAAATTTTAACTTCTATACAAATATAGATAAATTTCACATCTTCTATCTATTTATAGTTATCTATTTCTTTCATTTTGCTAATTATTTTAAAATAGGCTAGGTATTATTACGCTTGCTTATACACAACTTTTATGAGTATTAATAAAAATAGCTGAAAGTAGATAAATTCTTGCTATTTCGCATTTTCCTTTTTAATTAATAAAAGAGAGGAATATATAAAGAGTTTCTATTAGGCTAATGAATCTCAAAATAGATCCTATTTAGATGTAAAATTATATAGGACATATTATAATAAACACCCCTGCTATTTTAATTTCTTTTATTTTTACTAGCTTGGTCTTTTTTCAATCAGATAGGATATTAATATTGATTCTAACTCGTTAAATCAAAGTTATCTAATAAGCTAAATAGAACAGGTGATTTAAAGATTCTGAGGATATAAAGAAAAAAATTTTCTTGGATTTAATAAAATAAATCTTCATTAGAGTTAAGATTTAAGACTCTAATACCATGCTAGAGATAAAGTATTAAAGTTTAGGTTTATATTCAACTATATTAATTAAAAATAATTATTTAGTAGCTGTATTTTACTATAATTTCACATAAGCTTTTTTTATTTTATACCATTTGTTCTTAAATTGATTATTCACTACTTATAAAAATATTATTAATCTAATTAGGATTACTAGGCTTGATAGATATTATATATATTTATAAGTCAATCAATTTCAGCTCTATAGTATCATTCCATCTTAAGTATTTATAGCTTAAATAGATTTAGTTCTTAAGTAAGAGTCCCTTAGTTGAAGTATTCCAAATGCTTCTTAAAAGATGTTAATCTTAATTAAGAAATTTAATTTTAGAAATTAGTCATTTTAGCTCTAAGATGCCTTTAGTTTTAAGCATATATTTTATTTATTTTCTTGCTTATAAAATTTGAATTTTTAAGCTTGTGTCTAATAGAAATTCTTCTTATAAAAGCTGCTAGAAATAAATGATCAAACCTTTGTACTGTCTCTTCTTTTTATTTAAGGTTTTACTTTTATCTATCTCTAATACAACAACTTTGGCTAGCATTTTGAAAAGTGTCGATACTTTGTTGATATATTGATAATAATTATACGTATGGTGTTAATTATATCTTCTTAGGTATTTTTTAAAGTACTTAATATTAATAGCATCATACTTATATGATCTTTATAACTAAAAAGAGTTTAAATTAATATAATAATAATCTATTTGTCTCTGTATACTTAGTAAAAGCCTTTAATTCTAGATTAAACATCTAGAAGCTTTTATTTTCATAAAAGTTTGCTTTTTTCAAATTCCAAAAACTTACTTTATAGCTGAGCTTTTTGCTAAAAGCTTGGTTCTTCCAAAAATGAGTATTTAAATTAGAAAAAGAAAATTGCTGGAAGATATATTTATTCTCTTTCTAGTATAAAGCATGATTCTAGGAAATTATACAATAGTAGATACTTAAAAGTTAAGCAAGATATTCATGCATTATTGTAATAAAATGCTATTTATTTGAATATAAAATTGTTAATTGATAAAAAATCTAGAATAAGCAATTTTTCTTTTTACAAGAAAAAAGTTATTAAAGAAAGGATCAAACTAAGTTTCCTCAATAAAAGTTGGATAAAATACTAAAAAAGAAAATAGACGAAATTTTATGATTTTGATGATTTTAATTGATGAATTATGCTCATATAGCTGAAGTTTTATTTTTATTTTTCATATTTAAATTTAATTTATTGCTTGATTTTTTTGCCTGCTTATCATAGATATAAAATCTATATTGTATCATGAAAAAAGCTGAATTTACTATTTGATAAGTATTAGATTCAATTAAAACTTAAAAAAGAATGAAATTTCAATCTTTCATTTTGAGTCCTAATCTTTTATACTTATGGTCGAATTTACCTCTTTCAGATTTAGAGAGAAACTTGATTCAATGCATGATCTTGTATTTTAATCTGTAGAAGTCTTCATTGAAGAGTTTTCTTCATTTTAACCTTTAAGGAGATTAAAGTTTTTTATTCTAGGAGATTCTTATTGCAAGCAATCACTTTCATTTGCATCTATTCATCAACTTGAATTTTTATTTTTTCTTTATTTAATAAACTTACTCTTTAAGATCTATTGCTATCTCAGATTCAATGCGTTTCAATTCGATTTCTTTCTCATCGATGTTATTTTATTACTCCTAACAAATAATTTTTTCAAATTTATTGAAATTTTCGTCTATTTTTTCCATGTTCACCACATAGTTTTAATCCTAAAAGTCTTTAATTAAATTTTCTCTTTTATTCTTAGATTTAGTACACTTTGCCATTTTCTTTTATTTCTTTTCTTGATCAATCGCTTTTCTTAAGCGACTATTTTAGTAGAGATTTTATAGGAATTAAGCAACAAATTTGTGAACTCCATCACCTTTTATTTTTTCTTTCTTTAATTAAGGATACAAATTTACTCATCTAGCATGTAGTTTTTTGAAAACAGGATTCCTACTTTTCATCTGCTTAATTTCCTACTAAGTTATACTTTTCGGCTATAGTTTGTACTTTAATTTTGCTTTTTCTTAAGCATTTTTTATAATCATATCTTTTCCTGAAAGCCTTAGTGCTTAGTTCCTTTTTTCTTTAATTTCTATAAATTTCGTTTGCTCTTCTTTAAAGAAAACTGCTTTTTAAGATAGAGATATACAAACATCTCTATAATGCACTAAGTCATCATAATTTTCATAGTTAGGAAGATTTAGAGGACCAAGTGTTCTGAAAGCATCAGCGCTTGTTAATACAACTCTCTTGTTTTTAGATTCAATGAAGTTTCTCTTTCTAGCATAATATTATCGTTTGTTGTATTCCAACTCTCGCATGTATTCTTCATCATATATATCAATTTATTTTTCTAGCATTCCCATAGGTTTGTGAATTTCATTTAGTAAGAAAGCAGTATCTTTAAGACTTACAAAACCTGTTCCTTTAGGATCATATTCAGCTCATTTTTCTCTAAATTCTTGAAATTGATGTGGGTTTATTTCTGCTTCATTCTAGGCTCTACTAGTACTGAAGCCATCTAAAACTACGGCAACAAATAGGTTCATTATGACTAATGATAAAATTATTTCGAAGCTTATAAAATAAGGGTAAGCTACTCAATTTCCACAGCCTTTAATACCTTCATTTTAAATATCCTCATAACTTTAATTGCTTCTACACTACTCACCATCATAATCTGATTTATCAGCACAGTCTTGCATTATTTTATTCCAATCCTCTCCTGTAGCACATCTTAATAAAAGTAGAAGAGTGGAAATGAAATTCTAGAAGTTAGCATTTTTGTTAAGGTTCTCTCTTAACATAACGTCTGCAAATAGATTTATTCCTAATGAAGCGTAAATAAAGAGTAGCAAAAATACTAAAGCACCTATATTACATATTCCAGGCAGCATATACACTAAAGTATCTAATAGTACCCGAATATCTTTACTTGCCTTTATCAACTTGAAAACACGAGTGATTCTAAAAGCTCGGAAGACAGTTACTATACCACTAATGTTTTGAAATAAATTAAGTTCAGTAATGAGGATTCCAATATCAGTACCAATTACTATAAAAAAATCAAATAAATTCCAACTGCTTCGAAAATAAGATCAACCTAACCCTGATATTTTAACGAAAGCTTCTATATTGAAAACAGCAGCGAATAATAAATTAAGATTTTCAAGAACTTTTGCATAGGACTAAGGCTGTTCGTAGTAGTTCATACCCATTATTATAGTATTGCAGAAGATGCATATTAATATAATAATATCAAAATATTTATTTTGGACAAGCTTATACATTCATACTCTTCAAGATCTTTCAGGAGGCTTGTAAATTATTAAAGGAGGGCATTATTGCATAAAGCGTTGAATTATTGCTCACTGTTTCTATTGTACTGTCAAAAGATAGTTTCCTTCAATTGTATCTTTCATACGCTTGAAATTATCTATTATGACTCCTATGAACAAATTGAGGATAAAAATGTTTCCAATAAGCATGAAGAATATAAAGTAGAAAACTCATCCTTCCTAATTATTTTTTTTAGGTTGCTTATCAATACCAACGGCATCAACACCATTATACATAATTTACAATCATCCCTCTGAAGTTATCATTTCAAACAAAGCTTCTAAAGCTCAGAAAATATTATCGAAATTTGGATACTCATTTTACCAATTTCCATGCTTAGCTTCACACTCTTCTTTGTCTGAAACGTCAATATCACATCTATAGAACGTACCCTTGAAAAAGTTAATTCCTAATAAAGCAAAAATAAACAGAGCAATTCCAGTAATTATTGATAAATTTACTATTTCAGGGATAGCTTTAAAAAGAGCATTTACTACTATCTTAAGATTTTAATTTCTTGACACCATTCTTAGCGGACGTAAAGCTCTCAAGGCCCTTAAAGCTTTTAACGATTTCAAAGCTGATGAAGATCCTTAACTTAAAAAAATATTTAGCAAATTAGTAGTGACCACTGAGAAATCTAGTATATTCCAACCCACTTTCATATAAGGAGGACATGTTTTCTCATTTACTAAGTAATGTATTTTATCGAAGTTCTGATTAATTTTTTCGTTTTGTTGTTACTACCATTTTTCTTCGCCAAACGTACTACTTTATCTATTTTATTGTATCAGCATTCAAAATTAAGCTTTTTAACATTTTTATGGAGGCATGCTTTGAATATTAGCTGAGGAGGATTACAAATTCTTGTTAAGACTATTTACTTCTTCTTCAATATCTTGCCAATCTTGAACTGATTCTTGCATCATTTCGTATATTTCCTGATTGAATTCAGGATTTCATATAAACCCCATTGAAATTATCTTAACAATAGCTTCGATGGAAAATAAAATAGTAAAAATAACATCAAGAGTTCACAAAGCTTTCTGCAAATTACTATCTGGGTCATCTAGAGGATTATCAATACATAGCAGCATGCTTGATATCACAATAAAGAGTAAAATTCAGTTATCAAAGTATTTGCTTGAGATAAGCTTGGTGCATTTTCTCCTAACTCATGAGTTTCTGTGAATTATAAAAAAAGTTGAATGCCGCATATTTTACCAAATATTCCTACTTTAAACTACTTCAACTTAATTTGTTTCTTAGTCTGACTCTTGTTGGATATCCGATTCAGCTTTTTCATTTTAACTTAAAGTTTCATTTTTTTAGGAGCTCGCATTTTATAAGTCTTATATTTATGATATTTTCATTGGTTGATTTTTATCCAGATTTTTAACTGTTTATTTCCATTTTTTTTAAAACTACTTCTTCTAAAAAGCTATATATGAAGCTAATGGTGAAGCAAATTCTTTTAAATTCTTGGGTGTATTCTATATCTTAATTATATGATTTTTAATACCAGATGTTCTTCTAAGAGCAAGCTTTTGTTTCCTAATTTTTGCTAGATTTCACCTTAATTTATTGTCAGTTTCATTTTAACTTGATTCCATTATTTAAGTTTATTCCTATTAAGTCTTGTTACAAGAAATATCTTGCTCTATGTTTTCAGTTTATTAAGCTTTGTTCGTTTCCAGCTGATTTTAATCAGAAACTTAAGGTCTTTATATCTAAGCAGTTTGAAAGCTGTTTTCTTAATACTGAGCATTATTTATTAGATTTAAAGCTTCACTTTTGAGAACTTTAGTAGTTTCTTCTTCGAATTTTCCAAGTAATACTGCAAGAAATAAGTTAATCATGACAAATATTCCAAATATTATTATGACTATGAAGAAAATACATGAGAAGTAGCCTACTGCACGCATACAGTTATACATCACTTAATTTCATTTCTCTCCTGACAAAATTTAGAAGACTGTCACAAAAGCCCATAAAATTGTGTCGAAATTTGCTCTTGGAGCTTCTCCGTTTTCGTCCACATTTCCTTCCTTGTCAAACTTCAATTTTCCTGCAAAAATTTGCATACCTAGCAAAGAAAAAACGTATATGAACAAACCTAATAGAATGGAGAAATTCCAAATAGAAGAGATAGTTGCTATAATAGTCTTTAAGAGCTTCTGTAGTGAGTTCCAGCTTTTTATTAGTTTAATGATTCTAAAGAGTCTAAAAGCTCGTAAAGCGCTTACAGCACTTCTTCCTCCTAACGAAATTTCTAGAATTGAGATGCACACTATTAAAAAGTCAAACATATTCATCTTCTCTCTAAAGTATTATCTTAGCCCATATCCTATTATTTTACTTAAGCTTTCAAAACTAAAAATGCATATAAAAACTAGGTTAAGTATATTAGAAATTTCTTATAAGTCACTGTCTATAGTAGGATAGCAGTCCATTGCTAGAATGACTGTATTGAATATAATAAAAATCATTATTAGGTAGTTAAATCATTTTTAGTTAACCATGCTATAAAAAAAGACTCTAACTCTATTCTTTTGCAATAATCTTATTGAAAGCTGAGAAACTAGATATTAAATATTAATGTTGGACTTAGTTCTATGAAGCTTTTTATAATTGTATAATGAATGCATCTTTATATTCAGCAGCTTTTGGTTTGCTAACTCTTCATTCAAATTTCTGAAATATAGTTTTTCTTCCTTTTGATGGAAGCTTATGTATTAGCCTCACATAACTGCGACTGTTAAGTTAAGAATGAAATAAGAGCATACTAATATTAGTATAATAAAGTATAGTGCTGAAATATAGTAATTTTCTGCATCCTGTACTAAGTACATTAATGCTGTTCAACCCTCTAAAGTGCTACATTGTAAGACTGTTAAATAAGCACTTCATATATTGTCAAAGCTAGTTATGCCCCAATTTGTTTCTGAAATTTAGTGAGCTAAACTTTTATCGCCTGAAATGAAATATCCTTCTGGCACTTCATAGTTACTCCCACAAGTTTCTCCGCTTCTACAATGAAACTTTCCGCCGCATATTGAAGTTTCATCAGTTGTTTCTCATATTCCAAATCTATTAGGATGCTTATCATATCTACATCGGTATCTTAATTGTCCCATTCAAAGATTTGTACCAAGTATACTAAAAATAGTAAAGAAGAATAAAACTAATAGAAAGACATTTGTAAGTTAAGATATGCTTGATAAGAGAGTTTTCACTACAGTTCTCATTGAAGGGATGAAAGATAGAGATCTTAGTGGTCTAATTAATCTAAAAGTTCTAATTGAAGAAGTGTTTCCCAGTCCCGGAACAAAAGAAAAAGCAGCAGTTAAAACTACTATAAAATCCAGTCAGTTTCAAGTATCCCTTAAATAGGATTTAGGCTCACAAATAAGTCCCATAGCGATAATTTTAAAAGCAGCTTCCAAAACGAAACAAGCAGTGAAAATTGGTTCTGTTATATTAACAATTTGGTTTCTTAGTGATTCATTTTAAGTATCAGTATAATCTTAAGCACCTAGAAAGGATGAATTCAAAATGATCAAAAATGTTATAAACTTGTCAAAGTATTTATGAGTTATAAGCCAAACTACTTTTTTCCGAAATTTGTTTTAATCCGAAAAGTATCATAAAGAGTCTTTAGAAAATTTGAATACTTTGCTATGAAATAGAAAAGTTCCTCTCTAGTATCTTTTCTTAAAATAAAAATTATTTGTTTAAGTTACAACTTCAGGAAGAATTTGATTCGCTTTATTTTCAGTTGTTAAGTTTAATGAGATCAAGTTTTTTTATTCCTCCTCTAATGTTTTAATTTTTTCTTATTTAGTGATTTCCATATTAATAGAGCTTATTAAATAGTTTATTTTAAATTTATTATTTTTCATTTGAAAAAACTAAGAAATATCATTCCTTTAAGCAATTATTTAATATATGATATACTCTTAGCTGTTTTAAAATGACTGCTAATTATCATTCTAATTTAAGAATATTAGTCTTCTCCTTTATATTCATTTAGTTATTTGAGAAGAATCTTAGTTTTAAATAATTTGTTTACATAAATAGATTAAATATACACTACTTGAGTCTTACTATTTCATTTTATTTATATATCATCAATTTAGCAGGTTACATATAACCTTTATTGTAATAGACTAACTAAATCTAAGGTCATTTAAAATGATGCGATTAAATGGAAATTACACCTTTTATTAATTTCAGGTCTATTATTTAACTTAGAGCTTTTGCTAAATCTCTTAGAAATGATTGGCTCATCATTAAACACTAAGTAGAATCTTAAAATTTACATCTTTAATCTCTGCTATATAAATTAATCTTTATACAATCTTTTCTAGATTATTCTATACTTAAGTGAAAGTAGCTTTCAAATTAGTCTGAAAGTGAAAAATTACAAAAGAATATGGATATCATTGACTTTATTTCTTTAATTATTCTCAATATAGAGTAAGTTTGAATTTCGCTGCTGCTAATTAAGAGTCTCTGAGGAAAATAATTTATAAACTAGTTTCTTATCAAAATGAAACCTACATTTCCATAATATATTTCCATGGTGATTTTTAATTAAAATGTGGTTAATGCATTATTTTTCAGACAGAATCTTCAGTTGGATTATATAATCTAAGGTAAGGTATTTTTATAAGATAATTAGCTTATACAATGATAACTTTATTATATAGATTTAGCAATAAAATAGTTAAATAGTATTCACTTTAAATCATTTAAGTTACAAGTAGATTCTCGCTTCTCACAATCATGAGAAAGTTGAAGTTTGTATGAGTCTACAAAATCCTAATTCAAATAGATTCTTATTATTATTTATTAAATATACCTTCATGATTATAGTTAAATTTACCAAAGCAGATATATCTTTAATAGTTATATAAGATATTATATCAATTAAATTTACTTAGTACAGCTTATAGTTATATAATCACTAAGATAGTTTTAATAGCTATTTAATACATCTTCATATTCTATCAGTATCTAATTAAAGGTCTCTAATTAAATATAATAGCTGTTCACTTTTTATATAGACTTACTATAATCCTTTATTACTACTATTAGTGAATTAAGTTTAAAACTGGAATAAATGATATAAAGCATAGTTTAAATTAATGATAATGATAGCTAGTATAATTTAAAGTTAATATCTCTTACTGTCATTAAGGATTTTATTTATCTAGCTTTGCTTTTTAAGCTATAGAGATATATAATAATTCATGCTTATTATAATTATCATTATTATAGCTAGTTTTCCTTTAGCTATGAGTATGTTTGGTATTTTCTAAGCATTATGTGCAAAAGTAATAATTAAGTCTTTTTCTTTGTTTGGTTGAGATTTACTAATATATCTTATAACATGGCTTTGTATCTTTAAGTTGAAGTCATTAGCACTAAATAACAATATAGATTACCTGCTTTATATAATTTGTTTAATAGTTCTTATTAAATAGGAACGAAAGAATAAGTATATTAGATATTTTTACCAAGTAAAGCTATGATAAAAGAGTATCTTTAAGACTTAAGATTTGCTAGTGCTTCAGTTAATAAATCGAAAAATGAAGGAAAATAATGAGAATAGAACTTTGATAAATTAAGCATAACGATAGAGAGATCTAACGCATAACAAAAATGGTATAAGTACTTTAAGATTTCTATCATCTAGTAAATAAATAATTTTAAAAAGCTTTGATTTTAATAGTAAGAACTATTAAAATGTAAATGTCTAGAACTTTCTAAATAATTAAATTAAAATTGAAATAAGTAAAATGGAGGATGTGATTAAGGAATAATAGTAGATAATCAATAAGAAAAAGAGATTAAATAAAGACTTGATTGATATTTGGTTGCTTCTTAATAATTAATTAAATGCGAATACTGTGTGAATATATTAAATGATTCTCAGCCAAATAATTTATTCAAATTTTGATAAAAATTCCATAGAAATGTAAAATCTCTTTGATAAATGAGAATTAAGATGCATTTGGTATTACATCTTGATTGATTGTCAAGTTAAGAAATAAAGAATATCTATACCTATCTTTATTTAGGGTAAATAATACCAACTTAGATTCTATATTTATAAAAACTACAACTAGATCATAATAAAAATCAATTATTCTCAATAAAAATTATATAAGTATATTAAGGAACATATTCATACTAATAAGCATTCTCAAGTTAGAGATATAATATTTATAGTCCAATCGTTATCCTTTAGACAAATATATTAACAAACAATTATATCCTTTGCTTTCCTTTTTTTAGAAAGTCAAATATCTCATAGATCATTATGCTTTATTACCATTCTGAAGATTAATTTATAAAAAAGAATATAGTGATCAAGCAAATAATTTTCTTTAATGAATCAAAAATAAAGTTAACCATATTTTGATTTGACTAAAGCTAAAAATACTTAAAATCAATTATATAAAGATAGAGATAAAGAAAATTAAATTATCCCATTTACTCTATTATGAAATTAGATTTATATCTGATATTTTTAAATTTAATTGAAAAAACTGGAAAAACTAAACCAAAGCTATTTTAAATTATTAATTCCTAATTAGATAAATTTCATATCATAAAGATAAATCAATACTTTAAATCCTTTTGTACTCTTTTATTTCTTTAAGACTTTTTTAAATTTCATCATTAAAATGATAGATATTTTTTAAATATACTCAAAGCATTTGAAGCAAAAAATAACTTTTTTCTAAGAAATTTCATATAAGTTATCTTAGTTTTTTTTCAAATTACTGAAGATAAAGCAATAAAATCTAAGTACTAATTTAATAAAAAAATAAATAGATTTAATTTATTCCTTTTTCTAATTTCTTTCTCTAAATTTTATTTATAATGCAAGTTTTCTAATTATTTAGGTAAATTTTATATGAATTTTGCTCAAAGATTTGAATCTTTTTATTACTTAACAAAGATAAAATCCTCATTTAATTTCCAAAGATAGGAAGTTAGGCTTAAATTTTCTATTTTGTTTTCCTTTTAAAATAAATTTAAATGTTCATAATTATTTAAATTATAATTGCATTTTCTATCTTTTTTAACTTGTTAAGTTTTATAAACTTGCTTGATAAATAAATGAATTAAATTCCTTTTAGGCATCTTCATGTAATAATATAGTATATCAAAAAAATTTAATTAGTATAAATATCAAATCCCTTCTTGTTCTTCTTTGATTTCAAATTTCATTAAAAAATTTAAAATTAATCAAACTTAAATCAAATTCAGTCTTAAAGACTATACTATGAAATTAATACACAAAATACTTACTATTTAAAACAATTTTATGACTTTGTCGAAAATAGCATGATTCAGACATACTTAATCAATCTTCATATAATCTAAATTGTTTTCTTCTATTTTATTTATTAAATCTATTTTTCAGATTTTAAATTGATCTCTAATACAATAGCAAGCAAATATTTTTATTATTATTTCACCAAACTTCTACAATATATTTATTAAGTATCAAATACAAGCTTTATTCATTTTTTTAATTATTAGATATTTAAGCAATAATTTTTATCGCTAGTAGATATTTCTTATGAAAGTTAATTTCATATCATCTTTTATTATCTTATTTCCTTCAATAGTAAGCAGGTTTTATTTAAGTAGAATATTAACTATTTATTATGAGCACTAATTCGGGAAATGCATCTGATATTTCCTACAATTATAAATATAATCGCTTTATGTGCTATTTTATTTATACCTTAATCTTTTATTCTACTTTAGTTAAAATACAGTTATTTATTCGGGTTTACTATTTTATCTTTTTTAGTTTCTATTTATTGCATAATCTACTTATCTTATCTGAAGGTATGATCTATTTGCTTTCATAATAAATTTTTATGATTAATGAATAACTAAAATATTTTGAGACACTAAGCTTTCGCCGTATTCTTATTCGGGATGGTCTCTTAATAAATATAAATATATACTATTTCTCAGATTCTGCACACAAGAATTACCATGTGTAATTTATACTCATTGATAGGCAAAACCTTCAAACTTCTACAAAGGCTGGACAATTGTTTAGCGATTTTCATTCCAGATCTTGGATCCTATAAATATTTATCTAAGGTTTAGAGATATAATCAGCTAATTTAAATTAAAGTTCCCGGCATTCTTCTAATAATTTTCCTTTAATATATTTTATCCATACACTTGACTTAAAATTTAATCAAAATCTTTATTTAAAAAAATTGTCTAAATATCATTAACAAAATAGCATAAGCATTAAAAGCAACTTTTCTAAAACATAAGGCTATATATTATCTTATTAATCTTATGCTTTTAAATTGATAGGATCTAATGAGCATCTTCATCATAAATAAAATAAAAACTTTGTACTTGTTAAGCAAAAATAGAATCAATGTTATTAACTTAATTCTCTTTTTTTAATCTTTTATGATTTTTTTTCTTTCAAGTGTTAACTTTATTTTTATACCTTGTCTTATATCTTTAAGCTATTACTTAATTTTAATAATACTCATCTTAAATATTCCATTATTATGATTTCAGTTTATATATAAAGAATATAGTAGTAATATTCGCTGAAGAAAAAGAGATATCAAATTGCAATGATCTTAGAGTAATAAAAAATTAGGAAACTAAATAGTTTCCTGGAGGATAAGAAAGTAAGTTTATTGACAATTTTTAATTAACTTATTAATAAAGCAGCGAAAACAAAAAGATGGCCATATAATCTATTTTTATTCTAATAGTAGTTAAAGATATTAGAAAGGCTTCAAATCTGGATATCTGAGATTATAAAATAGTTAAAGAAAAAATAAAAAAGAGATAAGATAGTACTTTTATCACTAAAAATAAATAAAGAAGCAATTAAAAGAGATTTAGTGCTTTAGCGATAAATAAAAAATGTATAGTAATTAATTATAATTAAATAAATAAATTCAGGATATTTTATTCGAATGTGGTAAATTTAGCAAACAAATCTAGGGAAGTTTGGGAAACTTAGAATGTATTAATTTGAAAATATTTATGAATCAGATATTTATTGAGAACTTTTGGAAAACATTTTAAGGATTATAAAGTACTCCATTAAAAGTGGATAAAGCTTAAAACCTATTTATCTTGATCTTGTTTTGTATTAATTTAGTAATTATTCTCTCGAATAATCATGAAATTTTAACTTTCTAGTCTAAAATAAATTTAATTGCTAGATATAGTGTTTCTTAAGTAGATATATCCACTATATAAAGATTGTGGAGCCTTTGAAAATGCTTTTAATTAAAGAATTAATTTAAAGGCTTTTAATTCAAATTAAATTTAGCGATTATTATATGCCTCCATTATAAAAGAAATGGAAGCATTTAAAGATAATGATGACCGAAAAAACGATTCTAGAAGGGATCTTAATGAAAAGCTTGCTCCTGGATCACAAAAAAAGCTCCAAAAATAGTTTAATAGTTTCATACTCCTACGCGATTAAGCCCTTTAGAAGTACTAGCAAGAAAGTAGTGAAAAGTATAATTTTGATTTTACCAAAGAAGAACCAAGAGAAACAGACTCCTCAACGTATAAGTGGACTCGTAAATGACGTAATAAACAGCATTGCTTTTATTAAATAAGTTTAACTTTTCTAATTAAAGCAAAAAACATCGTACTCTTAGCTACAATTTTTAAAGTCAACTACTAAAATAATTTTACCCATAATATAAAGTCAACGCTTATAATAATGGAATCAGTTAAAATTTCGATAAAACTAAGTCTCTTAAAAAATTAGAATGTAGTTTTAAATTTCAAAAACTCGGCAGCATCTCATAAAAATAATTATTTCAAATGAACATCGAAACTGAGCAGTATATCATCGATATTTTATAGTGTAATATATCTTCTTAAGAATTTATCATCACAATACCTAAATAAATTATAGCTTCACCTTTTTCAAAGAAACTATTATATATTTAGATATGCTAAAGGGACTTAAAATATTTGAAAATTGAAAATAATATACTTTTATAAGTAAATATTTCCTTTAAAATAATTTTAGATTGAGCTTAGGATTTCGTGGCAATTAGAAATATCCAAAAGCTTTAGTGATAACAACTAGATGTAAAAATTCTAAAAATTTACAAAATATGGAATTATTGTCAAATAAAGGAAATCGCTAATTATTTAACCTCTCAAGTCCTTTTATAATTTTCAAAAACTTAATTTGAGTTTTAAAAATTCAAAGTTTTTATCTGTAAATTTTCCCCTAAAATATTCATTTATTTACTAAAAATGAGAGAGGCTTTGATTTGAAATTAGTCAGTATAATATCATTATGAATTCTAATTTTAAGACAAAAATTTAAGCAATATGAGATAATTCTTAAGACTGACATCTAATATGAAAAATATTCTTTATATTTTGCTTCTTTTGTTGGATAAATTAGCAAAAAAACTCTTTTACTTGAGATTTTCTCCTTTAATCATAAATTTACTTATAGACTTTAATAGTGAATTTACATTTTTTTAATTTATACTTTTAGACAATTTTATCCTTATGACCTTCGCTTTTAAATTTATTGAATACAAAGACTCAGTAAGGTACTTAATTATAGTTACAATTCAAAATATTTTAAATAATTACCAAAATGTATAGGCTTCATCCATTTCTATGTTAAAGTAGTTGTATGATAGAGACGAGTATCGTCATACCTAGTTGATATATTTAAATTAATTCCATTTAATTTACGAAAATTCAAAAAATAAGGTTATCTTTAGTCTAAAATTTAAAGTATTTTCTCTATTTTTATTACAAGTTTTATAAAAAATTCCTTCTTTGTATCTTTTTCTAAAATTTAGATCTCCAAAAAACTAGATAAAGTTAACAAAGCTAATTATATCAGATTAATGAGAAAGCTATAATATTAATTTTTAGCTAATGCTACTACTTTTTCTCTCAATTTTGTTAGTAAGATTGATCTGTAAACAAGTGATTATTTGTAAAACTAAACATAATCAAAAAAATGTACTAAAAGGTATTAACTAAGCTTTCTTTAAGCTTATATACTTGGTAATTGGAATTTAATTTATATTTCATTCCTTTATTTTTTAACTTAATAGATTGTATAAATCTACCTAATTAGCCCATCTAACTATTACTATTTCGGCTATTTCTATTTTAAACGATTTAATATAATAAAATTTGGTTTTTATCAATCTATAAGGAAAGTGACTAAGTTAAACTAATAGTGTTGTAAGATATTCAGTTGTTCGAAAACAATTCTAGAGATATATGAATTTGCTTTATGAAGATTTGAGTTAAAAAAATTATCCAATAAGATAAAAGTTAGGAGAGAATAAAGGGAAATAAAAATAAGAATAGGATAATTATAGTCTATAATACATCAATTCTTCCTTTATTCCATTTTTTTATAGTTGCCTTTAAAATTAAAAAAGGATTAAAGCTAATTCAAGTTAAAATCATATACCTAAACTTTAAAATTAGATAGACCCTCCTTATTTTTATGCTTCGATTATATATATGAAGAATTAAGAATGGAATAAATAATCCAGAGTGAAAATTTAAAATATAAGCTTTTTATAATTAAGAATATAAAACTGAGCTTTCTAGGTGTTATTCAGATAAACTAGGGGCAAGTAAAATTATAAACCAGATTAATAATGATGTCAATGCTAAGTTCTAATCTAACTATACTTTCTTTAAAAATAAGGAATTTAAAAATTTTCGGTTTAAACATTTAACTATCTCAACAGTAATTTTATCAAACTATTGGAAATTAATAGTTAAAGCGAAAATAAAAGATTTAAATGAACTTAAATAGTAGCTCTTTATATCTAGTACCTATAAATAGGATTGGCTAAAGGATTATTTAATAAAGGAAATTAAAAATAAGGGTAAAGGTTATTAGTACAATTTGAAATAAATTTAATTAAAGTTTTAATTATTTATTCTTAGGATTCCAGAAAATGTCAGATTTTGAGCAAGCTAGAGTTCTGGAATAGATCTAAAAGTTAAATGTTGACTATTTTGTTTTAAAGCAAAAGAAGGAGAAAATAGCAGAAGAAAATGAAAAACTTTAAAGGAAAATGAAAGCTAGTAACGAGTAGTTGGGAAAGGAAATTAACTAATATCGTAGCAAGGTAATTTTTAATTCAGTGCTTGCAAAGCAAATTGTATTTTGAAGACTTAATAGACAAGCATTCGACTAAAAAGCAAGAAGTTATTACTCTCCAAAGCTAAGTTTTGATCAAAGAAAAGGAATTTAGTTAAATTTACTCCCAAGAACATGTCATTGACTAGAATATTACGAAAATGGAAGAGTAAATATCTTTAATGAATAAATTTAACCAAGATCCTCGCTATATAGTAAAAGGAATCTAAAATTGGTAGAATAATCTAAAAAACTGGGCTAAAGAGTGCATAAGAATTTGCATTACCAGCAAAAGTTAAGCTTAATCTGCTTTCTAAGACAAATAATACTTTATTTAAATATTTTCTATATATTTATTTAAGTTAAAAAAGAATCACTTTCTACCATTTACTCAAGGAAGGTAAAAAAGATCTAAATAAGAACAAATTTAAATTATGAATTTCTTAAGAAAGTTGACTCTAAAATAGCGTATAGTTGACATACAAAAATCATTGGATTTTGAATCCTGATTAATTTATTTATATCCTTCAAAAGTATTTTAGAAACTAAGGTATTTATAATAAAACTTTACTAATTTGAGAAAAGATAAATAAATATCAAAAGACAATTTTTAATTTTTTTCTATGCTCTAATTCCTGGATTGAAGATGATAATTCACACTTTATAGAAAAATTAAATTAAAATATTTTAAAAAATAGTAAAAATAAACCTAATTTTACTTATAAATCCTTTCTTTAAGTTAAAATTCAAATAAAATTTAAAATTTCAGTAAATAAATAAAATCAAGCAATAAAAATATTCAGTCTGCATAATCATTTACTCTGTTATAAATAATTTCTTTCTAAAAAGTAAAAGGCTTTTAAGGAAAAAATTTATATCTTCATACTTAAAAAAATTTATAATTACACGCTCCCCTTTCTAAGATGAAATGCTTTAATATATTTTAAATCACTTGACTCATACAAAATAGAAGAAAGATAAAATTTTTATCTTTTAATGGAAACTCTCTTCCCTTAAATTATTTGAAAGAGAAAAAACTAAATATCTCTAAATAGAAAAAATTAAAATATATTAAACTTTGATATTTTTTAATTTATAATTCAAAGATTTATTCACTAATTAACTGAAGAGATATTTCTTTTTTTAATTATATCAATAATTCAGAAATAATTAATGTATTAGTTATTTAAATCATTTTATTATCTTTCTTAATTTTCCTTTAATAAGATATTAAAACTCTATGATTTTTTAAATAAAATACAAAAGTATCCTTAAATAAATCTATAACTAACTAATTAAATAAGTTATTAATATTCTAGCTTACAATCTCAAAAATGCTTATTTTAATTTTTGATTTGTTTACTTTTAGTTATTGTTCTTTATACTAATTCCATAAATTTCCAGATTATTTTTAACTTAAAAATTCTAAATATAGCCCTCGTCTGCTTTTTTAAGATATGAAAATGATATCAATTTAATTATATCTTCTTTTTGAAGTAATAACTTTAGTTAGAAAAGAAGTTTGATATTTAGAGGCAAGAAAAGCTAAGATACTGAGAGAAAGTTAGAGCTTATAGAAAACCATACGAAATTTTTCAATTTGCTTTTAAGTTGCTTAAATAGATTTTTTGTCTAAATGAAGCTTTAATAAATATCCCTTAATATTAAGCATTTGAGTTTAATTTTTTTAATTTTATTCCTTATAAATTGACTTATCTGTGTTAAACCTTAAGAGTCTTGCTATAATTTTGTCATACAGTCCGCCTAAAGTTTTTTCTCTGTAATATAGTTGTCTCTAATTTATTGCTTAGGATTATTTTTATTGTTGGAGAAATATTAAATAAAGCGAGTCCAGTAAATAATCTTTGAGTAAATTTCTAGAGACTAATAAATTTCTGAAATTGATAAATAAAAGATTTTCCCTTTAATAAGTTTATTTTAGTTCAACTTAATATTAGTAAATTAATTGAAAAGTTAATTATCTTTCAGTTTTAATCTAGTCCTATTTCATGTTTCCTCATCTCATGTTCTATTCTCTATTGCTCATCTTAAAACTTTTCGTCACATTTATAAGCTCTGCAGACAAAATAATTTTGCTGGTTAAAAATCATTTCCTATAATTTTTTATTTTCTATGTCGTTTTACATTTTTTAATGATGCTTTGTGTTTTAGTGGCATTCAAGCTTACGCTTTGAGAATTGTACAAAAGTCACATCTTTTTCATAGCAATATTTGCAATAACCTGCAACCAATTTTTCATTTTCTTTTTATATTGCAAGCCATTTATATTCATTAGCAAAGCTTAAGGCTTTTTTTATTAAATTATTAATACCTTTAAAATTTCGTTCTTATGCAGATTTTGGTTTAGCTTTCTATGCTTTTTTATTAAGAGTTTCATTATTGTCAAACTAAGTATCTTTTAATTTCTTTTCTAGTGAATCTAAGTTATTTTTATTTTTATTTAAGCTTCTTTTCTAGCCTATATTTTTTGTATGAGACTTTTCAATAGACTATGATTAAACTTTGTCAGACTCTTAAAGCTATTAACCTTAGTCCATAATTCTACCTTTAGTTTCTTCATTTATCAATCTTTAGTATATCTTTTCTTGAGTACTGTCATTATCATGTTATCTTATAACTATCTACTCTTTAAGAAAACTACTGCTTGACTTCTTAAACGTCTCAACACGCTAATTAGATGAATCATGGTTATTTTTGCTCTTATTTTGTAGATACCTCTAATATGCTATTGTATTTTAAAGCACTTTCAAAGGAAGTTTAGATTATTAGCATAGCTGCTTCAATCCATACTCATCATTCAGTTCAATCATTATATTCACAACTCACTTAAAAAAACCTTCTCCAAATTTTATAACCGACAAATCAACCTCATTTTCTGATACATCAAGGAACTCATTAGTAGCTTTAAATCCATTCAGAATAGTGAATAAAGCTATTTCTTGTAAATCCATTTTGATTTAAATTACTCTACACTGTATATCAGATATTAAATAACTATTAAATATCTTTAACTATAATTATAAAGATACACCTTTAAATTAATATATCCAGGCATCTCTATTTATATATCATTATGGATTTCTATTACTTGTCATTTTACATTTAGCTTTGCTTTTTATTATTTTAGGCTTAAATAGTTTAATTAAATACCTTAGTTATATCAATTAGTCCTTAGTTTCTGTTTACTATTATTTGTATTATCCTCTTTAAAAATCCTTCTTTTTTAGTTCTTTTGTACAATATAAAAAGTAAATGATTGTATTTTAGATAATTAGATAGTTGCAGCATAAGTATAATACTTCTAGAATTATAGCAGAAGTTAATATAATAAGCTTCTTAGTAACTTTAGCAATTATATTTGCTTTAGTAAAGATAAGCATCAAATGGTATATTTACGTATGTGAAGGATAGAGCTTATTATAAGAGCTTAATATCCTAATTTATAATACTTCAGTGCTATGATTAAAAGTCCCTGACAATTTATTAATATAATGTTTTCTCTAAATAATGATATGGAATACTCAGGCAAGTAACAGAAACTATAATACTGGTCAAATAAAATAATTTAGATCTTAAACATAATCTCACAAACTTATAAGCCAAGTTTACTATATTTTCATTAAAATAACTTACAACTACAACTGCTACTAAGATTACAACATTGGTCTAGATAAGGTAAAAGAGGCTAAGAGATATATAAATTTTAAATAGATTTCTAGTATTAAATAAGCTTATAAAAAGAGCATCTTGCAAGAATTAAAAAAGTATAGATAAAACATAATTAGCTATTGTGATTATGTTTAATATAGCTTTTACTATAAAATAAAGCAGCTTTAATTTAATAAAGTTATATTTATTAAATAAACTATGGGTGGATTATGTGGATAAACTAAGAAGAAGGAATAGAAATAGGGTAGTGGATAAAATGATAATTAAAAGATAGAAAAAACTAAGAAAGAGATAACTGAAGCAGATAAAACTGTACTTGAGTTAAAAGTTGTTCAGAATAAACTGCAAACTTATTAAAAAACTCTATAGCAACGAATGAAAGATGCGAAAGAAAAAGCGAGAATGCATCTTAAAAATAAATAGAAGGATAGAGCGAAAATGGCATTGTAAATCTTCAAGATTTCAGAAAAATATTATTAGTAAGCTTAGGGTGAAGAACTTACTATAGAATAGTCAATCTAGCAAGTACAATCTGCATAAATTACTTCTTAAGTAGCATAAGCACTCAAACATGGTAACGAAGTTCTTAAAGATATAAACTCCAAAATGTCCTTATCTCAGGTTGAAAAAATTATGGCTGATACAAGCGAAGCTATTGAAATGCAAAATCAGGTATCATAAGTTTTACAAGATGAAGGAGTAACTGATTAATAACTATTAGCCGAATTAGATCAATTAGAAGAATTAGAAGCGATAGAAATTAAAGAAAAACTTGAAAGTGCAAATGTACCTTAGCAAAGTCTTAGCAAGCCATAGGAAAAAACAGTTTCAAAATAGAAACAGGAGGTAGTTAATGTCATTTGATCTTTCTTAATAAGCATACTAGATTCTTTATATTTAAAACAGATTAATTATTAATGATAGAAAAATAAATAATTAGTTAAAGTTATTTTTAGAAACTAAGATATTTATCTACATAGTCAAAGCTTAACTTTTATTAATATACTTTTATATCTATAATCGTAGCTTTTATTTTTAAGATAAATAGTAAATCTAATTAAATTTTAGAATTAACCTAGGAGTAAATTTAAAAATTTTATTTAGAGTTTAAAATAAAAAAATTTAGAGTTTGTATATAGATCTAAGAAAAGCTCTAATTGTAAGTAAATATGAAGAAGTTTTGAAATTGGTAAATTATTCAAATACAACTTAAAATATTGAGCTTAGGTAAAAGTTAAAAAGTCTAGAACATTCAATATAGCTTTTAAAAAGTTTTATAGTAAGATAATAAAATAATACACATTAAAGTTATTTAGTTAAAGCTTTAATTATAAGAAGTTTAGATATATTAATTCACAGGAGATTTTACTGCAAGCATCCAATTTTAGAATAAGATAATAGTTTAATAAATTAGGTACTTCTAAACTTATTTTTTTACTTAGATTCCTCCATTCAAATTTTAAGTTTGAATAATCATTAATATAACTTAAATATTTTTAACTTAGATTTGGATTTTAAGATATTAAGTTTATCTTAGTTGTAAGCAAAATAAATAGAAAGACCAAATATGATATAGCTTTTGCTAAATATAATAGTTATAGTCTTTATTATTTTTAAATATAATGCTATTATTTATTAAGTGACAACTATAACGTATAAGGTTGAACAACCTTAATCAGTCACTAAATTGGAAGTTGTGGTAAATTTGTTGTAGGTATTATTAAAGGCAGTTGGATTTAATTTATAAGTATGATTTAAATTAAAGCTTTTTAATTATTTTAGTACTTTAGGTTTAAACAATCACTTCTTCAGCTTCTTCGTAGCTTTTAATTATTTTTATTTATAAATATTGGCTTAAAATGATAAAGCTAGTTATTAGAGATTTATTATTAAAGAGTCTGTTTTATGTAAAGATTTTAGAGTTAAAGCTAAGTAATCCTTAATAGCAATAAAATTAAAGCCTTTAATAAATATCTCTAAAAAGAAGCTTCTAAGATAGAGCTATTAAAGGTAATAAAGCTAGGTGATTATAAATAATATAATCCAAGGTAAAAAGAAATTAGTCTAAGGTTTGCTTTGAACTGTATTAAGAATGGACATCCATTTAATTATATACAAAGTTAAACATATCTCAACTAGAAAATCTTATAAAGCTTAAAAGTTTAAATTAATAAAAACTAACGTTATTATCTTCATTTAAGGGAATATTTATTTTAAACTAGCTAAGAAATATAAAAGAATTTATTTTGAAAATCAATTCTAAAATAAATTGCAAAATAATTTAGTCAAATTACATTAGAAACTGGATATTTAATCAACTATCTTCAATTATTATCATGTCAGACCATTCTAATTAATAGGATATTTTATAACCAAATATTCTTTAAAAGAATGAAGGATAATAACAAGAAAGCTCTATCGAAGAAATTAAACAAGGCTATATCATTGTAAACTACAAAAATGAAGATCTTTATGAAGGCCAGTTATAAAATGGTAAAAGGCATGGAAAAGGAAAACTTTAGAGTATAAATGGAGAAGTTTACCAAGGTGATTGATTAAGTGATAAAAAACATGGATATGGAGTTCTCATTTAATAAAAGGATAAAAGATATGAAGGATAATGATTAAAAGGTAAAAAATAAGGATGGGGAACTTAAATTTTTGGAGATGGCAAAAAATACGAAGGAGAATGGTTAAATAATAAAAAAGAAGGATTTGGTGTTCTAACTTTAAAGAGTGGATAAAAGTATGAAGGATAATGAAAAAGCAATAAAAAATAAGGAGAAGGAACCTTAATTTATAAAAACAAAGAAAAATATGAAGGTGAGTGACTTAACGATAAGAAGCATGGAAAGGGAACTTTTTCCTATAAAAACGGAGATATATATGAGGGTTATTGAGATAGCAATTTAAGATAAGGCTAAGGAATTTAACATTTTGCCACAGGAGAGGAATATAATGGGGAATGATTTTAAGACAAAAAAAATGGAGAAGGAACTTATAAATATGAAAATGGTGAAATCTATAATGGAAATTGAGAAAACGATTAAAAGTAAGGAAATGGAATTTAATACTTTGAAAATGAAGAAAAATATAAAGGTAATTGGATCAATAATGTTTTTTAAGAATACGGAGTTTATAAATATAGTGATGGAGAAAAATACAAAGGCTATTGATTTGAAGGATTAAGATGAGGAAACGGAACTTTTTTCTACAAAAACGGTGATATTTATATAGGAGAATGAATACAAGATAAGAAATATGGAAAAGGTGTCTATAAATTCAAAAGCGGAGATAGCTATGAAGGATAGTTTGCTGATGATAAAATACAGTGAATTGGAAAATTAATCTTTAAAGATGGAGGTATTTACGAAAAAGGATTGTTTCAATGTTAAAAGGATTTTTCTAAGCTGTATACAGTTGCAAGACAGACTCCATAAGTTTCTATAATATTAAATGATAGCAATCTCTCAATTTAAAAAAATAAAGAAAGAAGTATTTAATAAAATTTCTGAGGAAGGATAGATATATTATAAGAGATATCGTAATTTCTTGGCTTAAAAAGTATCTGCTAGTTATAATAAGTTAGCAAATATTTCTAGTCACTTAACTATAAGTTCAGCTAATTGGAGATTAAAGTTTAAAAAATAGACTAATCTAAAATAAAGTGAATACTTAAATAAATTTCATAATCAGATGTAAGGAAATTAGTAATCGATACTAGTCATCTTTCCCAGAGTTTCTGCTCTTAAATAAATTTCTAGCTTTATAAAGTAATTTTGAATAAGTTATGAACTGAAGTTAAAAGAGGAAAGAGATATAAATTACAGGAATTTACTTTAATTGACAAACACAAGACAATAGCTTTACCTGACTTTTTATCTTGCTTAGACTTAGAAAAATTAACTCTTTGTTGTCATTTAAAGGACGAAGATTTATACTTTTTAAGTAGTCTCTAAAAGTTAAAGCATTTAGAAATAAAAAGTTTATAGATGAAGGAAATAAATCTAAAAGGTAGCTTTCTTAATGAATTTTGTTTAGACCTAAATATTTAATCTTTAACAATAGAAGGTTCTTAAATTGATAATAACTCTATAAAGCAATACTTAGAAAGAAAAGGAAGAAACATTTAGTAGCTTAGAATTAATAAAAGCAATCAGAAGTTTATAGATTTATGTCCTAACTTATGCTAAATTGATTCAGATTAATATGATTCGGCTGAGAAAATACTAAGTAAATATAAGGACAATAAGAATATACAACTTCTAAGATTAAAAGGATAATTTGACAAATCAGACTTTAGTAAACTGGCAACTTAATAATTGATTTATCTTTAGACCGTTAGTATTGATAGCTGCTAGTAATTCAATGATGAGCTTCTAAAGCTTTTACTCACATAAACTCCTAATTTAAAATCACTTACATTGAAAGATTTATAGCAGCTTTCAAGTTAGGCTCTTCGCTAAATAGGTGATAATGGACGTAAATATGAATAGTTGAGTATAAGCGATATGAAAAAAGTGAAAGACGAGGATTTAGCTTTCATGTTTTAGAATTGCTAAAATCTAAGATTAATAGTACTTAATAATGTTGATGAAGTAAAATCTAACTCCTTGAGAGTTATAAAGCAATCATGCTAGTATTTGCATACTTTAAATTTAACTTTAATCTAAATAAAAGAATAAAATTGAATAAGCGAAGTAGTTTAAATAAAAACTTTAAGGAGTCTGCAACTTATTGGATTGTAGCTATTTAACCAAGATGTTCACTAAATAGTATCTAATTGCAATGCTTTAAATTCACTAGATTTCACATAGTTTGGTCAGAATATGTAAGAGTCTTTTAAATATGCTGGCGAAAATAATGAGCCTTATAAAATCTATAGCAACTTGAAAAGTTTGAAAATAAGAGCTAAGTAGAATATTAATTAGTTTTACTATTTATAGAATAACTAGACGAATCATAATGCTTTACTATATAATGAGGATTATTGCTGCATCTTAATAAAGTAGAAATTTATTAATCTTAAATCATTTAACGGATAAGTAATATAAGAATATAACAAGCTCTGTGAGTTAGAATTAGATAGTCCTGATTCAAATGAAATATGACTTATATCTTAAACTTCCTATTAAACATTAAAATACTTACTATTAATTCTTGATTTTTTTTTTAATCTATATAATAATAATAATAATAGGATAAATTAAGTTTAGCAATTTTCGAGGATTTTCACCTCTTCATGCTGGACACCAGATTGCTCCAGTTTTAAAAATAAAGTTTTAGATGTCTCTACTCCTCCCATTACTCTTGTCATTTCCGGATCTAGCCTTATTTCTAATTAAATTTTCTCTTTTAAATGTATCCTTATTCATTTAAGTATAATCTTTCTCTTATTTGTCTCTACTACATTTGTTTTTTCTTCCTCTACTGTGTTTGTATGGCTCTTTATTTATTCCAGTACTACGTCTTGAAATTTTGGAATTCCTTGCAGCGTCTTCATAAGTGTTCTGTCGAATTGCAGTAGTAACATTTCTTCACTACTTTTTGGAGTTTAACTTTAGTCTTCCTATTGGTCTCTTCAATCATCATTGGATCTCTCCTTTGTTCATCTAATTTCTTTTCTAGTATTTCCAGTCTAATACTCAGATTATTTCTGAAGCTAATTTTAGGATTAGTTACTCTGGTCTTAAGATATGTTTCAGAAAGCGCTTAGTTCTCTTTCTTAGGACATAAGTCTGGATTCTATTCCTTCCGCTAGGTTGAGTTGTTCCTTTATAAATTAAATTTTTCTTAGCATTGCTTTTTTAAGGCCAACCTTTTAAGATAAAAATTCCTAAAAATGTAATGGACAGATTGTCTTAACTATAATCCTCATTATTTATTTAATTGAAAGATTAAATAAGCCTAAATTTATTTATTAATATTATATCCTCTATCTACAACTTAAAAAGTCTTCATTTATAAGTTTCTCTCTTATCTGAAAGAAGATTTATTTATCTCTTTAGAAACTTTCTAAATTTTATAGGCTTTTGCTATTTTTGTTTCTTAAATTTAAAATGTTCTCTTATAAAATTTTTCTAATATTTGTATATAGTCAAAGAACTTTGATGCATTGAAACACTTTGATTGTGATTATAAAATAAATAATTTCAGAAATATCTAACGCCTGCTACTATCTCCAGCTAATTGATCGCTTTGCAAGCTTATTTATTCTAGTTACTCTAATATGAAAAATTTTAACTTTAAAGAGTTGGCTTCTTTAACTATAAGCATATTATTATCTTTCTTGATGCTAGATTAATAATACTTGGACTTCTATTACAGAGTCATCACTTCATAAATCAATAGGTCCTTAATTATATGCTTATAACTTATCTAAATACATTAATGATTATTTCATAATTTTACTCATATCAGCTTACTTTAATGCTTACACAATAATCTTTTTCACATTATATTTAATCAATAGATTATCAATATTTTGCAATTTATTGCTTATCTGAAGATATGCTTTCTTCTCTATTTATTTTTTAGACTTTCGTTAAGAGAATAGTAATTTAGTTCCTTTTAATTAGAGATTTTGTTTATAAATATGATAAATAACTAAAGTATTTAAATCACTTAGGGCAAGCATCAAGCTAATTCGAAAAAAACACATATTTAACATTAACTACCCAATTTTAAGTTTGTCACTATATTTGTATTACCCATCCACCAAATGACTCAAGATCTACCAGTCTATTTAAAAAATAAAGTGAAGCTCCTTTTATCTCTTATAAGACAGATAAATGAAATAAATTTCCTTAATAATCTAAAGAATGTAATCCTTTCTAGTGTTTTGGAATTTTATTAGTTGATGGTAGAAATGCAAAGTTTGGCTAGCTAAATAATTAATGAGCACTTAAATCTCTTCATATTCATTTAGGCTCAAAGAACTATAAATACATATATTGCATAACTTTAAGCTATTCTATACACTATTTTCAATAAAACATAAACAGGATTAAGAAAAGACTCATAGAATGACTTTAACTATATAAATTGCTATAACTAGAAAAAAACTTAAGCTTTATCTATTTAAGTTAAAATCTAAGTTAGTTTCTCTTAAAGTTTAATTAAATCTACAAGCATCTACTTTAATATAAATTAGGGTCTTAGATTAAAAGTTATATGCAAGATAAAATTCTAGTTAATACTAAATTTAAGAAATAGAGATAGCACATAGTTCATATCTTATGCTATATCTAACTAATTTTTTCTTTAGAGCCCAAGGTTATAACTAGATTCGTTTACATAGTTTTATTAAGAAATTATATACCTTACTTTTCATCAGCCATTAGGTAAATATTCTAAAGCTTAATTTTGTGTATTTAATCATCAATAGTAACAATTTCGCTTATTAGAATGAATAATGAGTAAATTATTATAATTATAGCTTTGAAGCCATTGGTATAAATTCTTTTAAGCTAAGCAAAAGTAAAAGTATAGTCAAAATAATTTTATCTTTATTACTTTCAACTTAGTAGCATACAACTTAGCTATATAAATAGTTTCTAAGAGGTATTTATTTTAATAATTATCCAGTTAATAAACTAATATGCTAAAGCTATTATATTAAATAGAATATCTTTGAAGTTATACACATAACCTAGACTAATAAAAATTATTACCATTTTACTTTTTTTTCAATGTATTAGATATATTCCAGATTCTTTAAATATTATCTGTCATTTAGAAGATTTCGTTAAGTAAAAAAAAATTTTTGTATTAAGAAATTGTGAAGATCTCATACTAAAAGGAGTACTCTAAGCAAATATTCTTTGATTACATTAATATTCTTTATTTTTGCATTAAGTAAACTAGGATAGTAAGTTTTAATTAATTATTATGATGTCTTGCATATTATTTCCTATATATCTAGCTTAAATGTCCTAGTAATTAGGGCTATTAATGAAGATTAATCCTCCTTAAGGATCTTTCTCCTCCTTTAAAAAATTTAATTTTAACCTTTGCCTTGCTTCACTAATTTTTTTCTTAGTTTTGAAGCTTCTAATTAATGAGCGAAAGAAATTTTAAAAATAAATTGAAAAATTCTAAATATGCTAGTTAATAGATAAAGGAATAAATAGAGAAAGGCAAATAAAATATCTGAAATAGGTATGAAGAACTTAATAAATTAGAGCTATAATAGAATATGCATAAGTATAATTAATATTACTCTATCATGATAGCTAAGTATCATATTCATTTTAATTATTTATAATCAACCAAGTATTTTCATTTTATCTCTTATATATAACACTAAGCTAGTTGTATACTTTTTAGTTTGCTATGCTATTAATTAATAAAACTTTAAATAAAAGTATAAATACAGCTATAGGAGATGTAGCTAGTTTAATTATTATACTCTTTGCTTATTTTTTAAATGTAGCCTGGATTATTAATCTGAATATCTTATAAATAAAACCAATTTAAGTTGCTTATTAAGTCTTGTCTAATTTGAAGAAAATTACATCCTTAATTGTTTTTTCTCTTATGATAAAAACAGATAAAAGATGCTTATAATAATACTTAGTAGAAAAGGTAAAATAGGATGAATAAATAGAGAGTAGATAAAATAGAGGATAAAATATTGGCTTCTTAATTATTAAGAGATTCTTCTCTTATGAAGTAAACCTGCTATAGAAGTATACCGGGAATTTTAACCTTATAAAGAAGCTTTAAAATAGAGCAACTAAACTTAGCTATAGATTTAAAAAATATAATGTAAATGACAGCTCTGTATATCGTACTTTTATAAGAAGATGCTGTCTCAAGTAATAAATACTCTAGACTTTCTCCCCCAAATTCTAAGTAAAATAGTAAAAGGAGCTAAAAGGAAAAAGATGCTAGAAATGTTTATTTTAAAGTTAATAAAGTTTATCTACAATAAATTTTAATTTCTTCAAGTGTTACTACTAAATACCTCAATTTAATAATCATACTTTAAAATTATTATTTAAGCTTACACTTGCAACTAGTTAATTATTATACTTTCAACTATCAACTTTAAGTTAAGCTTATATTTGTTTATAAAATAATTTCATCACATTTAAATAAAAATAAATGGATAAGCATAAACATAGAGGTAAAGTAGAAGCTATTAGATAAATAAAGATAAGCAAATCTACTAAAATAGAATACTCTTTATTAGCTAATTAAGAGTAATTTCTTAGCTTGAATTTATCTTCATTTTGTATTTATTCTAGCTAATAGATTCCTTAAGACAAATAAACCTATTTATTCAAACTTTTTAGACATCAATTTTATATCTTTACTTAAGGCTATTTTAGCTTAATTAAGCATTCTTAAAATGGAGAAGATTTAATAGAAGATATCTAAGAAAAAAATAAAAGAACAATCCAAAAATTGCATAAAGCTTCTTTCTTAAGTTTAGCATTTAAATAAAAATTAAAAGGCAGAAAGAGTCAAAATGCCTTTCTGCCAGTGCAGAGATTTTTTTCTTTATTAGTAAGTTAAAGGAATTATAAGAATCTAACTTAAACTTTATTTTGCTTAAGAGAGATTTTAGATAAATGGTAATACATAAATGAAGATAAAATAACTTAATAAATCCAACAATTATTTTCTTAAAAATTGATTTAAACTTTAATTATTTGTTTAATTTTGCCCTTAAATAGCCATCTTTAAGACTTAATTATAATAATCATGTACACAGTCTAAGTCACACTTATATCTGTGTAAATCGCTCTCTTGGTTTCTAACTATGTAGTTAAGTCGGAGGACTTTTATGTTACAACTCCTGAAGTTTTTGAAACTTTGGGACTTACATAGTCTGATGGTTCTTTTGATTCTCCCTTTACGTCTGTATCTGAGACTATTTATTAAGCAAGCGAAAATGAAAATCACTCAATATACATTTCCTAACATGATCACTCTCTTGGTTGCTTAAATTAAACTGAAAGCTAAGATTAATGCGAAATATTCAGAGGAGGATGAGAATAGCAATATTTAAAATAAATTAAATTATTTGGCTATTAATGCTCATAGCAAGATTAAAGCTCAACTATGTGTTTAAATAAATAAAGTAAAACCACTCTCATTTTAGAATCAGCTAAGCCTTATTTTTTCCTCAGCTAAGATTATCTATAATTTACAAATTTATCAATAAATGGAAACAACTTGATTTAGGATAACAATTGCGAATAAACAAATTGCGTCTTTATCTAATCAACTTGATAGTCAAGGTTAGTAATTACTTCAGTTTAAATAGAACATTTTTCCCCTTAAGGTAGCAATTACTTTTTAATTGATAGTAGTCACATAATTTTTGAGCATTTATAAGTTTAGAATAATAAGGCAGATTAGAATGGATAAATATTCTATATATAAAGCTCTGAAGTCTATATTAAGGATAGCTAGTTTATTAACAATGAGGGTCTTATTTTTTAAAGCTTCGAAAGTTAGTTTTCACTGGTTAACACATAATTTAAAACTAACTCAGTAAGCTATGGATGCATTCTTTTTGAATACTCAAATTTTAATGCGTCAAATACTACATTTGAATAAAACAAGGGATATTCAGGAGGATCCTTAATGGCTATAGAGTCTAGAACTTATATAAATAATTGCACTTTTAACTTAAACCATGCAAAATTTGGAGGAGCTATATATTTATATAAATCATTTGCTTCAATATAAAATAGTTCATTTAATCAAAATTAAGCTGAAGAGGGTGGAGCTCTCTATGCAGAATAAAATACTGAACTTTTTATGAAAAATAGTGTTTTTACTGAAAATAAAGCATCAAGCTATGGTGGAGCTTTATTTATAAAAATTTCATTAATTTCACAAATAGAAAACGTTTAAGGTTTAAAGAACTAAGCTTAGAATGGAGGATTCTCTTATATTTTTTAATCTTAAATTAAAAAAATTGATGCAAGTAGGTTTTCATAAAACGAAGCAAATTAATCTGGAGGAGCTTTATATTTAGTTTAGAGTAACATAACACTAAGCGTTTATAATAATTTTTTCTTTAATAATGTAGCTTAAAAAAGTGGCGGAGCTTTGTTTTTTTTAAATTCTATGGCTAACTAATTTAAATTAAGTAATTTTAGTTAAAACAATGCTTAATTATATGGAGGTGCTATTGCTATTTATGATTCGTAGATTAATTCTATAGAGCATTGCAATTTTTTTTAAAACTATGCAGTTCATAATTATGGAGGATGTATTGAAGCAAATAACTCAAATATCAGATACATAAGGAATGTTAATGGTGAAGAAAACGAAGCAAAATATAGTTATGGAGGATTTCTAAACTTTGATTATTCTAACATTACTTAAATAAGTAATTGTAGCTTTTCTTTAAATAAAGCAGGTTAATCTGGAGGAGTATTTTCTGCTTATAATAGCTAAATTAAAGAAAACATTCAATTTACTAACTTTACCAATAATTCAGCTTAGTCCAACGGAGGTGCATTAGATTTTGAAACATCAATTATAACTTCCATTAATTAATGCAACTTTAGTCTAAACAATGCTTTACTTAAAGGAGGGGCTTCTTTTTTATAAAATTCATGGATTGATGTAATAGAAAACAGCTATTTCATAAAAAATTCTGCATTGTACTGATATGGGGGAGCAATAGGATTAGAATTTTCGATAATTTAAAATCTTAGTAATGTTACTGGTGAAAAAAACGAAGCGAAATAATATTATGGAGGATTCTTAATGCTATATTATTCTGATATGAATTCAATAAGTAGATGCAATTTTACTTTAAATAAAGCAGCTTTTTCAGGCGGAGCAATATTTATCTGACATGGTATTATTTCTTTAAAAATCGAATTTACTAACTTTTACAATAATTCAGCTTAGTTGAACGGAGGTGCAGTTGATAGTTAGTATTCAACTATAAATTCCTTTCAATGATGCAATTTTAACAAAAATAATGCTACATATTTTGGAGGAGCTATTAATTTAAACTATTTAGAAATAGAATCTATTGAAAACTGCATTTTTACTCAAAATTAAGTTTAAGAATTTTCTGGTGGCGCTATTAATATAGAGCACTCATATGTTACGTAATTAATAAACAATAAAGGCTATTAAAACGAAGTAATATAAGGTTATGGTGGATTTTTATGTCTGTATGATTCGATTGTAGAAGTAATTAGCAATAACACTCTTTCCTTTAATAAAGCAAGGTTAGATGGAGGTGCGGCATTTCTTGGACGTTATACTAATATTGAAAAAATAGAGAATAATAGTTTCTTATATAATTCAGCTGAGCAAGGAGGGGCAATAATTATGTGAAGTGCAGTTATTAATTCTGTTTTAAATAATAACTTTACATAAAACAATGTCTCATACTTAGGAGGAGCTTTATGTTTAGTAAATTCAAACATAATCAATTTAATAAACTGCACTTTCTCTGGAAATTATGCATACAATTATGGAGGAGGAATTTATGCTGAGGATTCTTCAATTGATATTTTCAATAACATAAACGCTATTTAAAATTAAGCTTTGTATGGATGAGGAGGATTTCTTTTTGCGTTTATTTCAACAATATAGAATTTCACTAACAACTACTTCTTATCGAATAAGGCTTAATTAGGAGGTTCGCTTAGTTTTTTATGGGATTATTCAGAAATTATGATTTACAATAATTTCTTTGAAAACAACACAGCTCAATAGTAAGGAGGAGCTATTTATATAGAACAATCATGATCCATTTCAGTCATTAATAATACGTTTATCAACAACTCAGCATTAACATCTGGAGGAGCTATTTTTTTAATAGATTCATTAGATATTCAAATCGATAATTGCTTCTTTTATGAGAATTCTGCTTAATGAGATGGAGGGTCTTTAAGTGTGTAATTTTCTTAAATAAAAGAAATTAAAAATACTGAAATTAAATATAGTAAGGCAGTATATGGAAATGGAGGATTTATGTATTTACTTGCTTCCAAGTTATCTTCGTTGTAAAATTGCTCTTTCTTATTAAGCGCAGCAAGAAGTTCGGGAGGAGTACTTTTCATTTAAAACAGCATTATAAGTTAAGGTATCAATGATAATGAATTTAACTCCAGTGAAGCTCAATAAGGAGGAAGCATATATTTAAAAAATACCGAACTAAGTTACATAAAAAATAACCTATTTTCTATTAGTAATGTAACAGCTTAAGGAGGAGTATTAGCCTTATTTGAATCATAAATATAACTAATTGAAAATTGCAGTTTTATTTAAAGTTAAGCTCTGGTATCAGGTGGTGGTATATATATGGAATATTCAAGCATTAAACTGATAAACTATATAACTTCATAAAATAGTAAAGCTATTTAAGGAAACGGAGGGTTTTTGTTTTCAGGTTTTTCAAGCATTTAAACAATATCAAATAGTTCATTTGAAAAAAGCAGTGCCTCATTAAGGGGAGGAGTATTCTATTTTGATTAATATTTACTCGAGCAAGAATCTTTTATTCAAAATAATTCCTTCCTGCTTAATGAAGCCTTCTAGGGAAGTGTAGCTTACTTCTAGTATCAAAATAAGCTTTACTTGAATCTTCTATAAATAAAATAGAATAATGCTTATGATTCAGGAAGCTTATTTTTATACAATTCAGATGCTTAAATTACTTAACTTAATGCATAAGAGAATATAGCAAGAAAAGGTGGCTTTTTATTTAATTGATAATCAAAAGTTTCAATAGAAAATACTAGAAGCTTTAAAAACTAAGCTATAGAAGAAGGTGGCTTTATTTACTAGAAAGATGGAAATTTAAATATTAAAAATATTTAAGTTGAATAATGCAAAGCTAAGTATGGTGCTTTCTTATTTTCTATGAATTCTTAAGTTTACATTTTTAAAAGCTAATTTAACTTGAATTTAGCTGAAAATTTTGGTGGAAATATATTTGGCTCTTAAACTAATTTTTTGATAGAAAATTGCATGTTTTTAAGAAATAAAGCTGGAAATGGAGCTGTAATATTTGTATTTCAAAACTCATTTCTAAACTTAACTAATAGTGAAATAGAGGAAAATGAAGCTTAGTATGGATCTGTTTTATTCTTATAAAGCACTGATACTTTATTTAATCAAATTTAGCTTACTTAAAATACTGCTCCTATTGGAAACTTACTAGAAACTACTAGTTCAAATTACTTATCTTTGGAATTCTGCATATTTAAGGTAAACTACGCAAATTCACTTATCTAGGCTAAATAGACTAAGTATATGGGCATACGATATAATAATTTTTCATATAACTAAGCTGATATTTAGCTAATAGGAACTAAAGAAGCAAAATTGGAAATTTACTAAACTAAAATAGAAAGAAACATAATCAGGGAAGGAGTTTTAATTGGAGTTGTTGGCGAATATTTTAATATAATGGATTGCTAATTTATAAATAATGATGCTAAAAAAGGATCCATTTTAGATTTAAAAAGTGTAAAAGCTTAAATTTAAAATTCTTAGTTTTAGAATAATAAAGCATTGAAAGGAGCTTCAATAAATAGTCAATTTTCTAATTATTCATTAGTGTAATGCACTTTCACAAGCAACTCAGCTGAAAGTACAGGAGGTGTTATAGAAGCAAATTCGGATTAAAATATAAGTATTTAAAAATGTAATTTCACCAATAATAAAGCTACTAATGGAGCAGTGTTTTCATTTTCACAGGTAAATAAGATAGCCATTTAGTAAATAAAATGTAAAGGAAATAATGCCTCAATAGGTGGAGTTATCAAATCATATATATCTAATATTTCCATCTAATATTCAGAGTTTTCAAATAATAAAGCAGAAGAAGGTGCTGTTTTCCATATGCTAAATTCTACACTAACTTTCCGATAAGTTTTATGTAACTAAAACTAAGCAATAGATAAAGGAGGAGTTGGATACCTTTAACTAAATAGTAACTTTTAAGCGTATAAATCTAATTTTACAAATAGTACCTCCGACGATGGAACTTTCCTTTACATATAAAACGCGAAATTTGCGATACACGATTCTTTAATTTTCAACAACAAAGTAAAAAATTTGGGTATTATTAGTATGTGAACTTCTAAATTATAAGAAAAAAGTATTATATAGAACACCTAGTTTTATAAGAATATTGGTTGAACTTCTATGATTTTCGTATATTAAAGTTACCTAAATCTGTTAAACTTTCAAATGTATGAAAATTAAGTAACTGGATCTACTTCGGGAATAATGGCTTGGAACTCTTCTATTAATATTGGAAGTTCAACTTTCCATAATCAAACATCTTATTCTGGAGCTTTCATTGCAAGTAACTTTTGATCTGAAATTTATATTTCCAGTTCTCTTTTTAATAACGGAACAAGTATATGAGGCGGAGCTATTTACTTATAAAATTCTACCTTCAAAGCTTTCAATACTAATTTTTATAATATGGATAGTGAATAAGGAGGAGCAATTTACGCTTATCAAACTAATCTAACAATTTCTAATGCGTAGTTTTAATACTCTAGATCTAGAAGTTATGGGTCTATTATATTTATTTAAAATTCACGCTTGGAAATGAAATAAAGTAGTTTAAGTAACTATAATAATACAGCTCTGGCTATAACAGAAAGCATTTTATACTTAGACAAAATAAATCTCTCTTTTGGTTAAAGTGATAGTACTTATGGCTCTGCTATTTTCAGTCTAAATTCCTTAATGAAAATGAGTAATTCTAACTGCTCTAACTAAAAATCTAAATCAGGATCTTGCTTTGCAATTCTAAATGATTATTTACTCCAAGGAAAATATGAACTGTCTAACAATACTTTTGAAAACAATGTTGCTTCAGAACATGGAGGTGCAGGATTTTGCAAGAATGCAAATATCACATTCTCAAAAAACTAGTTTCTAAACAATAAAATAGAAGGTCAAGATTCATTTATTTCAAAAGGTGGAGCTTTAAGATTAGAATGTGATAGAACATATCTTTGTAAGTACTCTATTGAAAATAACAGCTTTATAAACAACAAAATCACTAACTAATACAGTGAAGGAGGAGCAATTTCAATATACGGAACTATTCCTTAATTAATACCTAGAGTAAATGAATCAGAAATTTGTTAGTACTTCTAAAATAATATAGCTTACTATGGAAATAACTTAGCTGCTTTTCCTTATATGCTTAAGATCAGTTATATTGATGATGTTTTAGGTTATTGCAAATAAAATAAAAAAAAAGGAATTTATAGATTTCTTTATTGCCTGGATAATAAGTTCCAGAGAGTGTCATATACATTACAGATTTTTATGGTTAACTTGTAAAAACAGATAACTCATCAATTGCTCAAATCTTTACTAAGGACAATGCAGAATTGGCAGGTAAAACAAGAATATATTCATAGTATGGAATTTTTGACAATAGAGATGTAGTAATAAAAGGTAAACCTGGAGATAACGTAACATTGAATTTAGAAACTAATGCAATTGATAAAAGCTTTTTCAATCTAGTTAATATTACTAATGATCTATAAATATACGTAAAAATACAAAAATGCTTGCGAGGGTAAATATTCGTAGATGGAAATGAGTGTCAGAATTGTAGATATGGAGAATATTCTTTAAAAAAAAATGATTCTGATTGTAATGAATGCATGGAAGGAGCAACATGTTACGGTGGTGATTTAATAACTCCAAAATAAGGATATTGAAGAGAAAATGTTAACACAGATAAAATTTTTAAGTGTCCTACTTAAAAAGCATGTAGGGGAATATATTTGAAAGAAACAAAAATCACTTAATATCTTGAAGCATCTGGATCTGATAAAAGAAAATCTTCCTTAAATTTGAAAAGCTTAATAAATGGAGGAGGTTGTGCAAAAGGACATAAAGGAGTTTTATGTGACGTTTGCGAGTAAGATTGAAGAAAGGATGGTGATAATATATGTCAAAGATGCCCATAAAAATATGTTTCAACCATTTAAGCTCTCTTTATTATAGCAATATTTATAGGTTACATAGTCTATTAAGTTTATCGGACAATAAATTCACATAAAAAAGATGAATATTTAAGTGTTTATTGAAGGATTTTTATAAATTACATGCAGTTTACTTCTTTAATTCAGAATTTCAACTTTAATTGGCCTCAGACTTTATTAAATCTATTCTAAGTAAATGAAAAGTTCAATTCAACTACTGGAACAGCAAATAATTTTAAATTTGACTGCATGGATTGGGAAGAAGAAAATAGGTATTACTATAAGACTTTATCTACAGCACTATTACCTATAGTAATATTTTGTTTTTCGTTTGTAGTTTTATTTCTTTGGTCAATGATAAGAAGGAGAAAGTTTAATATAAATGTATTTATTTCAGTGTTAAGTATTTCCTTCTTTCAAATTAACACTAATATAATCAAAACTCTTTTTGGAACATTTAGCTGTTAGTCTATTTCAGAAAATAGAACAGTTTTGAATGCATATCCTGATATAGAATGCTGAAAAGGTAAGCATTTAGCATTTGCTTTGGCTGTATCTCTTCCAGGACTATTGGTTTATGGTATTTTAGTTCCTTTCTTAATTTATATATACCTTAGGAAACATAAATTAGAACTATAATTAGATTAAATAAAAAAACAATTTGGATTTCTCACAATTGGATATAAAGATGAGTTTTACTTCTGAGAGTTAATAAAGATATATGAAAAATATGCTATTTCATCAGTATTCATATTTCTATAGAAAACAACTCTAATATTCTAATACTGAATCTTAATACTAATACTGATAGGCAGCATTAAGCTTTAAAATAAGTATAAGCCTTATGTAAATAAAGAGCTGAATAATCTAGAAATTAATTATATGTACATTGCAGCTTTTATTCTATATTTGGGAATTTACTTTGATTCTGGCTAACGTTATTACGCTATAGACATTATAGTATTCATTTTACTTCTTTTTTCAAATTTCTATTTCATATTCAAATGCTGTTGAAAATTAATTGAAGAAATTGGATCTATACTCTAAAAAAAATCTTCATAACTCTGATATAAATTAAACTGCTTCAAAAAAGGATTAAAACTAGTGAGTATTGTTATGGAATGGGAGAAGAATAAAGAGTAAGAGATTAAAAAGAATAATAAAAAGAAACAAAAGAAGCAAAATATAATAAAAGGTAATTAAAAGGATAAAAAATAAAATTAAAATACCTTAAAGGATTTATGAACCAAAGACTAAGAATTATGCATAAGTGAAGAAATGTAGCAGTTTACTGATTAGCCTGAAATAACGGATTTCTTAAAAAAAATAGATTTTTATCTTCTTTGTGATAAAAATGTCGAAGATTTACATCAATAGTATATCAAAAATTAGTAAAAAGGAAAACAAAAATATTGAATAAAAGTCTTTCAAGAGTTTAAACTGAAATATTCCCAAATCAATCAAGATATGTTTAAAAGAGTTGGCGAAGAAGAAGAATAAAATAAAGCTACAAAAGAAGAATTCCCACAAATAACTAAATAAAAAATAGAAAAATAGGAGTTTATTTAAGTCAAATTTCCAAGTGAAAAATCAAATTTGCAAGAAGAAAATCTTCAATTAAATATTTAGATGAATAAAAATTCAGAAAATGATATACCTGAGATAAAAAATCAGTAGGAAATATAATACTTAGAGAAATGTTTTCAAGGAGAAACTTATCCAATAAGAATAACAAGCATAGATGAGGATCCTGAAGCAGAAGAAAATTTTGAAAAAACAATAAAAGATTTAGAAATTTCTCTAGATATTTAGAATATTAAGAGCATCTTTTAGCAGAAGAAAGTGCAATTTAAGTTAGACAGCCAATAATAAACTAATATACTCTTATTAAACTAAAATTTATATTTAAACCTATTTATTTATTTAAATTTTCTAATTAATCTGTTTAATAATTAAAATTAAAGTTATCTATGTATAGTTATAATTAAATATATTTATTGTCTTAATTATATTAAATAATAATTCTTATTAAAAAGAATAAAAATTAGGAATAATTAAATTTTATTTAGAGTAATTAAATATATTAAGAATTAAGGATTTTAATTTTGTTCCAGAATTAACTATATTATAAATAAAATTGAACTAAAATATAATAAATTTTGTTTTAATTTTAATTAATAATTCAATAGAATAAAGAATAATATAGTTTTATCCTAGTTTATTATTATATAAAAATAGAAAGTAGAAGAAACACGTTTTAATTAATTTAATAAGATTGATTTAGTCTATAGTAGAAATATTTAATATCTCTAAAAATAAAGCCTTCTTAATATTTTCCTGAATATCTTCTTTAATAGAAAAATAAAATAATTTAGCTAATAATTATTAAATTATTAGAAAGCGTAAAAATAAAGTATTCTATAAAATAAATTAAAGCACTAGATAATAAATTAAAATATTTATCAGCAAAAGAATGAGATTGTATGAAAGTTAAATTATCTAATAAATTAAATTAAAAGCAAACTAATTTTATTTCTAATTAAGTTATAATTTGTAATTAATTATATTTTATTTCTGAATAATTTAAAAAATTAATTTTCTTGCAAATATCTGGCTTTATAATAGTACTGGGAACTAATGGGAAGATATTCATTTTTTTATTAATTTCAATTTTGTTTTTAAATGTTCGATTAAGAGTTTTTTTATTTATTACAGAATGAAAACCAAAATATTTTGCCAGAAAAAAAGAAACAAATTAAATTTATTTATCAGCTAACTAAGATTCATCTAATATTTTTGCTTTCTAACTTAATAACTATTTTCATACTCATTAATTTATTCAAAATTAAAGACAGTTTAATAACTTCATATCCAAGTGTAATTTTTAAAAGTGAATAATAAGGTAAGTGAATATAAATTATAATAATTCCATTTAAATTATATTAGTTTATTAATTTAGTAATAGATTATTTTAAATATTATAAATAGAATTGTAGTATTAATAACTATATAAATAATCTTAGTTTTATAATTAACTACTTTATTTTACATTAAGTCTTTTCTTTATCTTACTTATATTCTTAAGTGTTTCATTTTAATATAACTTTTATCTTTATTTATTTCTTCAAATCCATATCGCTTTTTTATATTTATAGGTATTTTATAACCCAAAAAGTTATTTTTTCTAGGGTTATTGAAAATAAAATTATTAAATTATACTATATAATATAAATTCTAAATTAGTATAAGCTTTCAAAGCATTTGCTTTTTTCAAAGGTGTTTATAAATCTTAGTATTAATGTAAGCTATTTATCATAAATAAATTTATATTTATAAATGAATAATAAAGCTTAAACTAGTATAATTATATTATATAATTAATCTATTTATTTTTATTGCTAGTTAGTATATTAAATTATTATGCTTTATTGATCCTTTATTTTTAAATTCAAAATTACAGCGGTGGGATTTGAACCCACGCCCCGAAAGACTAGCGCCTTAGACCACTCGGCCACACTGTCTGTTATAATTACAAGTTTAACTTCATTAAATACTCTAACTTATTGACTATTCTTTATGCTTTATTAACAATTTGGTATCTAAATACATAATTAAATTCTCAACAGCATAAACTCTATATACTTATTTGAGAAATTCCATGGGTTTAAAAGAAAGCTTTATAGTAATTATACTTCCAGTTATAAAATAAAAATATATGTAAAGCATTAAATTAAAAGAACAAATATCAGAAACTAAACTAAATACTTGGTAAACTATTATAAAAATAGCAATATAATAAGATAATAAAACAGAAGAATTTGATGCTTATTTTAAATTTATAAAACTAACTTTAAAAATATATGAAATATCGAATAATCTGAAGTTAAAGGTTTCTTTAAATAATGCTAATATTTCTTATAATTAAATAAGAGCAGCTTACTTATTTTATCTAAAAGTTTAGTATAAAAAATTGGGTTTTATCTTTAGAAATAATTTTAAAGTTTATTTAATTTAGATTCTAAATAATAAACTTAAAGCTATATAAACTTAAAATATAAAAGGAATTTAATACATTTCATTATTTGTCTGCTTATACATTTGTATATTTTAAAGCTATAAGAGCAACATAATTCTTTTCTTTTTCTCTTTAAAATTAATTAACTTGCTTTATTAATTAAAGACTGATTTGAGACTAATATTTATTAAAATTCGTATACAGCAAGAAAATTATAATGTTTTAGAATAAGCATCATAATGTTTGCTATGGATCCTTCAGATTTCTATAAGTATTTGTTAATATAATAAAATGAATAAAACATATTATGCCTAATAAAAATAAAGTAAGTTACTATGATTAATAAACTTTTTAGCTCAGGATAAATAAATCGCTGAAATGGAAAAAATGCTCGAAATATAAAAAAAAGCAAATAAAATATTTTAGTCTAAAAGGTATGAGAGACTTAAGTTATAAAAATAAATAGATTTTATTAAGATTTAGCAGTTTTGAATCTATTATGTATAAGATTTAGAATTATTTAGTTATATTAAGAATTATTTTTACACCTTAGCTTCATTTTAAATCAATTTTTAAAGTTATTTCCATTGTAATTAGATAATTTTTAACAAGAACCTTCATCTTAGCAAATTAAAAATTTAAGCTTAGTGGATATTAAAAAAAAAGAAAAATATTGTACGAGAAAATTTAGAAAATCATAAAAACAGAGAGTAAATTGAAAGAATTAGAGGTTATACCACTAAATGAAAAAAACAGAAAATATAGAAAATCAGATAGATTTATCTTAGAAATTATAAACTTAATGCAAGAGTATGAAATATAATTGTAAAAAAGGTTCTATAAGAACTTATTTAAGCTTTAGATGCTTTTAATTATTTTAAAATAAGAAAGATAAAAATAGATTAAATTATGACTGACCATGAAATAACAAGGAATAGACTTCACAAGCAACTAAGCTATTTGTCATAAATTTTTAGCATTATAAAGATAATTAAGTTCAATTATGATCTTCAGCGATCTAGAATTAGAAATAACTAGGTGTATTTAAAAATTCAGCCAAGAAACTTAAGAACTAGGCTATTAGTAGAATAAGCATTGATTTGAATATTATAATTAAGATTTTTGATAAAATATAGAATTTATTGGAAAAAAACGATCTCATTATAATTTAATAAATTATGTCTATGGCATAGAATAAATAATGTAGACAAATCTCTTCCTAAGATAAATTAATTTAGATTTATAAGGCATAAAAAAGCTGGAGAAGCTCAATTTGAATTAGTTAGAGTTATCATTAATTTAGCTTAATTAATAAAAAATTATAAAAAAGTATAAACTAAACACTTTATATTTAGGGAAAAATTAAATTTTAGAGTTCCTTTTCAATGAAATTCTAAGGAATTTGAAATTAATTATTCTTTATAAATGTATAAATATTAATTCCAGTCTAAATTGCGTATATTCTTATATTAATAGAATTCAACAATAAGATAATATCTTGTCTGACGTAAATTCTAGTTTTCAAAGTTGTAGAAATTTGAGTCGAGCTAGTATGAATATTTAGAACTGATAAAAGGATTTAAAATATAAAATGATAAAGCAATAAATAAATATATCCCCAGCTATATATCTTAGCCTATAAATAAATAGTTATATAATTTAATGTTTTATTATGTTCGAATGTGTATATTATCTTAGATAAGAGATATTAATGATATTCATTTAAATCATAATAAAATAGTATTTGAATACTTTTTAGTTAAATGATGGGGTATAAATCTTTATATATTGCTATAACTTTAAGCAAGAGCATTAATCTTAGATACTAGTCTTAAAGCCATCGAGTTTGGGTAGATAGAGTAAAAAAATTATTGAAAATACTAAAAAGGAAAATCTACAACTAGAAGAACCTTAAATGAATTAAGTTATTTAGAAGCTTTCTCTTCTATTTAAGAGATTCCTCTTAATTTGAATTAAAAATAATTATTTTAAATCTTATTATTTAACCCCTTCAAATATAACTAACTACATCTATTTATTTTATATAATTCTTTCTAAATTACATCACATTTAAGTTATCATTATTAAAGGTTAATTAAGAGTTTATTTTATATTAAGCTTTAACTATTTATTTTCCTATTTTTGTAAGATTATTTTACTAAGTTATTTCTTCATGGTTAGCAATTTATTTAATCCTTTCCTTTTGTTTATTCTAAATTGGTATTAAAAATAAATCTTCTAAGAAATATTTATAAAATAGATAAAATCATGACTAACCTCTTGAAGAGCACCAATATTATTAATTTTTACTAAATAAAAATTTGCAAAAATTAAGCTTAAATGTGTCATGTAAGGTATGGAGAAAAATTAAATTTGAAGGAACAAATAAAATAAAAATAAAAGT